>OZ026618.1:73122325-73722325 GCA_964020975.1 Hermodice carunculata
GAGAGAGAGAGAGAGAGAGAGAGAGAGAGAGAGAGAGAGAGAGAGAGAGAGAGAGAGAGAGAGAGAGAGAGAGAGAGAGAGAGAGAGAGAGAGAGAGAGAGAGAGAGAGAGAGAGAGAGAGAGAGAGAGAGAGAGAGAGAGAGAGAGAGAGAGAGAGAGAGAGAGAGAGAGAGAGAGAGATTCTTGCTGAATCATCAACACTTTTCCTGTGCAAAATGTCAGCATAACTTGTTCGTATTTTGTCTGACAAAGAACATTTGGATACTTTCCTGTTTGCCCAAATTATCATTTCAAATGTATTTTGAGACAATCAGTGAGAGACATTTTTTTCTGTCAGCTGTGTGTCTGAATAGGGGCACAAATGAAGATGACGCAGGAATTTGTTGAATCAATAGGTCAAAACGCCCAGTCTTAGACACAAATGATATTTTAATTCTTCTGCTATCAGACAGACATGACCATGAAAATCAATCAGCCCATTGATGACAGCTAAATCAAACATGATCGATTGCATTGTTCTCATCAGTTCAGTATCCAGAACAAACAATTCTGCATCAAAAATTGTCGATTTCATAATATCTTCATTAAAATTGCCTAGAGAATGACCTACATTATTGGTCACATAGTCACCTAGATCCCGCATACCATTGTGTAAATCCTGATACCACGTTTCAGACGTCTTATAGGTTAAATCGTTTATCCTTGTGGACTTCAAGAAGCTGGGAATTGGGAATGTCGCGCCAGGAACAATCCATACTTCGTGAGCATACTTTTGCAGTCCTTCGGCTAGGGCAGTGAAATGAGTTGTGTGGCCTCCGGCTTGACCAGGTAACATAGGTATCCGATTACCAGCCACACAATATACACAAATATGACCAACCACCAGAGATCCAGCAAATGAAAGTTTACTTGCCATTTTCATAAACAAAAGACAGTATAACTAATATCAATAAAAATGCACAATCAAACGCATAAGATGCTTCTCCATATGCGAAAACTTATATTTCGCATAGCCATGGTTGAGTCAAAATGTGTGGTCCGAGAGTCTGTTTACCGTAATTTCATCAAACAATATACAACACAATAATCACCAAGTGATCCGGAATGTGTTCTTTATTCTTATACCGGAGCAGAGACGCGGATGTAGTTCACTTTTGTAAATGTACCAAACGCAAATGGTTTATATTATGTCAAGCTGCACAGTGTTCAGTGTTGTTCAAACTGCTCTGTCACCAAGTGATTTCCAAACACTTAACACAATGAGGTATATATTTACATGAAACAGCACCTGTGACAGACTCTAGTGTCTTCATCTGTCTAATGTAGGCAACTGCAGGTGCAACTTATTCCCATTTCTGGAATTGTTTACGTAATATATCCGCACGTGCACTAAAACACTAACTAAAAAAAGCATCATAAGCATGTGGCACATACTCGTGCTTCTTTCAGCGTGTTACACTATGTGTTACGCCAGGATTGACATATATATATTTCCTATGGTGGTATTTACTGCGACTAAACAAATTTAAATGTAAAAAAGCATATTTTGTTCTTCTGAGTTCCAGCTCAGAAAAGTCTTCAATGCTTATTCCATTCGTTTAGTTTGGAATGTCGACTGTCTTTCACCAGTTAAACGATATTTTTTTGTATTTTTAATTTGCTGTTTCAAAACTGATGCTCCTGTGTCTGCCACACGATTTCGATTTCAATGCGTACCTTTCTCCGACATAGAACAACCCCACATCATATTTTGGTTCAGTACCGAAAAAGGCAACATTCAGTCTAGGAATGAAGCCGCTCCGATGTGATTAGCCACACTAGAATTTATTAGAAAAGATAACTGAAACCTGCAAAAACAACTGATTAAAATACAACCCTTGGAGTCTATGGGAAAGCATAATACCCAATACAAATCTTCACTAGTGGGAATTCCAATATTTATTCGCCACGTAGAGTACTGATGCGAGAATACACAATAATGTGTTTCGTACATATACAGTGTAGCTGTGCATTATGACGGATGTGGAAAAAAAAACAAACCAAAACCAAAAACAAACAAACAAAAAAAAACCGTATCCAAAAATATGGTGGCTGTCAGGGAGGTAAAACTCATCTGGCAGTGCGCCCGCAAAATGCATAAGATGTTCACAATTTTTTGTGGTTTCACCATGAACGCCAGGCAGGATAAGAGACACATATCATGCATGCTATAACGTGCTTGAAACGCAAGACATTACATACATGCATATCAACAACCAAGGAATTAATTTAGTGTGAACTTTTGATAAAGTGCAGCCTCTTAAGGTGGAGGATGTGATGCTATTGCACTGTGAGACTGTCAACTTTTGATCGATAGTACCCATCCAATTTTTCACAAGTACATCGAACCTATATTTTTTTTATTACTACATATCCATAGATTTGTATCCATATTATCCTCCCTTTTTTTGCAGGATTGGAATTGTTTGAGATTAAATAGCATTATTTCTGACTTGGTAGGATTTTCAAAGTTTTGGGGCAGAAGTCGCACAAAATAGTTTTTTTTCCAAGTTGAAATCAGTAGAAATAAAAAATATGTATCCATGTCCAAGGTCGAATTAAATGGTGAGTCCTGAAATAGCATAAATATGAAGTTATAAAAAATTTTAAGTCAGTCCTGACAGGTTGTTCAATTTCTTTCCAGAAATTGCTCCAAAAGTCACGGAAGGGGTTGTCAGCAAAAATTCCTGGAAACCGCTTCTGGATATGATATTTTACTTTTGATGTCCGTTGATTTTAATGTGATAGGGCAATTCGTATGTTTGTTAGGCAAGAAACAAATTGCGGATGTTGAGCAAAAAACAGTTCCGAGAAAAACCGCATTGAAAGAAAATGTTGCCAAGTCTTGTGCATTTATGGGTGGAATATGACACATACTCATTTCTTCTGCCCTGTGTTTTTATTACTGTGTGAAATAAACTTGTAGCTTTACCTCTGTGATGTTGTCATTCTAAAAAAGTATATTTTGTGGCTTAAAACTCGACTTTTTTTAACTTGGAGACATCACACTTGACTTGTTTGGGTGTGGGTTTACATGCGGCTTTCCATATTTGGGGTCCAGTTAGTGCATTAGGCTAATTTGTTTTTACATCAATAGAGAATTTCAAAGTAGTCAGAACAAAGGTAGGGATTAGTCTGTATTGGCCCATTCTTCTCTCCATGGCTAATGGTTTCCTGTTCCCTATGAGTAGCCCTTGTCGGTGGCTCAATTGGTTTGTTAGGGGTCATGGACTAATGACTGTGCAAACAATGACATGGTTCATTATCATGCCCATTCAAATAAACCCCATGTGCTCAGCACTGCTGAAACTGTTCAGTGTAAACAAAAGTTTTGAGCTCAATTTTCTCTTATAAATTTTATGTTCACACATCTGATTTTTATGAGCATGTAGTTTAAGTATCAAACTACCCAAAAGATATTAAAAAGTGCTTACAGGTTATCCAGAGGTGCTGGCTATAAATTTTCCACTTTAAGGACCAGATTATGATACTTCTGAGTAAGAGAGCACTGAAATCGTCTTGATTTATATACATAATCGCATTGCATGACATTCATGCAACGGGAATGTACTTTTTATAAGCATAATCCAAATTTTCAGAATATATGTCGGTTTGCAACCTAGTGAATACCAGATTTCGTCAATATGCGCCGCCTGGTGGAAATTTTGTATCGGTGCAAGGCCAATGAATGTAAGCTGTTGCTCTCCTCCTACCTCCCATGCCTCGTGACTTAAATGTTCTTTCTTTCTTTCTTTCTTTCTTTCTTTCTTTCTTTCTTTCTTTCTTTCTTTCTTTCTATCCTTCTTTCTTACTTTCTCTCTCTCTCTCTCTCTTTCTTTCTTTCCTCGCCGGTAAATTTGTCCGAATTTCATTTGACACCTATTACACGTAGAAACTCCTAATTTGGCATGATCATACTTCCATACACAAAGTTTTGAGTTTTTGTAAAGAGGTTGATCGGTTTTGAAAATTATGCAAATTAGGGCCATTTGAAATTTGAATTTTAAATATCTCCAAAACTGTTATAGGTACAGGTACCAAATCCAATTTTAATTCATATTTTAGTTACAGTGCACATTTCCGTAATTTACATGTGACCTCTGCAAGTCAAAGGTCAAGGTCACTGGGGCCTTTGAAATATTCTCCTAGCCATAACTTGGTCAATTTTTAGTCAGTTTTCATCATGTTGTGCCCCTAGTGTCGATATTGTAACACTGCACATTTTTTTAACTTACGTGTAACCTCTAAATGTAAAAGTTCAAGGTCATTTGGACCTTTGAAATTTTCATGCAGTCATAGCTTGGTCATTTTTCATCCAATTTTTACCATAATGGATATTGCAGGTATTGCAACACTGCACATTTTTGTTGTTTACATGTAACCTGTAAAGGTCAGATGTCAAAGTTATTTGGACCTTTGAAATGTTCATCTAGCCATCACTTGGTCAATTTTCATTTAATTTTAATCATGTTGGATTCAAATTGTAGACATTACAACACTGCACATTTTTGTAATTTACATGTGACCTCTGAAAATCAAAGGCCAAGGCCAAGGCCATTTTGCCATTAGAAATTTTCTTCTTGCCATGACTCTGTCAATCTTTATCCGGCTTCGACCATGTTGGGTTCAAATTGTAGTTATTATGACACTGCACATTTTTGTAATAAACATGGACCTCCAAAGGTGAAAGGTCAAAGTCATTTGGACCTTTGAAAGCTTCATCTAGCCATAACTCGCTCAATTCTAGTCCAATTTCAGTCATGTGTGGCTCTAAAAAATGTTGGGTATTGCAACACTGCACATTATTGTAATTTATAGTGGCCTCTGAACCTCACAAAAGTCAAGGTCATTAGAACTTTGAAAGTTTCATCTAGCCATATTTGCAACTTTTAAACGGTTTACATTTAACCTTCTTTGTTCTGATTTTATCTTGGACAGCATGCTTACGGTATAAATATTCGTTCCTCACGGATTGTAGCACATCGCTGTCTGCACGCTTTTGTTTTTCCCAGTACCTGCATGGTCTGATTGCAGACCTGCGTTGAATGAGGCGCTTCATGTGTGGATGTCAACGTGAAAACTAGAGCGCCCTCTCACGGGTTTCGTACTTATGATATTTTTAGCTGCTTTCAGTCAAATTTGCTTCCACCTTTCCTGTATTTCGTCAACAGATTCAAAATCATTGAATTCCCAATTAGATCATTTCTTATCCAGTCTTTTATTTTAATTATTCAGACCAGTTTTTTTATTGTCTATTATTTTACATCTGAAGGGATTCTCGCGTATCTCACTTTTGCAATCATTTTTCTGAGCATTATAACTGGTATCAAGTGGTACGTATATATCACCATGACCTTTTCCGATGTCATACATACCCAAATTTGTCAATATAAAAATGACGTTACCATACCTTATAAACAGATTCATTACACAGTGCACTATCATTGATCGGTTTAAGATCATCCTTCTGCCACGTTTATACACCTGATGATAAAAAAAGGAAAATGTCATTGGTGTTAATCCCGTGAGAGGGCGCTTCCGGAGTCATTATATACCTTTATGGCGGTAGTTTTGACAAGATAACCTTATAGTTTTGTGACTTTTGCGGCCAACGGACCCCTAAACGGGTATAAAATCAAGGATAATGTTGGTAATATCTTTATTCTTTCTGCACTCGGGAAAAAAAGGAAAAGAAAAAACGTCTTTTACCGAAGAACGCATTTTGCTGATCTACATGAAGATGATCGTGTGTGCGTGTGATTTATACATTACCAATCCACAGAGAGGCTAGCTTTGTCTGCCTTTGAACAAAAAGAACCGTTACCTCGGAACCGTCAGTTTGGAATCGAGAGAGAGAGAGAGAGAGAGAGAGAGAGAGAGAGAGAGAGAGAGAGAGAGAGAGAGAGCAAAGCCTGTGGTTAGTATAAATGAAACCCCTCTGGAGTGGTAATACAAACACAGAGACCATGCAGTACCCGTCACCAATGTAACTTGGGTGGGACTATGCCAAGTTCATTCAAACGGTCACGCTCAAGTGATTTTTGGATCTTTTCTGATGATTTTGTTGTTGTTGTTGTTCTTTTGGGGGAGGGGGTAAATCTTCAAAAATCTTCTCCGAAACTGATCACCCAATTGCTTTGATATCACACAGGAATATTCAAGGGACTCTTAGTTCTTAATGTGTTCACTAGCTGGCGCTTCAATTTTTCCTCTTCTTTAAATGATTCTTCTGTGTTTTCTCTTTTTTCGACGTCTTCTCCAGAACCACCACTGAGATAAGCTGAAACGGTGTGGATATGAATGAATGAATCTTTATTGACTGCGCTGTTACATAAAACACAGCAATATGTCAAATATACAACATGTACACATGTAGAGTATGAAAGAAAGAAAAAAAAAGAAGAAAATTACATGAAAATATGCACACAATCAAAAGAAAAATGTAACAAAAACAGTACAGACACGTACACCACAGTACAGTACAATAAATACAAAAGATTTACATAAATCACTAATCACCTGAAACGAAAATAGAATGCAGTCATCAAATTGGCACGGTGTTACATGATTACAGTGGTTTCTCTCTTAGGGCAATGGCTTTGTCCATGAAATTTTCAAATAGGTATATAAGTTCTGTGTCATGCAGTACCATAATAAATTTAAACATTCGCTGATCATCATAAGCATCGGAATTACAAAATATTTCGCGTATACTCTTAAGCAGATTTTCTCTTGGATTTTGAAATTTAGTGCATGTCATCACAAAATGAAATTCATTATCAAGTTCTTGGCAAGTGTCACACACTCTCTGGCTAACAGGAACTTTGGTAGGACGCTTATGTCTTCCTGTTTCGATATGTATATTATGTGCACTAATGCGTAATTTAGTTATATTACTCCTTGTTTCGAAATTCTTTACAACATCTAAATAATGTTCAAATTTAAGTTCTGTTTTAAAAGATGTATACGTTCTCAATTTAGATTCGTTATTTTGATTCAGCATTTCATTTTTCCACTGATTTCGAAATTTGTTTTCTGTTTTATGACGGAGGAGATTAGAAGGAAATTCATGAAAAAAATCTTCTTGGTTATCCCAAAGTTCCTGCAGCCCGAGCAAATTAAATGTATCTTTTACAGAATTTAATCAGATTGATTGATTTGCTTGAGATAAGTCAACATTACACTTGTATGCGTTAAATAATAATGAATTTTGCTCCATATTGATGATTCTAAACCAGTTTTTACAGACAGAAGATAATATTCTGAGTTACAAAGGGGTCTTTCCTAATTCTCCGAATACTGCAATATTGCATGCTTTACTATGTACCCCGAGACAATATTTAAGAAACTTTGTATAGAATTTTTCGAGCTCAATTTTAAAATAACCAGAAATATTATTTTCTACAAGGATTTTCGACGGAATTACAGTATAAGCGCCCCATACATCGGACGATATAGTAAAATTGGCTGTATAACTTTTTCGAATAGAGATAAGTATAGTTTTATATTCGTATCTCGTAGTATGGATATGTTCCTTGTGATAGGGTTAAAAAAAGTTGTTCACTAGGTAGCACTGCTGAGGATTCCTGAATTTTAATGAAGTTTTTCAATTCAGGTAGCTATCTGTGAATGTACCTTTCCTGTTGATTACTATGCAAGTCAATGGGCATTCTGATGCTTATTCACATTTTGGACTTCTTTCCTGAAACCGTTAACTAGATTCACTTCAAACCTAGTAGATATGTACCCTTGGTGGGTCTCTACCAAGTTTGTTCAAATGGTTGCGCTTGCGTGGTTTTTGGAGTTTTTATTATTTTTTTTTTTACTTTTTTTTAGGGCAAATCCTCTTCTCTAAATCCGTTCACCCAATTGCTTTGATATTTCACAGGAATACCCGTAGGGACTCCTAGTTCTTTTAATTTGTTCACCAGATGGCGCTGCGTATTTTTCTATTTTTTAATGAATTTTGTGTGTTTTCGACTTCTTCTCCAGAACCATCACTCAGATTAAGCTGAAACTTGGTGAATATGCTCCTTGTGAAAGGGCCAAACAAAGTTGTTCACTTGGTGGCAATGCTATAGATTCCTGATTTTTAATAATTTTTTCTTTCAATTCGGGAAGTTATATCGATAAATGCACCTTCCCTATTGATTACTTTACATGTAAGTCAATGGTCGTTCTAATAATAATTCATAATTTCGACTTCTTCTCTGAAACCGTCAACCAGATTGACTTCAAACTTGGCGTCAATGTACTTTGGGTCGGTCTCTACCAAGTTTGCTCAAATGGTCATGCGTCAATGAATTTTGGACTTTTTACGATTTGTTCTGGTTCCTCTTTTGGGCAAATCTTAAAAAATTTTCTCTAAAACATCTCACCCGATTGCTTTGATGTCACACAGGAACATTCCTAGGGACTCTTGACTCTTAATTTGTTCACCAGTGGCACTGCAAATTTTTTGCTCAGCTGACTTGCTAGTCGGACTGAGCTTTCAAGTGGCTCTGTCGTCCATCTTAGAAATACTTCTAAATGCCATAAGCACTGAGCTAAAGCTCAACACATGTCTATGTAGTTGTAACCTTGATTTCGTGGAACAAGCTGAGGTCAGCTGATCACGGGCTGTAGTTTTCTTTTACAAACGAGCCTACAGGGAAGGAGGAACAACTTGCAATTTGTCGTTTCAGCCTGGGCTATCCTATTTGCGCCATGGACGTTTGCAAAATGGCCAATTTGAACTTTGTACCCAGCATAATTGTCATACAAGATTGATTTTTGCCGGGAAGAAACACCATGCTACAGGGTATAGGAATATGCACAATATCCCTTTAAAGTTACATTTGCGCTACATGGATCTTATACTGGTCATTTATACACATTTTTGTTTTCAAATGATCTTCTTTTCTGTATATATCATTTTGGAGTCCGTTTACCGCAAAGAGATTAACACATGTATATGCATTTTGCAGACGTTCAAAATAGCCATACTTTCTGACTCGAAATGTTGAAAAATCTGTGTAGAAAACATCTGTTGAGGGGAATTTGATATAAATAAGTAAATCATATAACATAAACGCATTTGAGAGGTTGGACTGAGCTATGTTGTTTTTATTTTCGGGGCGATGCGCGTAGGAGGTCTAGTACTACGCGAAAGATAAGGCACTGTAGCTCCTGTTTCTATAATGATATTTTTCCATTTCTTACTTTCATCATGTTCATGTTGCTTTTTGTTCCTCCTTGCACACACACACACACACACACACACACACACACGCACAGACACACAGACACACACACACACACATATATATGCATATACATATATATATATGGTTGCACACACACATACATGTATATATATATATGAATATATATATATATATATATATATATATATATATATATATATATATATATATATATATAAATATATATATGCATGTATATGTATCAGTAAAACGCAGTTCATATTGTCTAAGTAGAGGGTCCCTCGCGGCAGACCAAAGTTGGAAGTCCTAAAAGGGTAACCCAGGGTCGCGAAATTTAGTAAATACAACAAATAAATAACTAGTAACCATACCTCAGTTATCGCCCGATCACCAGTGTTCATTCTATGAAAATGTCAATATTTTACCCAGGCTCTCGCGAGCTGTAAAATTCTGTGTTCCCACACAAGTAAACTATCACAACAGAGCAGGCACTTCCTGTCATTTTAATGATATAACAAAAAAACGCCAAGCGCAACCTGGGGGCATAATATTGAATTGTAAATGAACTTCAAGAATGTATTCTTATTGACTGTGTTTGCGCAAAGACTGACTGATGACTCTTTCACGGCAAAGATATTTCATATGTTAAATACTTGCAGGCCCACGATAAAGCCTACCACGCATTATCGGCATATCGCCCGCTTAACGCTTTCCCAGAATTTGCTTTTCCCTTGCTTTGCGTCATTTGTGTGGGCCTGCCGGTTTTTAATTGTGCACACATGATTGTTTGTTTTTATGTAGCCTAGTTCTACATGTACACACTTCATACATACATAAACAAATTAATTTTTAATCCATTTTGCATACACAAAACCTTTTTCACAATGTAGAGCGTTAAAGGCAAAATATCAGAGAAGCCACCTTGTGACTAAAATGTAACTCGTTTACAGAAGTCGACAGGACGAAAAACGTGCACGTCAATCTAGAAAACCAGCCCCCTGCAAAGCAACAACGTCATTCACTACTCAAAATTGGGCAATTTGAATTCTCTTTCACGTTTGGAAACAAGGGGTTCATTAAACGTCCACCATACAATGCCTGTATACCAAATATCAAAATATTTGGAAGGACTTTGAACAACACTAACATGAACTGGGAGTATAAACAATGTAGACGTCGAAACGTCGACGTTTATGTTTATTTTTTTATTGATTGTCGAGTATTTATTCTGGGTCGCAAAGTCAATCCGGGACTACAACTTGTGAGGCCCGGTCACATTTACACACACACACACACACACACACACACACACACACACACACACACACACACACACACACACACACACACACACACACACACACACACACACACACACACACACACACACACACACACACACACACACACACACACACACACACACACACACACACACACACACACACACACACACACACACACACACACACACACAACCTCCTGATCGTCACCTTTTTTGCAATGAGCTCGCTTTTGGGGATTTTGACATAACTTATGTCTGAATAGAATTAAGTTACACTGTTGTACACTGTGACATTTCGTAAATATCAGGGTTGAATTGCAAACATCATCAGTATACTGTGTGATTTGTGGTTTTTAGAGACAATAATTTAGTCCTTGATTTGTTTGGATAATTGCAGACTGATACCCAATGTGAAATTTGCAGTTGTCTCGCTTAAATTTCTAGTCGCCAGGAGGCGCAGTGGCTATTGAAATATTCCAGGAAGCTGCAGAGTGGTGTAACAGACACTGCCGATTTAAACGCACCAACTGCATTTCAACTGTCATTAAATTTTGATAATTACACAAATGTCTGTCTGCGGTTTTTGTGCACATTGTGCACCAATGCGCGTCGAGGAATGATTTCGCCTTCAACCTGCCACCGGCAAAGTTTCATTTAAAAACAGCTGGGTCATATGATATCAAATTTTAAAAATAAAGAAGATAAACCAAATTGAAACGAAATGAAATGAAATGAAATGAAACACTGTGTTTTGTACCATTTTCACCTTTATTGGGATGAAAGTAATTGCTTTGTGCTGTATATACCTGAATATAACAGACATAAATTTGGTATTTACGTTGTTATGATTAAGATGTACCAGCTCCGATACAGAAGTTAGACACATATTATTACGAATATACTTTTTTTTGAAACTAGATAAGACGCATTAATTAAAGTTGTGAATGTCAATGAAGGATATACTTTGTCGCAAAATTTTCTTCTGAATGTCCATGTCGGGTTATAGGTAAGAGCGCTTTCTTCATGATAAAGCGTCCCAATAGAATCGCTGCATTATAATAGGTTAGATTGATGTAGCGATACAACAAATCTATTGAAAAATATGTTTTAAATCCTTTCATATATATATATATATATATATATATATATATATATATATATATATATATATATATATGTATATATATATATATATAAGTATATATATATATATATATATATATATATATATATTTATATATATATATATCATAATGTAGACCAGAGTATAGGCAGTTTATTTTATTTTCCCAACTCATTTGCTATTCCTTGGCTAAAACATCCATCCTTTAAATTTTGTTCAGAATACTTCGGCTTGATTCTTGCACACAGTCCCGTCCTGTAAAAGAAAATCCACTATTATGAAACAAATCATAGGCCTATATATGAGTAAAGGCAAGTTTTAACACATGTGGTGACAAAAAAGAAGAAGCGTGTTGTCGATATTAAGAACATCAGAGAGAGATTTGTAAATTCTTATTATGTTACAATTTTTGCATTAAATTGTAGATGTGTATTCTCCATTCCACACTATTTGGCCCGCATCTATGGACCTATTCACTCATTGGTCACTCTGGGTTCCCATATAAACTACTAGCAGTTAGTTGTGAAACTGCAATTACCATTGGTCAGTGTCATGGTATGTGCTGAGGCACAAGACTTGCATACTATTTTTATAACCCTTACAGCAAACGTCGAGTAGAAACTGGACAGAGAAAGCGGCATGTAAAAAAAGAAACCTGCAGTTTCTATGTGGCGACTCATCATTTATAAGAATACTTTAAAGACCACCTCGGATCAAGATAACATCACTACTCTATTCGCTGAGATTAACTTATGGAAATTAATCTGATAAGCTCAGTCATTTTCCATGTTGGGATCACCTTAGGGGATGTGACCCATCTGGAACGCAATAAAATTGCACTGTTCTTATGGACTGAAGTACTTATATGCGTTCTTACTTTAACTGTGAATCAGTAATGTGATGGCCCATGGGGAAATAAAATGATCATAAAACTATTATTATCCCCAGTTTGAAAGGACCGTGACGGTGTCCGCTTGGTTGAATGATCCGATGATGTTTCAGAGAAGTCGAAAACTTTTACTCTGGGCGTGCGGATCAACGGATTACATGCCATCAGAAAAGCTCAGCTGACTGAAAAGCCAGCGGAGTCAAAACTGTTGTTCAACCGTTTTATTCCTACTGGCAATATTTTTATTTAATACTTAAGTTTACGTTGAGTGCCTTTTTGAATCATAAATCTTGCAACAAAAAGACTTGTTGATTAATGCTCACCACTGAGGTATCTGATAACGGTCCAAGCATCGGCCTCGCGTTTGAACTGAAGACAGAGGTAGGTCGGGTAGATCGCACTCGATGTCCTAAAATTTATGAATACGGACATATTTAGACCCCGAGAAAGCAGTCATTAACAAAATAAAATATCACACATGCAATATATTGTAGCTTTGATATTTCAAATATCATAGTGCAGTATCACATTCATCTTTAAGTCAACCAAGCTTTTTTTTTCTTCTCCGTCTGGCTGTCAGTCCTGCAATTAAGCAATCCTACATGTTCGAATGTTCGAATTTTCCTAATCACAAATCTTCGAAGGGGAATCGTTTGGTATTCGGAAGGATGTTTCACGTATATCTGCAGGTTTTGTTGTTGTGGGGGTGGTTGTCATAAGGCGACACTGCTTAATGCTGGAGGCTTGGTCGCCTAAGCTATCATCATCCTCATTTGCCCAAAATTTGTGCGCTTTAAACTATTTGGATTTTTTTTACAAAGACATTGCAGTGTATCAAAAGAGCCATACTAATTTTTTAAATATCTGACGGTTACTGGGGCACTTCAATACCCAAAATGTCTGTATTGGATAATTTTCATCACTCCCCGACGATGGTCGAAGCAGGGTGTCACGATGGGTCTTACTTGTGAAGGCTATTGTCGCATTCGGAGAGAAACGTGGTTTTGATAAATCTTTCACTGCCATCTGCGAATAAAGTCGAATTACTAAACACGACCTGCTCTGAATCATATTAAGGTTGCCAGATTCATGGTCCTTGAGAAAAGGTAAACACCTTTCCTCGTTAGAGCGCGCATTGCGCCCACGGCATGCCGCGGAAATCTGTTGACTCAGTCCTAAATGTGGTACTGAAAGAGGTAAACATTTTCTTCATATTATGGCTGAATTTCAGCAACACATGCTGCCTAACTCGCCTTGAGAGGATGATGTGTATTTCTGTGCAATACCGTAGATCGGTGATTTGCATCAAGTGCAGCAGATTAGAATAATTTTATCGCGTTACAGCAAACATGTTTTCAAGCAAGTTATGTCATGATTCAAATTAGACAGAAAGTCGATGTGTCAGAGTTGGTGCTTATATTCAAATAAAAAATCATGCATATTGTGTTAAACGCTTTTTATTTTGGTTCTGTATTAGCAGCCACTTGAAATAACATTTGTTGATTCACATAATATCATTCTTAATTGTCACTTAAGAACTCTCCTGTCGATTAGTATTAATGTGGCCCTTTCTATAACTTCATTGATTATTGTATTAGGTATATATCAGAACTATATGTGTATATTAGTAACTTTTGTTTGTCCTGCATATATATATATATATATATATATATATATATATATATATATATATATATATATATATATATATATATATATATAATATTGTATGTCACTCCATTTTATGGAGACCCCCACATTAGTCATCTCGATACACTATAGGGCGATCAAGTTTCAATTAATATTATGCTACACTGAACTGCGTGTCCAATGTTTAAGCAATGCCAACAGTATAAAATATATGGCATTTGCGTCTTTCATTCTCTCTCTCTCACTATATATATATATATATATATATATATATATATATATGTGTGTGTGTGTGTGTGTGTGTGTGTGTGTGTGTGTGTGTGTTTAACGCAAATCAGCCATCAGCCTTACCTACGCTTATACCTGTCAACTCACGTGGACCTGAGCCGACACTAACCTGCCTGCAGGCATACACGGTGGCTTCACCTACCGTCCATTCCCTCCGACTTGGCCAGGTGATTGAAGGCACATCACCAATCACAAGACAATTGTGAATCGGTTAATTTCCTTAAGTTTCTCATTGATAGTGATTACTACTGCTCAAAAGGGTACTTCCAATAACAAAATATAGTTCCACATACTGTCATCAATAAACCATGGTGAACTTGATCCAGGCTGCATGCTTTGCTACATTATGACTGCCGTGATTGATTGCAATATTTAATGATCTTCATTTGTTAGATATGACGTGACTTGGCTTTCCAACTTTTTTTGACAACTCTGTCTGTCACCAAGTGTGAAGTCCTTTCTTTCATGCATGGTCAAACGACAATCGTACACCTGATAGGACCGCAAACAATTGAAATTTAGAGGCTGTGTTAAATAGGTAAGATAAATATCAGCTGGTCCATGTGATTCTCAGTAGAAGGCTCTGTAGGCAAGCGCGCTAGGTATGTGCAGTTCCATTTGTTTCCATTGTAATTTGCACCAATGTAACTTAAAAACCACACTACCTAGAAACACCAAATTTCCTCTGGTAAATGGTTGTATATAGTTAATATATTCCTGTTCATTTGGTAACTTTTGCTGCATATTTAATGAATTTAATCCTACCTTAACATGAATGCACACCTGTAGCTCACAAGAATGTTGTGTATTGGGTTGTATATTCAGACAAATACACATGCAATTGCTAATTGAATCATCTCCTGTTGGTCATATTGTAAGACTAGCTGTACAAAATAAGTGTTTGCTATTACAACTGAAGACCATATTAGATAAGCATTGGGAAATATTGGAATGATTTGTATAACATGATAAGACGGGCATATAGTAGTGAAGAAAAAAGTTTTAGATGCAGCATTTTTGTCCGCAATACTTTATGGGTGTGAGAGTTGGTTTAATGTAAGTCTAAAGAAAGTACAGAGTTTATACTTGGGTGCACTGAAGTCTATATTGGGAGTAAGAGTGACGACTGCCAATGACTTATGTCTTATAGAACTTGGGTACCCTCCTTTGAAGGACTTAGTTATGTTCCGACAGCAGAAATTTTTACAGAAGTGTATTGTTAGCCAACAAGGTATTCAAGATGACCCACTTATGTTTGCTCTTGCTTTAACAAGAGAAAGTGCCACCAGCACAGGTGCCTATTTAAACCGTTTATTGGCGCTAGATGACATCGAAGGCACAGGGATGTCAAACCTGAGAGACAAAATTTGTGAGTCTGAAAAATCAAAATATATGACATATAAACAGATGAACCCAGATTTGTCCACACATAGTGTATATTCGAAAGGTTTAAGTAATCACGTCCCAGAGTATCTAAGAATGTCTTTCACAAGACTGCGAATGTCATCGCACAGGCTAAGAATAGAGACTGGTCGCAGGGCGCGCATTCCAAGAGATCAGAGACTATGTAGATGCGGCTTCACTCAAGATGAGGCCCACGTCATACAAAGGTGCCCCCTGGTGAACCACATCAGACAGAAATACAATGGTCAATCTTCTGTGTATCCAGACTGCGTAACTCATGCTAAAAATATTGAAACGTTTCAGATGATTCATGATATTTTAGTGTTTTATAAATGATGTAATTTTGTTATGTACTATTCTTATTTAATATTCAATCTCGCATGTGTACACTGTAATTACTTCCGCACTTTTCTGGACCATGGTCAATAAAATACTACTAGGCGACTGTGGGATTTTTTAATTTGTAGGCATAAATGTGCTGTGATTCGTCATTGTCGAAAATATCTTCCGCGCTTCTTTGTCAGAGGCCGGAAATATTTAAAGATTCAACTGGAAGCGACGTGACGCAGTTTTACGTAAATAACCGTGAATGACCTTAACGTCATTTCGCATAGTGGCCTTACCTGAAACAACGTATGCCTTACCACATGGCGGCTTTACATTCCCAAGTCGATGAGTTCTGCATTTCATATGGCCGTCGTATCCTAGTCTATTTTTCTGGTCATCCTATTTAACTCTCTCAGTGCCAACTGCGACTAAACTCGAACTACTTA
This sequence comes from Hermodice carunculata, assembly GCA_964020975.1. Taxonomy (NCBI): domain Eukaryota; kingdom Metazoa; phylum Annelida; class Polychaeta; order Eunicida; family Amphinomidae; genus Hermodice; species Hermodice carunculata. Next base: position 73,138,983 of record OZ026618.1, read on the forward strand.
AAACGAAGAACAGCTCTGAATTATGATAAGGGTGATAGCTTCATGTTCCATGTAAAAAGATCTTTCATTCAAGCACCAACATGCGTGCAGTCACATACTATATAGTAGTCCAAGTCAACGAATTTGCTCGGCACTTTCAGAGCAATGAGACCAAATCACGCCGAGGAAAGCTGTTGACCAAATCCAAAATGTGGCACTGAAAGAGTTTATGGTCCCACCTATGTTTGTAAAACCCGGCATCACACTTTTGCAGTTGTATCCAAATTTACTAAACCTGTCATCCCTCATGGCGATTCTACCTTCATGCAAGCGTATATACCAGTCTCCCGGAATGGCGGCCTCACCTACGTTTAAAAGACTGGTTATCCCACTTAGCTGCCTTACCTAAGTCTATACCTGCCATCCCACGTAGCGGTTTCACAAGAATATTTAACTGATGTAGGCAAGTATTCCATCGCCATCGTATCAGGGGAAACAGTGACCTTCACGCTGCCCAGTTTACCAGTTCTGTAGCGCGCACTGTCCGTGCCGTCGGCGTGGTATAGCTCATACGGAAACTTACAGGTGCAATCTGTTGGAAACAAACATCCAGTTTGATACTTTTGCACACAGACCTCTCCTTGACCACATGAACACACTTTTTGTGTGTCTTTGATAAATGATCAATCGTTTTAGCCAGCGCTTGAAATTACTTTTGCCTTACCCCCAATGTATCATTATTTTACGGAATATATACCAGTGGTGAACAAATGAATGAATAAATGAATGAATGAATGAATGAATGAATGAAACGAAACTCTAATAACTGCACCACACAAGTACAACTGTAGTAATTTGTTAACACACGATACACACGTAAAAAAGTTACAAAACCGTATCATACAACAGGAAAGTGCACATGTCACATATATCAAACACACACTTACAAAATAATTATAAAAAAACCTTACCAAAAAAAAAAAACAAAAAAAAAAACAAAAAAAAAAACAAAAAAAAACCAAAAACAAAACAAACAAAGAAAAAAAAAAAAAAAAAAAAAAACCCCAAAACCAAATCAAAATAAAAAAACTACAATTTACCAATACTAAAAACCTATCTCTCTCTTTTTTAGCTATGTTACATTACATTGTCACTACTGCATTTCAAATTTAAAAATTAATTAAAGAGATCCTCTTTTCTTAAGAACATTAACAAAATATGTTTCTACTATCTTATTTTTTCAGTATCATCCAAATTCATGTGAAATATGAATTTTTCTTGATCATCAAGTGTGGTAAATGTAGGTAAAAATATCGGTTATCTCATTAAATAATACAGTTCTTTCAGAATTCTACATTTTGCAGTATATCATTACATGTATTTCATCTTCAACTTTATTCCAAATTTCACAAACTCTTTCTTCCAAAGGTGCTTTTTGTGGTCTCCTATGTTTCCCCGTGTCAATTTTTAGGTTAGGTGCTCTGATTTTAAATCTTGTTATATTTTTCTTTGTGGTCCGATCTTTGACAGTAAGAAGGTAATCTTCAATTTCAAATTTTCTCTTAAATTTCGTATGGGTTCGTAATTTTTGTTATCGGCGCTTGAATTGATATCCATCTCTGTCTGCCACCGGTTTATGAAATGTTTTTTAAAAATATTTTTCACAAATTTTGATGTTGGAAAGTCATCTGTGAGTAAACCAATATTTTCCCATATCATTGTGAAGTCTAGCTTGCATAACGTCTCCCTCACAGCTGTTATCCAATGGAATTACCCCATATGTATATTTTCTGCATTGCAAAGAAAACAATCGTTAAGAAGTGAATCTGGTTTCATATGTACTATTCCTAGCCAATTTTTACACATTGAATTTAGTATCTTTATCGTGAGTGGGTATCTCCCGACCTCACTTAACACTGCAATGTTTGTCGATTTTTTGTGTACTCCTGGGCAAAAACGCAAGAAATTTAATTGTACTTTTTTCAAATGGGAACTTTAAATATCCTTGTATTCTGTTACTAAAAGTGGCGAATGACACCCTCTGCACATAGAAGACCATGAAAGCCCTATCAGAGGCCACCAGTAAACTTCGCATTCATGTTGTCATAAACATTTTACAAAAAATTGACCACAATAAAATGTTTTTTAATTCACTTAAAGTAGTAGAAAAATGCTTTATAGTATCTTAAAATGTACAAGCAGATGAAATATAATGTTTTGATCTTTTACACGTTGTAGGTACCGTAGGAGGCGAAAACTGAATTACACACGCACACACACACATACATAGACACACACACACACACACGTGTGTGTGTGTGTGTGTGTGTGTGTGTGTGTGTGTGTGTGTGTGTGTGTATTACAGTAGTTTACCTTTTTTTGTAATACTGGCAACCTTACGCTAAAATTCTGAGACGGTTTCAAGACGTTCGGTTGAGCTGTTCTGGAGACTTTGACTCTCTCTACTTTCAAAGAGTAAAGTATTTAGATAGAGAGATAGATAGATATATAGATAGATAGATAAGTTAGTAAATAAATAAATAAATAAATAAATAAATAAATAAATAAATAAATAAATAAATAAATAAATAAATCAGTTTATCAATCAATAGAAATAGAAAATGCCCTCCGTCAAGTCTTCTGGATACAACTTGTTACGAAAGTCAACATTCGCATTTATACTTACGCACAAAAATTTGGCAAACACTCCAGATCATGACCATGATAGCCCATCTGGCGTTCTGAAAATATATGACGCTGTAATTCTTTATTGGTTCAAATACACGAGAAAAGTATATTTTTGGTTTTTGTTTCTTCAAGTAATCTCAAAGGTATTACACTCAAATAGGACTTCTAATTATTACTTGCACATACTGAACTGCATGCTACAGAATCCAAATGAATTTAAATGAATCAATGGTAGAGGAAACAAGTGAATAAAAGAAACTCGGCATCATTGAAAACTCATGAATGTGTTTCATAGAGCTTTACAGTCCACTTATAATTGTTTCAACTGTGCTTCACAGAACACCTTTGAAAGTTGTCTTTTGAACGCTGGAGAACACTACACAAATTTTGCCCAGCTCACGCTTGCAGAACACATGGATGCTTTCTACCAAACACCATAGAAAAATTTATACATGGTTTCTATAGAACTATACAGAATATTTTAAACGTTTCCTGCCGACCACTGCGGAACACTTTGTAAGTTAAAAATGTTTTTTACAGAACACTACAGAACACTTTCAACTGAGAGCCTTTGAAATTCAACTATGTTTTGAAACATGCGCTTAGGAATACTAATGAATCGTTTCAACTGCAGAACTGAGCGCTCATCAGTGCATGCTGGCTTTAGTAAGTGTTCTGCAGAGAACAGTTCAATCCCATTTACACACAATACCACATAAAGGCCAGGGCGCCAAATATCTCAAAACGCTGCTTTGGCAGTTTCAAATACTAAAAGCACATGATTCTTACGCTCGAACTTAGCGATAGTAGCGTTTAATCCAATGTCACAAATACCTTGCTGAAACGGGATGTCATGATACGGTGAAAATCATTAAGAGAGAGTTTGAGGTGGTACACTACGATTAAAGAAATCAGTTTATATTCCAACATAAACCGTTTAAGTCCACACATGCAAAGCTTTTTCTTTTATCAGTTATTTTATGTTAAAGAACAAAAATATCAACTAACTCTTTGTGCCAAGCGAAACTTAAGTGGAGCTGCTGAATCGGTAATGCTCTGAATTATGATAAGGGTGATAGATTCACGTTTCTTGTAAAAAGACTTTTCATGCAAGTAGCGACATGCCTACAATTACACAGAATATAATAGTCCAGGTAAACAGCTTTCCTCGGCGCGCTTTGGGCGCAATACTCGGCGAGGAAAGCTGTTGACCGAGTCCATAATGTGGCCGTGAAAGAAGTATCACGGTTATGAATTTTATGGCAAAGCTACTTCATGCTGCCTCTGCTAAAATTTTTCTTCAATGAGCGTCAAAATATGTTAATTTGAGTATATTTAGGCTACCCGAAATGTGTAGAAACATACAGAAATAGAACATACCTGAAGTCTCTGAGAATGCATACTCACAAGAAGTATGATGGCAGCAAATGTTAGAAAAAAACTGTTTCTGTGCTATTTTGCTTGAAGGTACTGAGTTTATAACTAAAGTTAGAACAGGAACAGTGAACCTGTGGCATATTCCGGTATCTTTGGTTATGCAGAACGACTGCATCCAAGGACTGGGCCGTTGTTATGTCAGATAAAGATATGTCAATGTGTATCTCTCTATGTACACATTTATGTTTTGTCTGAAACATTTCGTATTTTGTCAGGTGTTGACGTTGGGAATTTATGGAAGTGTTCCAGGGCTTTGTTGTTGTATCTTATTGTGGTTTAATCGATTATATATATATATATATATATATATATATATATATATATATATATATATATATATATATATATATATATATATATATATATATATATATATATATATATATATATATATTTATATAATTAAACATATATAATCTAAGTTTTCGTAAAGAGTTCATGTATTATATGTCTGCTGCAAAGGTGGTGTTTCCTCTATGTATCTTTCTCTCTATCTCTCGTTTTTATATACATATATACAGAGAGAGAGAGAGAGAGAGAGAGAGAGAGAGAGAGAGAGAGAGAGAGAGAGAGAGAGAGAGAGAGAGAGAGAGAGAGAGAGAGAGAGAGAGAGAGAGAGAGAGAGAGAGAGAGAGAGAGAGAGAGAGAGAGAGAGAGAGAGAGAGAGAGAGAGAGAGAGAGAAGACAACCTATAGTTGCACCAAAAAGCACTTATTTGGAGCTAGTCTTATTCCGGGGTTTTGATTGAATAGAGAATGCATTCTTATCGCAAGAATGGTCTAATTACAGAGATGACCTTAATATGGTGTTTTTATGTATATTTAAATATATTGAAAAAACTCAATGTAAAAGTTCTAATTTAATCCTGGTTGCTGAAATAAAATATTGCATTGCATCATATTAAAATAAGAATAGATTTACGAATGATATTGCATAATCTCTAGTGTTTAAGTTAGGTCACTTCCTACCACCCATGTAGTGAAGGCATACATGATCTTCATATGTGACTAATGCGCCACAATTAATATTTTTGTTAACTGGTCCAGAACAAAATACTGATCCAGCAATGCTACTGTCTCTTACTTTTTTTGAAAGTCCTACATTAAGAACATGTACAAAATTGGAAAATACTTGTTTGATAATGTAAGAGCGAGAGCCAGGTTGATTTTGTTAAATCTGAAGACTGAGATTAGAAAAAAGAAAATGTTGATTCGATGCCCGAGGGCAGACTTTATGTCCTTAACTGTTTCCGTGCCACATATTGTATCCAATGGTAGGGCGCATGGAGAGAAAGAGTTTGATTTAACCACCTTGCAATTACCAATGTACCTACAAGATGATATACAATGAAAAATATTCATCGGCGCTTCCCGAAGTTAACTGAATAAACCTGAGTGTCATGAACTGGCCAGATGATTAACTGACGCGATATCTAATGAACTGGGGCGGGGAGGGGGGGGGAGGAGGGGCAACAGGATTTCTTCATTGCATCTGCATGGCGAATGTTCATCAAAGCAAAACGGAAAAACAGGACTCTGATGAGAGTCCTGTACTCGGCTGCCTGACTTTTGATACATCAAGTGGTGCTGTGATTTTCGGAATAATACAAAAGTCACCTTTCTTTTATAAATGGAAAGTGATTAGATCAATTATTACCAAGATCTAAAATGTCAGTTTGACCTTTTAAGTCACTTAAGGTTAAAATTAACAATAGGTCTATAGGCTAGTAGGCCTATTTTCCCGACAAAAGAGCTAAAGGTGTCTCTACTTAATTCCATGGAGCAGTGGCCAGTGACAAGACAGGGCCCTATGCGAAAGCCTAGGTGTATACAGGGCCTACCAGTTTGACGATTCCGATTCCGATTCTTTTATTCGACAATAAATTCAATACATTTCAATCGTTAAGTAATAATGATATATATATATATATATATAAACAAATGCAAAAAAAAAAAAAAATTAGGAGAAACAGTACATTATTACCACACAGAACAGATAGTCAGGATGAGCCAGTTAAGGATGAAAACATCCGCTGCTGCATGAGTCACCTAAATAGATTTACTTCGTAAGTTAAAACCTTGCTTCAGAACAGAGCACCACATGTGTGTTAGGACAATTGAACTGACTGAGACATAGATGACATAATTACATGCAAATATACTTTTTAAATAATTATTACAAAGTAATTAGGAATAGAACAGGTTTCAGGATATAAGTCTATGTAGAAACTTTTGACGTATGGAGAGAAACCATTGTACGAGTGCGTATGAATTTTATCCGTAATATTTCCAGGAGTATCATGGAGCAAAGTGGGAATAAAATAACAAACGCACTTTTCAGTAGAAATATCTGTTGGGGTGGGGGGTAGCATAGTGGGAGATATTACGATGCCTGCTACGATAATCATGAGTAACTGGTAAGATTGCGAAATTGTTATTGGAATAAACAGGCGATTCGTTTTCAGTGTTCCGACAGAAAAATTTCAATGATTTATGTTTGAATAAATCGGGGACTATAAGATTTTTTTAGTTCTTTAAATAATGGATCTGTATGGGCGTTATAACGTGCGGAGCATATCAAACGAATGGCCAATTTTGTAATTTGAAGATGCAGTCATCAGCATAACCTCGTGTAAGTATTGCATAGTTGACATGCAACAAAAACAGGGAATTATAAATTAACAATAAAGTATATTGGGGAGATAGTGACGTAATCTTTTTATGATCTCAATCGTTCGGGAAATTTTACTTGCAATTTTATTAACACGAGAACTCCAATTTAGTTTTTCATTTAATATTACTGTCAGAAAATCGAAATCGGTAGTCCTTTCGAATCGAATACCAGTTATTTTAAGATTAATATATAAATGTAACTTGCGTTATGGAAAGGAGAATAATATAGATTTTGTTTTCGATGCGTTTAGGGATAACTTGTTTGCTGCAAGCCAATTAAACACTTTTTCGAGTCCGAAATTAGTGTTCTTTGAGACATAAAAATCGTTGACTTGAGGCCCGAAATTGAAAGTACAGAGTGACTTGATCAGAGTTGTATCGTCAGCATACAAAATGGATTCAAAATTTGGAGCAGCAAGATAAAGATCATTAACATAAATTACAAACAGTAGTGGCTTGAGGATACAGCCTTAGGGCACACCAGTTGTAACTGGTGGTAGAGTAGAAGAGACACCATCAAATTGAACATATTGGAACCGATATCTCAGACAAATTTAAAACAATATTAAAGATATGCCAGAAATACTGTAATGTTTTAATTCATATCTCAAAATTTTATGATCTAGTGTGTCAATTTTTTTGACAAATCTAAAAATATTGTTAAAGGAATTTCACCCGAATCAAGAATCGTGTATAATGTATCAATGAGCTCCAAAGTGGCAGTTTATGTGCTATGGAGCGTTTTGAATCCAAAAAATACTATTAGTTACAAAGTAGTCGTAAAATTTTGGAGAAGACAGAAAGTCAGGAAATAGATCTGTAGCTATTTAAAATTTTGTCGTCGTCTTTTTGGAAAATCGGAATTTACTGTGGCGAGTTTGAGCTTGTCTGGAAAAATCCCCGTGTTTGCAAACCGATTGATAATAAGTGACAGAGGCTCTGCTAAAGGTGACTCAATGAGTTTAATGAGTCGCATTGACAAGACGTCACGCCCTGTACTTGATTCAGGTCTAAGTTTATCTATAAAAAAATCAATTTCGGCTGAAGTGGTAGCATTAAGCAAAAATTCCTTTTCACGTTGCTGGTTCAAATATGTAGTAAAGTGAGGCGTATGTCTTTGACCTATTTTGGGTGCCAACGTTGGACCAATATCCGAAACAAAATGCGTTAAATATCGCTGCTATTTCGTGTTTATTGGATTCTTTTTTTATCATCAATAGCAAAAGAGATGGGAAGTCTTTTTTCCTTTTGTTGACATTTAAAATTGTCTTAATGACATCCCAGGCCTTTTTAGTACCAATTTCAAAATCTTCAAATTGAGAATGATCATAGGATCGTTTCCGATGTGGAATTACTGTGTCAAGTATTTGATTGTATGTTTTAAAATTCGGTTTTAATAGAACATGCTGAGGGGAATCAGGGTGAGTACATTTCATTTGTTTATACAAATTTGTCACGAAATTTTATTGAATTTAAAATTCCATGTCACCCAGGGTGACTTTTTATGTTTATATTTGTTGACGCGGACAGTTTTAATGGGGAGATGCTTTTCTTTACAAATATACAATACATTTACAAGTTTACCATAATTCGAGTTTGGATCAAGATCAAAATCATTGTCTAAAGCTTGCATACAATCTGCGTTATTCATCTCATGCACAAAATTTAGCGTAGATACAAGATCTGTAGTTTCAGTTTGGACATATTTAGCTAAAACTTGAAATTTCAGTTTCTGGTCCAAATATGTTAAATAGGACAAATGATCAGGTAAAGCTGTCAATATGATACCTGATAAATAAGCCTTATTACTTCGTGACAGACTGCCAAAAATATTGTCAATTAATGTTGCACTCCATTTGAAAAATCTGGTAGGTAAGGTTAAGACTGCCAAAAATATTGTCAATAAATGTTGCACTCACTCCATTCGAAAAATCTGGTAGGTAAGGTTATTTTCGGCAGAAAATCAACGTTCATCATTTCACTTAGGAAATCTTAATATTTTGCTCTTCTGTAACATTTTAAAAGATCAATATTAAAGTCACCAAGACACAATTTATCAGACCTCTCCCGAGACAGAACATATAATATAGGTGATGGATCCTTGATAAAAGGTTCAATATCATTTCTGTCACAAAGACGTCAATAAACATTGCAAATTGTAATTTTTTGCGTCACACCATTTCCAAAAATATCAATAAATTGTCCTTCCCATAGAGTATTGGGAGTATAAAATTCCCTAATAAAATACTGAAAGTCTTGGTGCAAATAGACTATTTGTCCGCCGTGCGAACTACAGGTGGCGCTAAGAGGAAGAGCTACGTAATTATCTAATTCGTAAAGAGCAGCTTCAGGCTGTGTACCTTCAAGCCAGGTCTCTTGAAGGCAAAAAAGCACTAAATTTGATATTTCATGTTTAATTCGTCTAATTAAACTTTAACTTGTCAAATTTTGCCTTAAAACACTGAATATTTAAGCCTAGTGCGGAAAAAGGTTTTGAGAAAGGCCGCATGTAATCAGGAAAATTACTAGTACCAATCTAAGGGGAATCTGAAGCCACTGAAATAGCATATGAAAATTCATCAGGATTATCAATTAAATTATTCAGATTATTCCTCATGACACCACGAAAATTCTGGAGAATATTATTTCTAGGCTCTCTGTATTCATGCATTATATATTGTACACATAAGAAAATTATGGGTTAATAACACATTTAAGAATGATTGGACTGGTTTCGTCTGCATTCATCAAAATACTGGTGTAAATGAACCGATGTCAACAATTATTCGTTATCAAATTAAAACAAACATGCATAAATAGATTGAGAAGAACATGAAATAGTAAAATTATGTGCAGACCTACTCGTGGTTCAAAACCACCAGTTACCTTTTGCGGGTGACTGCCTGTCTCAAGTAAGGACTGAAATTTGTTTCTTCACATTGGTATAGACAGATGGATGTTGATGCTTGGTTAACTCTGGAATCTCTTTGCTGTCATTGTTGGTTTTGGAATTTGTGAATATGGGTCGTATTTTCTGTACGATTTGCATTTTCCAAAATAAATCTATTATAATACAACACACATAAAATTCAAAATTGTGACATAATCTGAAACCATAAACTAGAAAAAGAATCATTTCCGATCTATGAATTACTCCATACTCATATGATAATCCATAGTAAAATATGTCGTGTAGATGTAAGATTGATGAAATGACAGAACGTAAGACGAATCTAAAAAATTCGTATTTTACCATAACAAAAATCAAACAAATCTTCGAGAGTATTCCATATGGAGTACTTGGGTCTAGATATAGAACAAAAAGAAAGAGGAAAGCAACCAAATAAAATATCTGGTCACGGTACATGCGCATCATTAATTGTCACCAAAAGTGTATGCATCGAAAAAGAAAAAAAAACTGGCGGCACAGGCTATCGAAATTTATGACATAATATATATATATATATATATATATATATATATATATATATATATATATATATATATATATATATATATATATATATGGAATACTGCAGTTGATTTCAAATTAATGAATATGAAGGTCACTGCAATTAATAGTAACTTGGTAAGTGACTTGGCCATTTTGTAAGTGACTCACAGTAGTATATGTCTGAGGCACAGGAGAAACAAAACGTGCCTTCAAATAATGATTGTCAATAAATTATCCAAAGTATATGTGAATATACATGAGATAACTTTTCACAATTTTATGAAGAACATGCTATGCTATGAAAAAGCAAATCTGTGTGATAAAGAAAGGGAAAAGGGTCTAAGGTCCGTATTCATCCAGTGAATTCATGAGAATTCATGAAGAGTTTTCTTAAGAACTAATCAAAAGTGAAGAACAAGTTCAATTCACTTTAGACGTATTTCAACACAATCTTTCCTGCCTTTGTCTTGGGGTACAGTGGGTGACGTCCGGAAATCTTTAGTTGCACATATGGCCAGGTCTTCAGATAGTGGACACTAGATTTGGTCGTAATGTCCAGAGGCAGCTGTCGTCTTTCATCCATTATCTCCTTTTTCAAGTGCTTAATAGCGGGTAGAAGGTCCAGGGAAGTGAAATCTTGTCAGGGTGGTTCTTTAGGTTCCTGGCACTTGACAACCATCTGTTTCTCTGGTCAAGATCAGTAAAATGCAAATGTATGCTAGCGTCTCTTTCCCGATTCAGACGATGGCAGGCACTAAGCAATGTGGATTCTGCACCCTCGACTTTAAGGTGGTCCCTTGCTAGATTGATGCAGGCACGTTTTGTCTCATGGACACCTTTTCCACCTGCACTTTTAACACCCTGTACAATAAAATCCTACTTTCTGTCATGGACATCTTTATCCAAACACTTTTGACTGCGCGCAACAGTCACTTCTTTTAGCTTGACTGCTATATTTGGCAAAAATTTTTGAGTGATTGTAACAAGCCGATCACTGGTGTCTTGTTGACCCTTTTCAAGGGTTGTCAATCTATCTGAGATAGCCCAGTAAAATCCAACTTTTTGTTTACATCCTGAAGTTCATCTTGCATGACAGCTGTGATTGCATGTAGAATGTTTAGGTCAACATCAGGAAATTTTGTTCTGAAAGACTCTCTTCTACCAGCCATCTGTAACTTGTTAACAAGCATTTAAGCATAGGTAGACCATGCTCATTAAAGATGTTACCTTATATCCGTTTGCATTTCTTTCACCATATACTATGGGTGATAATATAGGCATTAGATTGACATGTTTGTGTTTACGACCTAAAAGTCAATAGGTACACGCAAACCAGGTCATCAAATTTTTCTCAAATGAATTTTGAAAAATATTTTCAAAAAATTTATTTGGGATCAGAGTATGAAAGATTCTAGATTTGGAGTAAGAGGCTGAGACACATCATAGTCTTCTGATCAGTGGTGTGAAATGTTCGTTGGTAGGTAGGCCGGATCTGGATTCCATTTTCCAGTCACCCTCGTCGCGTCAGACCGATGCCCATGCCCTGGTGCTTATCATGATCGGATCACGTTTATTGTTTGTTTTTGGACTTTTTTAATGGCGAGAAAGCATTTCAAAATATTCTATATTCTCAGAGTCAGTCTACACTGGAAACAAGTTTGAAAGGGCAGAGCTTCCAAGTCATTTTCTCCCAATTGGGTAGATGCTCCTGATTTATCAGTCGGAATTCAGGAGATTGCGCAGACGATGGGATGGGGTGTGTGCCTCCTCCCCATGCGTGACATAATTGTGTTTAAGTGATGCATTCTGGTGATTCAAAATTTCTTAAATCAACTGTAATAAAGGAAATAGTAAAATACATTTAGAATGCTGGTCACCACAGTCAGTCAGCAATAAATGGACGAAAACACAGTCAGGAGTGTCACAACACAAACAATTTATAGTTTATACAAAGTTCATATTTGTTCCCCTTTTCTAGCACCCTGAAAATATCCTAGTTTTTTTCCCATTTTATTTATTTTTTAAGGTCCAGTTTGAATAATCACTGACCAACTTTTTTTCTTTTTACGAAAAAAATGATAATTCAGGATTATTATTTCAAGATTCGTGAGAATTTAAAGAAATGAGTTAAATTTCGAGAGATCTGCAAAAAAATTGGGAGTTTTGGGACTTCTGGGGGGGGGGGATGGGGTAGACAGTGGGCAAAGATTTCCAATTTAAGAGATTGGTGTTAGAAGGGGAAGTTATTTATGTGAGGAGGCGGGGATAGGGTGTGTGAGATTTTTTTTTTTGTTTAAGTGTACAAGCAATGAGTGTAAGGGGATATACCCATGACCAGGGTCCCACCACAGCTGTGAGAGAGTGCGTGCTGGACGGTGGACCCTATGTCTCGGCTCTGGTCCTGGAAGACATGGCAGCACAAGCCTGGAAAGGATTACAATGGTTTCCCCTACCTCATTTTTTTTACCTTAGGCCACCTGTGTCACACAGTGACACAGGCCCACGGTAGACAAGCAGAGAGCCACATTATTATTATTATTATTATTATTATTATTATTATTATTATTATTATTATTATTATTATTATTATTATTATTATTATCATTATCATTATTATTATTATCATTATTATTATTATTATTATTATTATTATTATTATTATTATTATTATTATCACACAAAGGGTAGTGTCTGGACAATGGTCACTGGGCTCACCATGTAGGCCCCAACCCAAAGCAGGTACAAGTAACCAAGGTAAACTGTATGCATGCAAGTGCATCAGAAATTACCAAAGGTAATTTTGTGGAGTGTCTACTCATAAATCAAATTAGCCAAATAATGTCGCCAACATGCTCCCATCTTGGTCCAAAATCTGAACACTTGCAGAGCTCTGCAGAAGCCAGGTGTACCCACTGAAGGGCTCTCTCTTTCTATGATGAAGTGATTGCAAGAGCAGAATTTCAGAAATGAGGGCCCAAACGCCCTTGCGGCTCCCGTTGTTTTGGTAAAATTTTACCGTGTTTCCTTCTCTGTTCATTTCTGTCTGCCACCATTTTGTTTTTACAACCAGGTTGTTAGGACCAAGAAACAAAAAGTGGTCAAATTTGCGGTAAAATCATGTTACCAATCAAAAGCAGACACCAATCGGATCAGGGGAATTTCAGAATTTTCTTTCGATGTGTCACGTGACCAGAAAGCGACAAATTTAGCGGGAAGCGCCTCTTAATTCTACCTTGTTTTTCTTAGTGCTGGAGATAGTTTTTCGTGCACCTTGAATCTATGGCACTACAAGCATATCACGGTGAGTTGTAACGGAAGAAGTGATGTTGAGTAGCTCCTGGTAAAGGCATTTACAAATTACAATGTACAAAAGTTAATTCTTGAATGCGTACTGGAGAGCAAATATGATGCGGCCGTCATTCAATTCCAACATAGATGGTATGCTCGATGAACAATTCCAACATGTAAATTTTAAGCTGGTCACCTGTTAAAATAATCCATTGTTATACTGTCATGAAACGCATAAACTGTCACAACTAGGTGTATTTTACAGTTATGCAAACACTTTAACGCAAATAAAAGCATATCTTCGCTTTTTGTCGGTATAGACCTGCTGACCGAAAACTGTCTCCTCTCGCCGAAAATCGCCGTTGTACACCCTGTAGAGTATCTTGATTCGTACGAAGCAGGGACGCTGCATGTGACATGTATCAGTACACTAACAAATTAGCAGTGCCACTGTGAAGTCACATCCGGAAAATATTTATCAATGCTTCAGGAACTCTGAACGTGTGGATCGATTTGTGCTTAAGTGACCAAAAACTGCCTCCACTATCTTATGGCCTGCACTGTATGAGCCCTTATTTTCACATATATAACGTATAAAAATGATCCTTTTTGCATGTCAGGCATTTAACTGAAGTTTTAATTTCACAATTTTGAATAGTCCTATTAACCTTATGTGACAAGCACTCTCTCGGGCTGTAAAAAGACACAGTGGCTAAGCAAATTTTTGTATCCCATGAAGCATTAACTGAGTGTAAGTCGCGCCTCGTTGACAGCAAATTGGAACGACGAAAGTAAATATTCAACAACTACAGAGTTTGGTCGGATATTTGAACACTCTACGCAGAGCAGTTACTGGGGGGACCGTCATTCCACACACTACATACTGTTCCACAAATGCATCGGAGACCTTTCGCGGTCTCAAATAAAAACAAAACAGATTTTCCGTGTCACAATGTATCATTTCCCATACCTTGGATGATAGACCATGCGATTTGGATGCTTTTTTCGATCAACACTGCTAATTGCAACTATAATGACAAAACAAATAAAAAAAGAAAAAAAAAAGAAGAAAAAGCTGAAGCGATGAAAGTTACGCCATTTGAACCTCCCGGTTGCCTCGGTATGCTCCATAGCAAGCAGCTGATAATTACATGCGCCAAGAGACCACCTAATTGGGTACCTGAGTCTGTGCACCTTAGTATAGAATTGGCCATGTAAATATCAAATTTGTGAAACCATTACAAAACATTGATGCTAGTGTGTTTGAATGAAAATGCCTGAATTAAGTAAAAAGCTTCAAAATAAAGGGTAAAATTTAAAATGAAGCACTGTTCATCTATTAAAATGGTGAAAATGTGACAGCGCTCTTTGCTCACCAGGCACGCTTTGCCTCGCTCTCCCCTAAATCACACATGCGCCCCCTAATGCTAAATTGTTCGGCACTCTCTTGTGTTGGAGGTGCATGTTGGTATTTTCCTTAAACCTGTTTCTAACCTTGATATCTATTAATTTATGAATTATCAGTCATTTATCACATATTTTGTGACAATCCACGTTAATTTTGATTTTTCTTTAGGCAAGTTAACATGTGCGAAGTTATCGTTCTTTGTTGCCGGAAGTGAATATTTTTGTGGTTTTCCTACCTCTAACACTGGAGAGTTACCGGACAGTTTCGCGCTAGGGGACCTATGGGTGAATGCATTTCAGAAAAGTTGATCAGCACGCGCGTTGTGTCCGTTTTGTGCTTATTTTGGAGCTGTTAATCTGGTAGTTTATGTCAAAAGCTTTCATTAGCGCACATTGGTGCAGTTGTGTAACTAAAGTCGATGGACATTTAGTCAGAGGTGCCAAGTTGTCCAACATGTAAAACGGGTGCTCAAGCTGAAAAATGTTGCAAGAAACGGCAGTCCTATCATATTATAATGGAGGAAACAGGTGAAAAAGCGGGAGATAGACAAATTTAGGTGATTTATATCATAAGAAAAATGGGAGATCTCCCGCCAAATCAGGAGACTTGGCACCTTAACGGTTTCAGATACATACTTTAGGTACATCCAGAACTTCTACCCCTCTTTAAAACACGATTTTAATTGATAATGCATTAATCCATTAGGACTTAGAGTTAGGCCTTTCTAATAAGACGGCCACAAAATATGTCAATTTGATTCAAGATAATGTGCGAAATCGTATTTACATATTAAAAATTGTTCTGGCATCAATGCGAAATAACATGTCCCTAGTTAGACAGTGTCATTACCATATCCAAACGGTAGTCCTAACAAAACAAATCCAAGTCAATTCCGACCAAAGGCAATGTTCCTTGGTATGTATAGCTGAAAAATATAAATTTATAGTTCGTATTTACCCAAAAGAGACCAAAACGTAAGTGCAAAGGTCCATAGGGGGAAAAAAAACTTTATCTAGTTTTCACATGACAGAATGCAAAAAGTTTTGTTTGAAATTATAGGCCTATTTCAGTAAATTGGCTTGAACATTTGCATCATTCATGCATATACAGGACCATACAATTTATGAAAAGGGACCAAAATTTGCAGCACATCAGAGAATTTTTAAGTGGAGGTTCTTAACTTGTTGAAAATGTCAATAAAATTCAGTATTTAAAAAGGTACTACTTGCAACCACCATCTCAACAATGATCATCATGCATATAAGTCCACAAAGTGACATCAACACCAACATCAATCCATCAGAAAAGCCCTCTAGGCCTAAAATGACCATCAATAAGAATCTAAACAACATGATTATATAATTCGATGTGTTTTAGGCATGTAGTTAAAGACATGATGTTGTTTTAAAGGAGATAAACTAAGAGTATTTCAAAAACAAAAGTGTTTGAATTTCCAAATATAGTAAGTACATTGGTTCAAATGTTAAACATCAGCCAGAAGCAAGTGACATTAGGCCTCAAATCATTAAAATGTCGTCAAAAATGCATTATAATAGTCAAACTTTGTAAGGATAGCAGTCACATTTTAGTGGTAGTTTCATTTATGAATCTTTCCTACGATTGGGATAGCCGCTCAAGCGCCTACACACAGTGTCAATGCTCTAATTTAAAGTATTACGTTGACTTCCACGTAATGTTTAATAAGTCCTATCTTTTGTTGATATAAAATGATAAAAAGAATACTTGTAAAAGATATAGACAATGTAAAGTTTGTATTAGGCTATGTTTTACAATAGTACTTGCAACATATATTTATTTAACATTTAATTAGTTTAGGTGTTGGAGAAATATGATATACCGTACAGCCCCTAATTATTGCGCACAAGCATTAATATGTGCTTATATTCTGCTAAAATTTGCAATTTTACTGATAATATTGATATGATATTCACAAAGTTTTGTTCCAAGTGCGCTTATAAAGTTCGAGTACATTACAAAGAAGGGTAGTACGGTATGGTGATACCTGTGGCAGGTAAACAAGGCATCAAAAGAAAAAAAATTATATGCTACTTATTTAAATTCTGTGTGTAATTGAGGTAACTATAAATTTAGTATTAATGTATTATGAAATAGATTAGTGAAGCCCAATAAATCCATGTATGTATAAACAATATACTTAAATGAATGAGGCAATAATTTTTTTCGGTTCTTGAATTTCCGAAAAAAGGAAAGAATCTTTTATTGGTTGTACATCTGCATGTAACAAAAGATGAGGCATTATGCTGAAAGTGAAACAACCTAATACAATATGAAACACTGCATGCAAAACTTACATGATACACCTGCAAAACGATGTTTCAATATTTTGTTTGCTATTTATTTTTTACTTTTAATTATAAAAGCAGGAAACTAATTAATGAAAAACACAGCATACTCCTGAGCGGATTAATATATTTACATTGCTAGATTTTCTCCAATTTATCTTTTTATATGAAATATTTATACAAGCTTCCAAGTAGGCCTATAGGATTGTTTTAGAAAATATTTACGGCATTGAATGACATTAATGGACAGTGGAACCACTCCAATGTTCAGCGGATGCGTGTTTTTTTTTTTTTTTTTTTTTTTTTTAAAGGTAAAATTTAAATTATTAATAAATTTCTTTCATTGAACTCACGAAATTTTTACGTTATGCAACAGGTTTATATGAAATAGTATGTACTGACGAGGCTATACTAATTCTGGACATTTGGCGGGCAATAGATGGATGACTGGTGACGGTAAATATATCAGTGGATTACCAAAAGGAAAGGGGGGGGGGGGCTATCATCATCTTGGATGGTGGAACAGAGGAGGGATTCCTTCCTGGTGCATCTAGGATCACGGTATCTAATCAATTCGCTGACTACCATAAAAAGATGTGCGGTTACTAATATTATGTATGTATGTATGTATGTATGTTTGTTTGTTTGTTTACTTATGAAGTTTCGAGGTATATTTTCTAAAGAACTGTACAGAGGAGAAATATAACATGCTATCATTATGTTGGAGGAAAAGGCTTGAAAGAGAGCGCGCGGTGCCAAGGGACCCGGTCCCCATTTGAGTTCTGGTACCGGTAAAACAGTAACACTGCTGAAGATTTGGTCACGGGCCAGTTCGCTGTCCTACTGTCTTCGCCAAAGGACCTTTCGCAAACCCATGCTTCAAATATTGCAGCGTTATGCAACAAGAATATAACATTGGCCGTGATGTCGGCTGCATGAAGTATTACACTGGATGTCTTTAAAATCCGTAAGTTAAAGTGTCATCTTGTCTTTATACCTCAAGTTCAAGTCCTTTATTTAACGTCGGTTTCATTTAAAAAAAAAAAAAAAAAAAAAAAAAAAAACTATTATCAACTACACATAAATAGCATGTGACTTCTTATGTCTTGTCCGTCAATTTGTATCATATATATTAAATAACAATTATTTACATAACTAGCTGATATTATTTTTCACTATTATTTTATTCAGGCGACACTTTCATGAATTACATGAGGGTGCTGGTAAACGACCCTGACAAACCTTATCTTTTGTCATGGACAATGCAAGCTACCACTCCATGATAACCCCTGACACAAAAGGCGCCTGCCAGCTCTGCCACGAAGGATGGTATTGTTGATTAGCTGAAAAGACGGGGTTTGCCACATGATGCCAGTATGCTGAAGTTATACAAAAATCATCTGTATTGCCTAATTTCGTATAAATTCTATCACGGTGTTATTGAACAGAGACTTTATTTTTGTTTGTTTTTGCTTTACATGCGGAACACTATACTGTATGGATTACATATATATCTAGAATAATATTTGAGTAAAACAGCGTAATACGGTCTATTTATGCTAAATCACTTTTTTGTTGATAAATGAAAACTTCTGATATATTTGGTTACAAATACATGGGATTCCCCACATAATATTGACAATTAACTAAACCTTCCAGATTTAACCAAATTTGAGAACATTTCAAGAATTACAAAGCAATAACCTTTATAATGGATTCCAGTAAATAACATTTAATTTTTTTTTCAATTAAGCACAATATTTACACTAATAATGGCTTGACATTATACTGATGTTATTTCAACAGGTCACATTACTTGAAATTGCAAAAAGAAACAAACCAGAAAAAAATGTCCTGGATGAATTCTTGCAAGAGAATGGTCACGCCATCATGCAACTACCGCCCTACCATGGGTATGTATGTATGTATGTATGTAGGTAGGTAGGTAGGTAGGTAGGCAGGCAGGCAGGCAGGCAGGCACGCAGGTAGGTAGGTAGGTAGGTAGGTGGGTTTGGTTGGGAGGAGTTCGCTAGTCAGTTAGTTAGGTAGGCAGGTAGGTAATTCCCATTCATTTGTTGCATGAAAAGTGTGGAATTCATCTGATTTTAGAAACTACACCAAACGTAATCATTTTACATTAACAGTCAATAAAATCATTATTTTAACTTGTATTATATACGTACAGCTAAGGAATCAACTGCACTTCATGTGTATCAACTGTAATCTTCCATCACAGACCAATTTAAAAGTTTCAAAATTACACATGTAAATATTCATTACAACGAAATGAAAATGTATCCATCTCAAAGTTTTTATGATTAGTCAAATCTGTTTCATATAATTATAAATTAATTGCAGCGAAATAAATCCCTTCGAAGAAATTTGGGGCTACATGAAGAAAATGGTAGCTCCTGACAATGTCAAGTTTACCAAATGCCACTTGAAGAATGAGATCGAAAGGAAAATCTGCAATATGCTAGTATTGATAGTCAAGGCAAAATAAAAAAAAAATTATATAGGTCATATTGAACAATGCTCCATTAGTTGTAGTGCTGAAATGAACGCAGGTTATGTTGACAGTGGATTTTATTGTATACCAAATTCTCATGTTGAAACTGTCATGTCGAAGAGTTCTCTATTAGTTGCAATATTAAAAAAGAGGTAGGGTATGTTGACGATGGATTTTATTGTTTATAACAGGTACAAGGCCGCAGCCAGGGAGCCATGGGTCAGATGCTGAGCCAGAACGTCTTCCATCTCCAGTATCTTAACTTGGGCCAGGGAAAACGGATCATAAATATATCTGTTGCTGTGGCTATGAATTGTGACATTACGCAATGATCTACAAATTTGGTAAGCATATGTTTCATGTGCAGTGTTCATTCTTGATCTCTCAGAAAGGGGGTTCAGGGGCCCCATGGGCTCTTCAATTTGGGGCCCTTTGCTGAATATGAGGGGCCTATACAGCAAGACATGAAGTGATACGAGGGGGTCTCCCGGAAAAAAAAAGAAGAAAAAAATACATGCAAAATGATGCATTTTCATTTTTTTTTACTTCAAATTGGATGCATTCTGAAGTGCAGCTATGCTGATACTTCAGCTTGGTAACCAAACTAGGCAGTGTCTGTCACATGCAGTAACTGAATCAATTGTTGAAATGTTCATGTTGTTATTTGAAATAAATTGTATTAAAATAAACTTGCATCTACATGATTTGAGAAATTGACTTTTGTTACAATATTTACTTTCAGGGTCTGAGCAGGTTCCTTCTAGTTTTCTATCCAAGATGGAGATGCCTAAAGGGACAGTTTGAACTGTTTCAGCTTCATCTGCATGGAAAACAGTAAACTAGTCAAGATCTTAGATGCTTCGTTGATCAAGTTTCAACCCATTCAGCTTTCAGATTTTTATTGGACAGTGGACTGGAAGAGAGACTACCAGTTTGTTGTCAACGGCTGCTGTTTCTATTGCATAATTTAAGTCTGGAGTACACAGTGGGTCAGCAACTGCAAGTTTACCCAGACGCACAGCTCTGATTCTCATTTGAAATAAAGTCAATCAAGTCAAGTTCATAATATCTTAACACAAGAGTTGTCAAACTGACCATTCCTACTTTCTGAAGTTCACTGTTCCTGTCAACAGGCAATGACATACTGCATGTATGTAACATATCATTCATGAGAATGAAATTTTAAAAAATCAACAACACATGCATGTCGTTTTAAGTTTTAAATTTTATAATTTCAATTAAAGCCCCAAAAGGTAAGTCAGTATCAATTGTTAAAAAACAAAATGATTGACTCATCTGATCAAGCATACTGATGATCTCATCATCTCTTTAAAAAAGAAAATAAGAATGAACATTATGACCCAGAGAGCAGTGGAAAAAATAGCTTAATTATAAAGAATTCAATTACACCGTAGCATGTGATGTACTAGTACTAAATACCAAATTTAATTCTACAGTATTTAATATCCGAGTCTCATAATATGAGTATATTGTCAACTTGTGGCAATTGTGAATGATCAAATACTGTCTGCAGACTGTCTGTGACACAGTCAGTGACAGCAAGCACAGTTCAGGGGCCCCCCTCTTACAAGTCCACCCCAAATGCAACCAAAAAGTTGCCTTATAAGAGGGGTATCCTCTCTTGAGGGGGAGAACATAATGGTAATACCATATTTTCTGCACACGAATGCTGGCCTTTCAAGACAGGCGGCCTCTGGGGAGAGGGACCTTATAAGAGGGGGGACCACTGTACACTGCTAACAGTGTTTCAGAGTTCACATTTAATTATTTAATATTTGAAATGGATTTCAACTGAATAATTTGAAAAACAACAGTGACATTATTCAGTTGAAATGATTGGAAATATTAACTATGAACTTTGAAACACTGTTTGCTGTAGTCATAATTTTAAATTACCGAGTTATGATGTACTCAGTCATTTAGAGACTTGTTTTGTAAGCCATGATAATTATGATAAATATTCATAATTATCATGGCTTACAAAACAAGTCTCTTGCATGTTTATTCCTCCAAATTTTCAAACTGGAAACAAAGTCTTTGGTTTCCATGCCTTCAATGCTGACAAGCATAAGGTCTGCAAGTCTGTTTGGTGTGAGCCTGTTTCTGCTGCTAGTTTTTATTCTGTTCTGGGAAATGAATCCCCGTTCACAGTCTGCTGTGTGTATTGGGGCAGTTAATGCAAGAGCAGCTAGATTCAGCATAATTGGAAAACTATCTGCATAGTGCTTATTAATCAATGCCCAGAGATCAACCATATTTAGCGTAGTAAAACCTTCTGAAGCCACAACTTCTTTCACCTTTTTCCACTCCTCTCTGGTACAATCTGCGTTTACAACAGCTTCAGTTGTATGCTCCTCTCCAACTGCTGTGGACTTCTGTTCATGTCCATAATGTTTCAGCAACGTTTCAATCTGATTGTTTCCAAATTCTTTCCTCATTTCAGAGGAAACTGGCCCTAGTGGCTTCATTGCCAGAATACTAAAAGCTGCAATTAAGTTTGAATCATTATCTGGAAACCTTGACTTTAAATTTTCTATGATTTTCTCAACAAAGTTGTGTGTAATTGACTTAATGTTTGTTTGACCACCCTGCAACACATGTTGTTCCTTGAATATAAATTTGCCGTCTTCATTTTCTTTGACATCCTGGCTCAGTTTTGTCATATGTGTTCCAACCTCACCATCTTTGATTTTCTGCAATTTATCCAAACAACAATCAAGTTCAATTTTGGCCATGGCCACATCCAAGTCCTGTTTCTGAAACTGTAGACACAAATCCGCAACTATTTTCAATACATCCATCAACATGTATGTGGTGGATATGAAGTCATGCTGACTCATTTTTTTCACAAACCCTGAAGCCTTTGCATTACTTTGGCCACATGAATGAAAATATATAAGTAGGGAGTCCAGAGTGCGAAATACACAAGAGACAGCACTGTACACTGCAAGCCATCTGACATCATGAACTTCTTTCACAGACAACTCAGGCTGATCCAGTACCCTTTGCACTTCCTTTAAATTTTCTACACGAACAGCAGAGCTTTTAAAATAGTAAAACAAACTTGTCAATATTTCAGAGTACTTTTTCATGTAGGGCACTTGGTCAGCTGCCTGTGATGAAACAAGAGCAAGTCTGTGTGCAATACAATGGTAATTAACAAGCATAGGATTTTCCCTCAGCATAAGACCTGTGACTCCACCCTTTGTGCCGGTCATAACTTTAGCACCGTCACTGCCAAGAGCCATGACTTTACTAAATGGTATTTGCTTGCTGTCAAGGAAAGACTTCAGTTCATTATAAATGACAATGGCACTGCCATCTTTAATTTTAACATTGTCTAAAAAATGGGTGGATGGGCGAAATGTTTGTGGGTCTAACACTCTAGCATAAACCACCAATTTTTTTATGCACAGTAATGTCAGTACTCTCATCTGCTAGTAAACTTATAAAGGGGGATTGCAACAATGCTGAACCCAGCCTTTTCCTTATAACCGCTGCTAAACAGTCAAGCATGTCATTAGCCATTGATTCTGATGTGTAAATGGCCCTCTTACTAATATTAAGTGCATCAACATGTGGACAATTGAGAGTCTCAAGAAGCTGCATCAGGCTAGGATACTTGTGCATTGGCAAGTGTTCTTTTGCAAGCCAGTAAACTACTTTCAAGCAAATCATGATGGCTTCCTCCTTTTGTGACAGCACTTGTTCAACTTGTGAAGCCAGTACCCCTTGCATCTTGTCTGCCTGAACAGCAGCACGATGGTCATCTGTGGATGCATGTCTTGTCAGTGTGCTGGTCCTAAAATTGGTGGTGCCCTTTGTCATGACATTCATTTTCTTGAATTTGAGACATACATGGCAGGTAATCAACTGAAAAAAAAATAATTAAAAAAGTTAAATTGTATTAATATATCAAAATGTATTTCAATTTGCATTATATTATCTATGATGCATATTGCGGGTCTGACGGCATTTAATCATAATGAGATAATACTTTCTAAAACTTGAGGAACAAAATAGATATGAAAAGATTAGAACTAAATTAACCCCCCAAAAATGTTTTAAATTAGACAAGACAACACCCCAACCCCTGTACCCACCTCGCAAAAAAAAAAAAAAAAAAAAAAAAAGAGAGAGAAAAAACGAAGTCCAAACTTGAAAAAAAAATGAACAGGGTTCCCCCTGCACAAGGCACGTTTGAGATTTTTACCCCCCCCCCCCTCCCCCCTGCACCTTAGTCCACCAACTGGCAGGACTGTTCCCAAACAAAACTAACATAGTTAAAAATTTCTCAGTAAAGCGCTTCCATGCAAAACTGAGATATTCAATAATTCAGTTAAAACTTACCACAGCCTGGGAACACGGACCAGTTGCGACAGGCACAGAAGATAGATCTCTGAATATCACAAACAGTTTACCATATGTGATTCAAGTTATGAAAACTTACCTTTGTTTCCTGATCGTAACGCAGCCAGGAATGCGATTTCATCCAAGCCTCTTGGAAACTTTTTGGGAAACCATTCTTGTTTTTGCCTTTGGCTGGCGCTACATCATCCGGGCCCGGGGCTGGGTCTGTGCTTGTTGAAGTTCCCGTTGTTGTTGTTGCCCCATCTTCGCCATGATGGATGGCATCAACGACTTCTGCATCACTCTCAGCAACGGCATCACCATCCGCTGTCGAATTTTTCGATCCGCTGTCATCAACGGTAGTTTTCGGTAGCCCCCAGCATCCTAATAAAGTTGTCTGTCTTTTGTTCGGTGTCTGTTCACGGTCGGCTGTCGTTTTTCGCTTTGCAGGCATGGTGGTTGTGCAGCGGTGTCGACCACGTTGTTCAGGGAAGCGTAACCATGTAAATACGGCTGCTATTGGACAATGACCGTGGGAGCGTTGCGCTGTGTCCAATCAGGGCCGCTGTTCCACATGCCTACACGATGACTCACAAAATTATAAATGTAAATGAGGAGCTGCACACAGAGTTCTCACTCAATAGCTGTGGCTTCCAGAGTCTATGCACCGACCGTGGCATGAAAATCACGAACTTATTAAATTTTTTATTAAAGTATTCACAAGTTACAACAAATTTACAAAATTGGAAAATTATTGAAGTGCGCCCGGCTGGCCCCGTCACTTAAATCAGTGTGTGTCTTCCCTGAAAAAAATGCGCTAATCCCGCAAAGCCGCACCCAAGAATGAACACTGCATGTGGAAAATGTATCGTAACGTGGTGTCAAAATAGAGAGCGAATCCTAAACGAGCAGCTAACAGTGAACAAACTGCCGCTTTATATGTCACACACTGTGATATATATATATATATATATATATATATATATATATATATATATATATATATATATATATATAGTTATATTGTAAATTCCCAAATAATTATTAGCCAATGAAAACATCATAAGGTATGATTGTATGTATGTATGTATGTATGTGCGTATGTAAGTACGTGTTTCAATTTGAATATTTTAAGAAGAAAGAAATGAGATCGAGTGTGGTGAGGATGTTTATATTGAAAAAGAAGATAAAGATGAGACTTGCGAGATGTGCAAACTACGATTTCCTCCAGGGAATGACAACCCAACGTGGCACGATTGTGACTCTGCCAAAAGTAAGTATATTATATTAATTTTCTTGTACCAATTATAGCAAGCGTGAGCGAGCTCTTACCATAAACACGTGTGAATATGAGATATAACAGAACGGTTCATTATCCAATCAGAAGAGTACTCAATATCTATCCAACGAAGTTGATTTTCTTCGTCACCCCCGGATAAATTTTGCAGTTTAATTTACACCAAAGTCTCACACTTACCGGCCTTTATGGAAATCATGTCAATAATTCATAACTGGGCTTCAGAAAACGTTGTCGGCAGAGTGTAATGAATGATAACGATTCATCGACTTGCATCGTTACACCTTGATGGAACGTGGACCAGGCAAGCACGCTTCCGGAGCTGGAAGTGGGCTTCCGCGGAATAGAAAAATTTGACAGGTGTGAGGGTAACCAAAACAATCATCCCAGAGTATGTAGTATTCGTTGGGCATGGCCTGTGACTATTATTTGTACACTGTGCTGTCACCAGGTTGCTTCTCGGGGCCTCTCAGACCGCAACTTACACTAAGTTCTAGTCACACTTATCCCCCCAAGGGCCCCAGAACGCCATGTTGCCAAAGCCTGCTGCGATTTTGGTGTTGTCGCACAACAATCCAACCATCACTCGCCGTACGCACTCCATCTCTGCCCCAGGATACGGCACTAGTTCAATGGCGATATAAAAATATTGGGAACGATACTTAAATTTTTGGAACAGCGTGTAACAAAAAGACAGGTTATACGGCAGATAATTTCGTTCATTTGTTCAAGGTAGTACGGCCTCGCCCCTCAAGACTGGTTTAGTAAATGGCCGCTAGAGGGCCCTAACGACCAGGTGCATGTACTGCCTGGTCCACCGACGTTATTATCGATACTCTGTAATGCTGACGCTCGCATCTTAGGCTATGCCTGCAACATATAAGGCAGACCATATAGTTTTATTTTGTAGCGAGCATTAGGGAGCTCTTACAATAAACACGTGAATATGGGATATAACAGAACGGTAAATTATCCATTCAAACGAGTACTCAGTATCTATCCAACAAAGTTGATTTTCTTCGTCACCCCCTACTGCGCATGCGCACATGGGCCAGGCCAAAGCGTTTTTTAGGCACCCCGGGTAAATTTTGCAGTTTATTTACACCAAAGTCTCAAACTTAAATCGTGTCAATAATTCATAACTGGGCTTCAGAAAGCGTTGTCGGCAGAGTGTAATAAAGGATAACGATTCACTAAGTTGCATCGTTCACACCTCGATGGAACGTGGACCTGGCAAACACGCTTCTTGGCTGGAAATGGGTTTCCGCCGAATAGAAGAACATGACAGGTTTGAGGGAAACCTAAATGAACATCCCAAAGTGTGTAGTATTTGTTGCACAAGTTGCGTCTCACCTCACGAATATCTGCACACTGTGCAGTCACCAGGTCGCTTCTCGGGGCCTTCTAGATCGCAACTTCCATGCAGTTACACTTATCCCCCAGCGGCCCCAAAACGCCATGTTGTCAATGCCCGCTCCAATTTAGTGCTGTCGCGCCACAATCCAACAATCACTCTCCGCACGCACTACGTCTGCCACAGAGTACGGTATTAGTTAAATGGAGATATAAAGATCTTGGGAACAATCTTAAATTTATGGCAAAGTGTCTAAGGAAAGAAAGGAAGACTGCTCATGCTACATCATGCGTTTGTTAATCTGATTGACGCTGCAGGCCTTTTGAGCTACACTGGTTTACTAAATGGCCACTGGAGGGACCTGGCAACCGGCTGCCATAGCCTAGGCCACCCACGTCATTATCGATACTCCCGTAGCCTGTGTTGTGGTTATCGTTTACCATTTGTACAAATTCTTAAATGGCCTTTAAGATGTAAACGGCTAGCACCATTTTAATAAAAATAAAAGTTAATTTTTTAACCTTTTCCTATACATACTTGGCACATTTTCCAATGAAGCCCTTACCCCCTTCAATTTGATAAAAACTATATAAGCAAGTAGCAGACGATATTTTCCCCAGTGCTGCCGACTTGCGAGGAAACTCATAGGCACTCTCGGTGGGTTGTTTCTTTTCACTTTTTCAATGCAGTAACACAACAATTTTCAAGCATAACTTTTGATATTTCATCACTGCCAGTTTATTTTATGGCTTATTAGTGTTATCAATAACACAGCAAAATACCAAAACAACACCAGAGTTTAGTGATAAAGGGAAAAAAAAGGGAAAGGGAAAGGCCTCCTATTTCAATGAAAGAGCTAGCAGACGATATTTTCTCCAGTGCTGCCGACTTGCAAGCAAACCCAAAGGTGCTTGCGCTGGGTTGTTTCTTTTAATTCACTTTTTTATTGACGCAGGAACACAATTTAGAAGTATAAATTATTGAGATCTCATCACTTGTAATTCATTTTATGCTCAGTGTTAATAACACGCCCAGTGGCAAAAAAAATAATGATAAAAAGTAAAAAAAAGAAATAAAAAGAAAAAGAGGAAAAAGCCTTCAATAACAGTAGGTTGCAGACGATTTTTTCCGCAGTCCTGGCAACTTGCGTGCAAACCCAAAGGTGTTCTCTGTGGGTTCTTTCAATTCACTTTAGCAACGTAATAACGCAACAGTTTTCAAGTATAAACTAGTGATATTTCATCACTGCCATTTTTTTTATGGCCAATTAGTCTAAATAACACAGCAAACAATCCAAGTTACACCCAATTGTGATAGAAAAAGAAAGGAAGAAAAAGGCTTCTACTATTATAGATAAATTGTACTCGTGCAACAATCCACAAGTTTATTTTTTTTTATATTTTATAAGGGCTATATTTTTCATCTTACGGGCAATTAGTGTTAAGCCTAATACTGAACACTGCAAACTGTCCAAATTACATTAAGATAACAGACAAGGAAAAACAGACATCTTCAGATATTAATTTACTGCTTCCAGTGGATCATACATATGCAAGGCATTCAGTGTTGGTGGTAAACATACTTATGCATTAAGATGTACTTCTTCACTGAGAATAAAAAGGAGCTATGCAGATGTTGTAAAAGACCATGCGTATGCTGCACAATATCAATCAATAGAAACCACTACTAGAAGCTATGCTCAAGTTGTAATATCAAAAGTTGACAAGCAGGATAAATTTATAAAAGCAAAATGTGCTGCTTTTGCTGGTCACAAAAGGCAAAATAAACACTGTGATGATCATTAAGTTCAATATTCAAAACGGTCGGGCCTCAACAAGGGACAACACCCTAATTCAGGGGTTGACCACACCACTGATCTTTCACACTCACAATATAACTGTTGTAATTTTCATCATATTGCCAACATATTTGGAATTCCTCAAAACACGCTCACAACCAATCCACCAAAAACAGCCTTAAGGCAACCAGTTCAGATTCCTGAAAACAGTGACATGAAACCAAATATGTGGTTTTATTACAATGTGCAGGCAGATGTGAATTGTTTTTTGTTCTAGATCAATATCAAAATTTCTTTTTGGTCTTGAACAATTCCATGCAGATATAAGAACAAAACTTGAACATTTTATGGAGCAAGACCCTCATTTTTTCAAGACTTACTGTCCTAGATGTGTATCATGCTAGCAGTACATTGAAAAAATAGAAAAGCACTGCTGGAAGAATATTGGAGAGAATATATTGTAATATATGCTCTGGCAACAACGCTTCAAGTGAAAGTGAATATATATCTACCAACGGGGCTGGAGTTTTAAGGGAATGTCAATGGACTGGATATTGTCCACTGTTGGAAATGCAGAGCCCATGATGAGTGCCATATGTGACTCTTTCACATAGGAATATTTACATTTGTTATTTTTGTAAGCATTGAAAGAATAGGAACGGTAGTGTAGTTCATGAGGCAATGGTTACACTAGAGCATCTCGTGCAACCAACGTGCTGCGCAATAATATCCTCATGCTTGGCCTGGGACTATTTTCACTTCCCAATTGTTAGCACCTCCGAAGCGTTTGATTCATAGGCCTAAGCATAATGGGAAGACGGTATCAGATGATCAAGAATTGCATATCTACTCGTCAAAACTTGCCTAAATGTTTTCTTTTACCGGTTTTGCAAGCTTTATTGAAATAAAGTTGTTGTGACATTCGGAACTATTTTTTTCCTAGTTTTGTGTTCCAGGAGTTGCCTTGACAACTGATGGCTGATGTAGTAGCCCCGCCTACTTGGCTCCTCCCACTAGTAAACAAAAGGGCGATTTTATGTAAATTAACAAGCTAAAAACGATTTTAAATCAACTATCAATGATAATACTTACTCTTATGTCAAAAGAATTGATGTTAAATGTAAATATAAGAATTAAACTTCCTCTCTAGCATGATTACGGCGCATGGTTGCAGTTTGTGTGACAGGCATTTCTGATGACGCGCGGTACAGAGGAATTTTAATTCTTAAGTAATCACTATGAACTTATGAAACAACTCAACTTTTGTATTTGCAAAATACCACCTCCAAAGTGTGGCCTAGATAGAGATAATTCCAGTGTCCCTCTGCCAAACTGTGGTCTAAGTACAAATGAAGTTCATCAGAATACACACCTGCCACCTTGTGGCCTAGTTAGATTTTGCAATACACCAGCTACAACTTGTGGCCCAGGTCCAGATTCTGGTGTTCACATTTCCCAGCCATTTTTCTGCATCAGCAGGAAATATATATATATACATATATATATATATATATATATATATATATATATATATATATATATATATATATATATATATATATATCTATATGTGTGTGTGTGTGTGTGCGGGACTCGAACCTGCAACCTTTGGCACCAGTCGCCTAGCTGAAATGGGAAACGCACATATCCACTCGACCAAATCCCCATTCCTAAAAAGAATGGTTCAATGGAGGTAGTTATGTGCGAGTGCCATATCAACACGGTAATGCAGTATATTTACTGAGTCGGCATTTATTTCCAGAATCGGGGACTTAAATCCACCAGCATTAAAGAAATGCCGAAAATATATGTTTCATGTTCGGAACGAGCGGGACTCGAACCTGCAACCTTTGGCACCAGTCGCCTAGCAGAAATGGAAAACGCACATATCCACTCGACCAAATCCCCATTCCTAAAAAGAATGGTTCAATGGAGGTAGTTATGTGCGAGTGCCATATCAACACGGTAATGCAGTATATTTACTGAGTCGGCATTTATTTCCAGAATCGGGGACTTAAATCCACCAGCATTAAGGAAATGCCGAAAATATATGTTTCATGTTCGGAACGAGGGGGACTCGAACCTGCAACCTTTGGCACCAGTCGCCTAGCTGAAATGGGAAACGCACATATCCACTCGACCAAATCCCCATTCCTAAAAAGAATGGTTCAATGGAGGTAGTTATGTGCGAGTGCCATATCAACACGGTAATGCAGTATATTTACTGAGTCGGCATTTATTTCCAGAATCGGGGACTTAAATCCACCAGCATTAAAGAAATGCCGAAAATATATGTTTCATGTTCGGAACGAGCGGGACTCGAACCTGCAACCTTTGGCACCAGTCGCCTAGCAGAAATGGAAAACGCACATATCCACTCGACCAAATCCCCATTCCTAAAAAGAATGGTTCAATGGAGGTAGTTATGTGCGAGTGCCATATCAACACGGTAATGCAGTATATTTACTGAGTCGGCATTTATTTCCAGAATCGGGGACTTAAATCCACCAGCATTAAGGAAATGCCGAAAATATATGTTTCATGTTCGGAACGAGGGGGACTCGAACCTGCAACCTTTGGCACCAGTCGCCTAGCTGAAATGGGAAACGCACATATCCACTCGACCAAATCCCCATTCCTAAAAAGAATGGTTCAATGGAGGTAGTTATGTGCGAGTGCCATATCAACACGGTAATGCAGTATATTTACTGAGTCGGCATTTATTTCCAGAATCGGGGACTTAAATCCACCAGCATTAAGGAAATGCCGAAAATATATGTTTCATGTTCGGAACGAGCGGGACTCGAACCTGCAACCTTTGGCACCAGTCGCCTAGCAGAAATGGAAAACGCACATATCCACTCGACCAAATCCCCATTCCTAAAAAGAATGGTTCAATGGAGGTAGTTATGTGCGAGTGCCATATCAACACGGTAATGCAGTATATTTACTGAGTCGGCATTTATTTCCAGAATCGGGGACTTAAATCCACCAGCATTAAGGAAATGCCGAAAATATATGTTTCATGTTCGGAACGAGCGGGACTCGAACCTGCAACCTTTGGCACCAGTCGCCTAGCTGAAATGGGAAACGCACATATCCACTCGACCAAATCCCCATTCCTAAAAAGAATGGTTCAATGGAGGTAGTTATGTGCGAGTGCCATATCAACACGGTAGTGCAGTATATTTACTGAGTCGGCATTTATTTCCAGAATCGGGGACTTAAATCCACCAGCATTAAGGAAATGCCGAAAATATATAAATTATTTGAAAATGATGAAACTTGCAATGATACAGTCAAGTCGAAAGTTCATGCCTCCAAATCCCATAAAAAGTCTAAGAATTCAAACATGTCTGTAAAGGTACATCACATAAATAATGAACAGCAGTCTGCAAAATGTAATTCACGCAAAGTTGGTTCCCATAGAGGAGACTGCCATTCTAACTCTGATAAAACAAGATATGTTTGTAAAACATAGATGCCCCCACCCTCATTACCCATGCCCTCGCTACCATATTGATAGTGGTAGATGGGGCACCCGTGACCTTAAAACATTAGTGAAGGTTGATCATACATCAATGTCATATATCTTTAAACTTTAACCCAGCCATTAAAAAATGACTAAAAACCTGGACAATATAAAAGTTATAGCCGAAAAATTAGTCATCATTTAGAAACCATATTCAGCAAAGTGGCTTTATGACCTTGGAAATTAGGGCAAGGTCACTCATTTCACTTGACCTTCAGTTGTTGTGCAAAAACCACAGGAAATCTACTGTCTGTGTGTGACCCTCAAAACTGGGTCAAGGTCACCCATCTACAAACTCAAACTAGCCCTCATAGGCAACCATAAAGCTGTGCAATATAAAAGTGCTACCTCTAAAATGCAAGTTATCATGCAAAAACAGTATTCAACCAAATGGCTCTGTGACCTTTGAAATTGGGTCAAGGTAACCCATCTTCAAACTTCGCCTAGCCCCAAATGTCGACTAAAATCCTGTGCAATATAAAAGTCCTAGTTTAAAAACCTCTTCAGTTATTGTGCGGAAACCCAAGTTGACTCAGATACCAATGTGACCTTAGAAACTAGGTCCAGGTCACCCATCTTTAAACTTTGCCTATCTTTTGACTAAAATGATGCACCTGTACAATTTCAAAGTTCTAGCTCAAAAACCTCTTGAGTAATTGTGCGGAAACCACAGAAATTCTACAATCTCTCTGTGACCCTGAAAACTGGGCCAAGGTCACCCGTCTTCAAACTCAATCGAGCCCTTACGGAGAACCATAAAGCTGTGCAATATAAAAGTTTTAGCTCCAAAGCATATCATGCAGCAAGTATGAAACCATATTCAGTAAAGTGGCTCTGTGACCTTTAAAATTAGGTCAAGGTCACCCATCTTCGAAATTCGCCTAGCCCCAAATATGGACAAATATCCAGTGCAATATAAAAGTCCTATCTTAAAAACCTCTTCAGTTATTGTGCAGAAACCAAAGTTGACTCAGGTACCACTGTGACCTTGGAAATTAGGTTAAGGTCACCCATCTTTAAACTTTGCCTAGCATTTGACTAGAATGATGTACTTGTACAGTAATAGAAGTCCTAGCTAAAAAGCTTCTTGACTTATTGAAATTTTATAATCTTTCTGTGACCCTGAAAACTGAGTCAAGGTCATCCATCTTCAAACTCAACCTAGCCCTTACAGAGAACCATAAAGCCGTGCAATATAAAAGTTCTAGCTCCAAGGTATAAGATATCATGCAGAAAGCATGAAAGCATATTCAGTAAAGTGGCTCTGTGACCTTTAAAATGAGATCAAGGTCACCCATCTTCAAACTTCCCGTAGTCCCAAATAGGGACTTTAATCCTGTGCAATATAAAAGTCCTAGCTTAAAAAACCTCCTCAGTTATTGTGCAGAAACCAAAGTTGACTCAGGTACCACTGTGACCTTGGAAAATACGTCAAGGTCACCCATCTTCTAAATTTGCCTAGCTTTTGACTAGAATAATATACCTGTACAGTATCAAAGTCCTAGCTAAAAAACTTCTTGAGTTATTGTGCGGAAACCAGAGTCTACCGACTGACCGACTGACCGACAGACCAACCGACATGTGCAATGCTATATGCCCCGCCTTCTTCGAAGGGGGGCATAAAAAATGACAAACACCTCCCAAAATCCGTACAGGTCACAGGGCCAAAACACTCATAATGATATGTATCATTTGTCAAGAAGAATGGGGACTAGATTTTATCATGCATCGTCCGAAAAGGAGGAAAGCATTGATCGACAGAACAGACGGCAAAAAAATTTGTATCACATTAAAACTGTCCAGAAAAATCTCATTTTGAAGATTTGATCAATAAAATACCAAAATCCAGCACCTTTATCCAAAGATGCACATTTCAATAAATGTATGGATGCAATTCCAGCTTTTCAGCTTCTAAAAATGATTTATAATTTCAAATGTTGTGAAATTGTCCAGAACACAGACTGAACGTGAAAATGGGAAAGGAAAATGTTTGTTTACGTTGTTGCAAAGACAAGCAAACAATAAAAATGTTTTCATTGGAAAATCAAATGGATCCAGGTACACTCCCATTACCATTGCAAAATTTAACAATGGTGGAACAGCAGTTAATCTGTAGAATTTCCCCTTCAATCAATGTTCACTTGTTAAAACATGGTGGTATTGGAGCAAATGGCCATTATGTTACATTTCCACAAGCAATCAATGAACCTGCCAAAATATTTCCAAGACTGTCCAGTGATGTAAACATAGTACGAGTCCACAGACAAGTTACAAATGACACCAATAAAGAATTTAATGTCGGGATATACTTTGTGCAATCAGCTCTTCTTTGGTTGAAAAATAATAATCGTGTATATTCAAGCATTCTAATAAGTGCAGGCAGACTTAATTCATTACCCCTTGATGGTCAACTGCCTGATATTCATATTGTAGAATATAATGCTATGACTACTCACACTAATGATCTTGGTGAAACTGAAGATGAAACAACTTCAAATGTTCTTTTGCCTGAACTAACAGTAAACATTCAGAATGAAGTTGAACAGAGAGTTTCAGAAGTAACAGGAACTGAGCATGGTACAATCACAGTATCCAAACATGGTAGAATAACTCTTCCCTGGCCCACACGTGATAATGTGCCAGTGTCAGAATTAACAACAAGGTACTTTTTTACATTAGCATTTCCATGTCTATTTCCTTATGGACCAGGAGACTATAGTATAAATAGACCTCGAACATGTGAATCACTATCTGATTAGGCCCAGCATTTAGTATGGAATAAAAATGGTGGTTTTGTACGACATGAATATTTCAAGTGCGTAGTTCATAATATGAAAATGAGAAAACGGGCTCTGGAAAAATGTAACTACAGTAAAACCTGTCCTTGTGGACACCTGTATAATGCGGGCAACTGTATAATGTGGACAGTTATATCCATGACCAAATGGTTAATTTTCTTGTTACAAACAGCTGTCTATTGTGGACACCTGTCAACTGTGGACACTTATTGCCAGTCCCAGAGGTGTCCACAATAGACAAGTTCACTGTATGTGGTTCAACAACAGCTAGGTGAGGATCATCTGACAGTATCAGATTTGAAGGAAAAGTTGCAGTGTGGTGATGAATCTACTGATAAAAAAATCCTTTATTTTGGTGCTTGTCTGAAGGGAACATCACAATACTGTACTCAAAGATCTAAAGTTCTACGTAACCTAATCCAATTCCAGCTTAACGAAGGCAAAGGTCTGCCATAATTTTTCAGTACTAGAAGCTGTGTAGAATACTATTTTAAACCCCTCCGGCGACTTTTACAAATATATGTCAAAGACACAACTAGCAGAGATGTGAATTTAGAAGACAAAAGTCAACTTTTTTCTCATTTACAACAAAATGCACATGTGGTCGGTCAATATTTTGATTTACGCACTCAATCATATTTTGAAAATGTCATGGGTCCTGCTTTTGGCGTGAATACATTTTGGTACCATCAGGAATTTGCCAAGTCACGGAGCACGATTCACTGGCATTGCCTTTGTTGGCAATCAGATCAAGCACCCCACAATTTAATGTATGAAGCTCTGTAGCAAGGATTATCCAGTGATGAATGTGCCAAAAGCTTGCAAAATAGGCCAAATCAAATTTTGGTATGACTGCACTGCATCCAGCAGGTAAAAATGATGACGAGACCTTTGGCCTCCCCTTGAGGGTACAGAACTTCCTCCACCAGAAGATAAAAATCCACTGGTAAAAATGCTAATGGATGTTAGCGATTCACAAAACTAATTGCTTGAAGACCACCTTCTGATTACCAACAGAGTTAACATTTATCGTTGCTCTGATTACTGTCTACGGAAATCGAGAGGTGCTTCCAACAATAGAAAATGTCGTATGGACTTTGGTACAGAAACAAATTCTGGTAAAGAAATTAGATCACACCAGCAATAGTAAGGAATGAAAATAATTGTTAACGACTGGAGATGGAAAAAAAATCACCCTATGATGGTACAACACTCTTAATATCACACCAAGGGTTGGAGAGCAAATGGTGACATTTCTAGCATTTTGCCTTCCAGTAAATCCTGAAAATCCATCCATTGATGAGATTATTGTCACTGAAAAATATGTCAGTGGATATGCCTGCAAAGGAAAGGAATCAACGGGAGCAACTGTTGATTTATTTCGTGATTTGGCCAATGCTTCCACTGATGAATCAACGACTGCAAAATCTCTGTGTAGCAAATTGTTAATTCAAACTGTGAAATGAGATGTGTCTGCAGTTGACGCATCTTACAAACTTTCTGTGTTACCATTATGTTGATGCAGTCACCAATTTCAATCCATTATTATGACAGGGTCACAACGTTTAGAGACAAGTAGGTCAACCATCACAAATTCCACTCCTTTAGACAAATATCTGAGTCGTGCTAGCAAGGATGAATGTTCATGGTACAATTATGTGTGTAGAAGTGGGAAGGTTCCTGTGCTTAATGGATGCAGTATCAGGTCAACTTAGCCACTGACTGACGATTATTGTCGAACCATGCTCCTCCTCCACTGGCCAAATTTGCGCAATATTTGTGACATAAAAGACAATCAAACCTCTTGGAAACAAAAACTGGAAAAATTTTTGACCATGGAAAGTTGTCCAAACTTTCTTAAAGCTGACATCGAACGAGCCTGTAGGTACACACAGACAAATAATGACAACGATGATAATGACACCACAGACGATAATGACTTCCCTACACATGACGATCAAGAATGGATGGGATTAGTTCGTCTAAACATTGAGTGCGAAGAGTGCACAGAATTTATTTTTGATGATGGTGGGCTTCAGTATGATTCGAGTGCCACCTCAATGAAATATTCCAATGATCTTTGTCGGACTTGGTTCACCAATTTGAATAATGAATTAAAAGAATCTAATCATGAGGACAGGGACCTATGTTTACCAGAGATATGCGTTTCATCTATGAATGAAGAACACAATTTGCATTCAATTTAGTTATGCACACACTCTTTGAGTACAAAGAAAACAAATAAAATTTCAAGTCCCCATTACGGTTGATCGTTGGGGAGACTGCAGGAAGTGGTAAGAGTTTCTTAATTATGTGCCTGCTCATAGCTGTGAGCATTTTCTTTCAAAGCAATAAACTGGTACAAGTTCTTTGCCCTGAAGGTAACAGTGCAAATCTTATTATAGGCACGACAATACACAATTTTTTCAAGATACCTGTTGGCGCAGTCTCTACCAAGGAAATGCCTCCTCCTGATGGCTGCAAAGGTGTCGAACTCCGCAAAATCCTGATGGACTGGCTCATTATTGATGAACATTCCCTTGTAAGTTGCAGAACATTGGGTTGGATGAAATACATGTGTTCTTATTGGGTAAACAAAGGGCAGAACTATTCACAGTCATGGGGTGGTTTACCTAGTGTAGTATATTTGGGTGATGAGCAGTTACTGCCTGTATGCGACTCTCCAGTCTATTTCTGCAAGAGTACAATACTTCCAGCAATGCATTGTCCTGGTTTGGCGAGAATTTAATTTAGCAGTCATTCTGCACAACATAATTCGTTAGGATTATGATAAAAATAGATTAAAGATGTATTAACTTCATGTAGACAATACAAAATTACTTCCGAACAAGCTAAGTGGCTTCAGAATTTTTCAGAGGTTCAATTTGAAACTTTCGCATGGCAACAACCTACTTCAAAAAATGCACGATCATGGGCTTTTTGTCGTTCCTACCCATCAGGAGGAGTGGAACCACAACAGAGAGAAATTGTTAGAATGCAACAAACACAGTCCCATACCTAAAATAGTTGTACTCTCCAATGGCATTCCTAGGTATTTACCTTCAGACAAAGCTGGAAGGCTTTTGGAAGTCTTGTATCTATGCCAAGGAGCACACGTTATGCTCATTTGCAATTTAATGGTACAATATGGCTTATTTGGTGGCTCCATGGGAACAGTGATGGACATTATTTATGCATAAGGTAAAATAACTCCACGGGTCTTCTAGATGTTGTGATAGTTGAGTTTTCAAAGCACACTGCTCCACCTAATATACAAGACAGACCTAAAATAATACCCATACTGCCTGCTGAAAGACGCATTGACTGCAACTGGCCTAACTGCAAAAGAACCCAAATTCCACTAAGGCTACGATGGGGAAACCACAATACATGGATGTCGAGGGATGACTATTATAAGTGCTGAACCAAACCGATACATTGTTATCCATCCTGGCAGAATCAGCTTTGAAAACAAGAATCCAGGAGTACTTTTTGTAGCATAACTCAGGGAGGGCTAAGACTGCTGGTTATACACAGAAAGATCCAGATGTTGCATTCCATCCAACAGTAATTCTCAATGAAGACCTTCCGTGCCATGTAGTCAGAACACCAACTACAATAGGAAGATCTCAGGAAATACAGCGAATAGCTTTTCAACTGTACAAAGAACAAGTTCAAAAATTTGAGAAATATCAATATCTTTAACAATTCCTAGTTTGTCTATCTGAAGTGCATGAGGAGTAATGCCCTTAGCTTGTGTGAAAATCATATGATTAGCTTTCCTTCAACATATCTGAGCAAACCTATAACAATATCATCTTGACTTATCTATTTATAGCCCTCGTGTAGAAATTGTAACATTACCTTTCCTTGGATTTACCTCAGCAAACGTTGACATCTTAGTAAAGAAAGACCAATCGCTTGTACACATATGACTGTAATGATCACACAATAGGTTTCATAAATCTGAAAATTTGTTGAGATCATCTGAGTCTTATAATGCATCTCGATGACAACTTGAAATGAAATCCATCAAAGCAATTTCAACACCGTGGCACAGTTTCACAGAAAGGCAAGCCATACTGTCTGGGACTGGCAATTTTTAAGGCAGGATAAGGAATACAATGGAACCTGCTATTGAGACCGCCCCTACAGCCTACAAAAAATTGGTTTCGTACTGCAGGTTGTCTTAAATTGAAGGTATATTCAACAAGGAAATATAGTGTATTGAAAGATCAGTCTTAAAAAGACATGCGGTCTTCAATTTGAGGTGTTCTTTAGAGCAAATACCAATGTAGTAATATGACCCATTATTTGCCCAAAGTTTACAAAAGAAATCCTGTGGGACAAGAACATTAACATGCAGCCAAATTCTAGGGTTTTCTTGGAAACCGAGCACATTGAGATGTAATCTGTTGTGTTGTAAAAAAAAAAAATCCTAGATTTGATTATCTGTGTTAAATGTGTGTGCAGCGATGTGCACAATGCTTCCTCATTGCAATATAAAAAAATCTACCATACAAAATATCAGTTCCTTATTCATAGACTTAAGGGACACCTCTGGCAAACATAATCCATGAACACTGAGGACAAAATCAGGAATGAAACATGTACTGTATTTGCTGCTCTAATCATCACATTTTTTGAGACCACAAGTATGGAAGGGAATTTTTCTCCTGGGTACATTCTCCAGGTTCTTTTGGTTGTCTGTTTTGTTCAAGTTTGACATATACATCACCAACAGTTCCTTTTGCCTGGGTGTATGAACTGATACAGGTACACTCTGAAATTAAACCACTGTGCTTTACCCGATGCACAATGTAAAAGTGAACTGAAATAGTTGCATCCATGGTAACAAGTCTGCAACAGTCTGACTAGTTTCTGGTTGCGACTCTTACAGTAGTACAGATTTTATAACTGCTCCAAATATGTACAGATGCGCTATTCTTATTCCAGATGTATCAACATTTCTGCTCATTCTTATCAAGAGAAAACATGTTGAGATGCTATCTCTTATGGAATATGTAACAAATTTGTCTTGAACACTACAAAAATGTTGACACAATGACTGGAACTGTATGTTCTTTGCTAAACATCACTACATACTGGTAGAGAACTGAACACGTATACAGGTCTGCCTAGGTTTTGGGTGTACGAAATTTTCTGTGGTCCAGTCTTTAGCTAATGCTATTTTGTACAATTAAATTCACAGTTAACAGGGGTTATCTACATAATAATTTCACATCAATATTTCAGGCACGTTGGTACATGGCAAAAGGACAACTGAAACCCTTTCTTCAGCATGATGAGATGCAATCTCATATTTTTTGCACGTTAATGGCTGACAACTGAAACGTTATGGCTATAATTTTAGATGAAAGAATTTGCATGTAGCTTTCTAACAACCATGTTCAGATAGTACATGGAACTTGTGTTATTATGCTATGAAGAACAAATAGTAGAGTTAGTCAAGCAGTGCTTGTATTAGGTATGATATCACCATAGTCAGGTTGTTTAGAACAGTTCTCATTTTTCTCAGAACTATCGGCCAAGTATTACTGAAATGTTGGTTAGTAAACGTGCTTAGCAATTTGGCCAGCTAAGACTGTCACACAAGTGCATGAGGGTCACATTTATGGCTAGTATTGGACACTTTTTAGTCAGATTTCAAGTCACAAATTGCTGTTGAATCAAGGTTTGGAACATACCGCGACTTGTAAGAGTGGCGCAAAAGTTACTCCTTGCACATTGAATCATAGAATAATAATGCTAGTTCTCCTTTGTAAATATGGTCCATTGAGTTTTCATGGACAGGACATGTTGACAAGGTTCTCGTGTCTTTTGTAACATATGGCCAAATTATTATTTTCTGCTGTTTTGGGCACATGGTCTGTTCATATAAGTGCCAGGGATATGGCTGAATGTTTCTTCACTTTCTGCTTTCTTTCTTGGGAGGGAATAAAGGGTGTTGCTCTGATTGTACAGCAGGAGTGTCAGGTGGATTGCTAAACTGAGTTTGACTTCAAAACATTTTATGATCAATATTCATTTTTCTGGAAATAAATGCCGACTCAGTAAATATACTGCTTTACCGTGTTGATATGGCACTCGCACATAACTACCTCCATTGAACCATTCTTTTATAGGAATGGGGATTTGGTCGAGTGGATATGTGCGTTTCCCATTTCAGCTAGGCGACTGGTGCCAAAGGTTGCAGGTTCGAGTCCCGCTCGTTCCGAACATGAAATTATAAAAAAAAGAAACCTCCCTCCCCACTATAGATTAACAAACTTGCTGATCTGTTTTCCCTCTCATGATTTTAGTCTCATTTACATGTATCAGTACAACTATCACACTGAATGACCTTCCTTTTCTTCTAAGAAACTTGGTTTTATTTTTTGTTTTCTGGTAAAAAAAACATGAGAGTTGTGGCAAATGCTTTCTGATTAAATAAAGTTTAAAAAGTATGTTAAATTTGGTGTGCTTTTTGTTAACTTATGGAAGTACATAATCACATTTAGACTTGCAATGAAAACTAACCCATACATTAAAGGGGCGAGATTTAGACTCATTCTTCTGACAAAACTACTCGATACCTAAAAATATCTTTAAGAGGTTTTAAAACACGCTTTTTTCATTGACGTAGTTGGTAAGCCACAAACCCATGTCATTCAGAGGAAAACTGGTACAAAAGTTTAAATACATCGAAATTGTAGTTCAATCCATGATAACAAGAAAACGGGATGCGAACTTTGCAAGGATTGACAGACCCATGTCATTCAGAGGAAAACTGATACAAAAGTTTAAATACATCGAAGTTGTAGTTCAATCCATGATAACAAGACAGCGGGATTCGAACTTTGCAAGGATTGACAGCAAACAAATAAATCTGGAAAGCGACAGAAAAACAAAACAGCATGTTGTTAGCTATCA
This sequence comes from Hermodice carunculata, assembly GCA_964020975.1. Taxonomy (NCBI): domain Eukaryota; kingdom Metazoa; phylum Annelida; class Polychaeta; order Eunicida; family Amphinomidae; genus Hermodice; species Hermodice carunculata. The sequence continues at coordinate 73,180,825 of OZ026618.1, forward strand.
AAATTAGTACAGCTGGTGGTAGTTTGTATGTATAATGATGAATTCATCACAGAATCTTCACAGTTCTCCCACAGTTTGGCCTACTATCTTTTGCTGGTGCTTTGCCACTGAAATTATTATTATTATTATAATTATTATATATATATATATATATATATATATATATATATATATATATATATATATATATATATATGTATATATATATATGTATATATATATATATGTATATATATATATATATGTATATATATATATGTATATATATATATATATATATATATATATATATATACATATAAATTATATAAGCATGTTATTGCTTTCTGTTACTGCACTACACTTACAAATGCAGCACTGCACACTGCACATTTTCATGTAGGCTGCTAAACGACTGAACTGAAGACTTTTACTCATGTAATGATTTTGTAAAAAATCCTAACATATTCAGTGTTCTTGTGTTGGTTACAGGATTTTTGACTTTCAAAGTGCTTTTTCATCACCTACAAAATGAATATAATTATGGCGACCAGCAGAGGCAGAGGCCTACAAACTTAAATCGAGTCAGCTGAAATGCCAGCTGATGTGCATTATTTTCGGGGTGGCAAAAAACAGAATCTAGGGTTGCTGAAAAAGTGTTTGAAAGACAGGAATATCAGTTGATGGAAGGAATAAAGCGGCACTTTTATTTTTGATATTTGTCAGTCTGACGTTTCTTCCTGGTATCAACATTACAGCCCACTACACAACAGGTGGTTTACCATGATAGTTCGCCTTGTCACTCAACGTTCTAATCACAATGCTTTCGGTACTCCCTCCACCAACGATCTGCAATGGTAAAAAAACTCCTTTACACCTCCTGTATTTAGTCCTTTCCTGCTTTTCTATTCATGTTGACACGAACAAGATTAGTGTCCACCATCACGCATTATCGTGACCACTTTTGAGAGGGTGCACAGCGCGCCGTCTGGCAGCATAAAATCAGCCCGCATGCCTCGCTTTCATAATGGGACAACTGCCGGGGTTTTCCCGCTTGGTGAACTTATGCATAGACCGTATTGTAGTTTGACACTGGAAAATTTGGTGTTTTAGTCGAATCAAAGTAATCAGATCTGGGGTCAACATTTCGCTGATTACCCTGGTCTGATGTTACGAGTGGACAATGTGTATTATGTTTTGACGTGATGACTAGACATGAGTAGGGAAATCACTGTGATGTTACGAGTGGACAATGTGTATTATGTCATGACGGGATGACTAGACATAAGTAGGGAAGTCGTTATGTAATTGCAAGGACATATAAAGAGTGTCGGGATGTCATACAGGGACATTCTTAGCATGTTGTGATGTTACATGAAGACCGATCTGCTTTTCCGTAGCACGCTAGCATTTAAGTACCCTGTTATCGCCCATTGTGTCTATTGTTTTATCAGGCTTTCAGCACAATGACCCTGAATAATATGACCTCTGATCTTCGATCAAGAAGAAATGGCCTTTTCTTGTATACATGTAGGTCAAAATATGCTTTTAACGACTTTGTTGTGGCAAAATACGTTTTATGCATTTTCAGTGAATGGTAAATCAGAATGCAAATAACTCTCTACACAGTCTGAAACAGGCAATGATGCCTACATGCACGATTCGCCCGTATTTAGTACGTTGTTTCAATAAAAATACTGTGTTACATAAATAGATTTATTGTTATGGAAACTGGGTCCCACAGAACTTGAACCTACTTGATTTTCGAAATTGTATTCACAAGTACTTGAAATGTGTTTTTGCCTGGAAGAGTGCTTGAAATTCACTGAGACGACTTGAGAAGTGTTTGAAGTTGAATTAGATTATCTACCTTCATAATATCCTTACTGACCGGTAAAATTGATTAAAATATATCGCCGTTTTTAATTCCTTTATAATTGCCGTCAATGGGCGATATTAAGGGAATTGTCCCTTTGTTACATAATGGTCAACGGCGACCGTAGTTAGCTGATAGATTTGCTGGTATAACACTGCTGGAGATGTATGGGACCTTCAGAAACAGATGTTTTCAAAGAGGAAGACTGCTATGAATTTATGTTTGTTAATATTCAAAGGAACCCTAGCACGAATTTTCCAAAGATGATTCACGTAAGCAATTGGCTGATTGGGGTGTGTCAGTGTGTTTGTTACTAGGAATCTTGACGCAAGGATCCCAGACAGTGGCACTTTTGAATGTGGATTGAGTGAAAGTGTTTTGAAGAAATACTAGAGCTACTGAAGATGTTTAAGCGTAGATTTGCTGGTATATCACTGCTGGAGATGTATGGGACCTTCAGAAACAGATGTTTTCAAAGAGGAAGACTGCTATGAATTTATGTTTGTTAATATTCAAAGGAACCCTAGCACGAATTTTCCAAAGATGATTCACGTAAGCAATTGGATGATTGGGGTGTGTCAGTGTGTTTGTTACTAGGAGTCTTTACGCAAGGATCCCAGACAGTGGCACTTTTGAATGTGGATTGAGTGAAAGTGTTTTGAAGAAATACTAGAGCTACTGAAGACGTTCAAGCGTAGTAGTTAATTGGGTGAAGCAGGTTCTGCTATTGGGGTCCGGTACAATAAAGTCCAGTTAGAAAATTGTACCCCTTATAATGTGATAGGAGAGTGGGAATTGGGGGGGGGGGGGTCAAAATTCATTGGGGGGGGGGGACCCCTGCTTGATTTTTTTTCTTGGGGTAAAAACTTAGAATTTTTCAGCTTTCACCAGCAGTGGTAATACGTATACAAGGTGGGGTGGGGTGGGGTTCTTTGGATCTCTCGTAGTTACTTACATTTTTTTTTTGGCAGGCACATAATTATCTTGGCGATGTCACCAGTACCGTGAACAACTGGAAAAAGATTGCATTCAATATGAAATACAACAACAAGATCCAAAAAAAAAAAAAAAAGATGCCAGAAGGCAGCGTACGTACAGGAGAAAGCCAAAAACACCAGAACAATTGCAACATATCAGAAAACTGGCTGCAGAAAGACAACATCGTTACCGTTTGTAGAGAAAGCAGGCAAATAATCCTACAAAGCCCAAGTTTAAAGTGAGATCGAGCACCAGGAACCAAAGAATAGAACAAAGATAGACATAGAGAGAGCAAAAACGTAGGCAGAGACAGAAATTACATGCTCAGAAGAAAGCAAGAAGTAGGGAGAAAGATAGGAAAAGAAAACGGGTACAGAAAAGCCAAAGCAATGCTCCCCCCAAAAAGAAGTCAAGAATTTCTACAGACAAGGATATTGTTGATGTTTTCAAAGGCTTTGCTACCTACAAAAAAAGGCACAAGAATAAAAAGGCAAAAGAGCAAAGAAATAAAACTGTACAAGGTTTCAAACTAGTCAATCAATACAAATTGTGCCCCATAAGCCACAAGCTAGGCTTACCGTGGCAATATGTTAAGAAACAAACACTCAACAACCACTGAATGATGATTCCAGGAGAAAAAAAGCGAAAAGATGCAATACCATTGTCAGTGATGGTAAAAGTGAGAGTATTGTATATAGATTACTCGATACCACATCTGGACATGAGGAGTTTTTCAATAAAAAACCCAAATACAGACAAGAGAGCTGGGCATGCCAGTAAGAGACCTGTTTAAATCATTTAGGTACAGACACCCAGAAATGAAAATATGAAAACAAAATTTGCTTCATTGAGGCCCTATTATGTGAAGCCTGTAACCCAACAGAAACACATCACATGCTTATGTGACAAATGTGCAAACATTGAGTTGATGATTAATTCATTCAACAGTCAAATTGGGGAGGCAGGAGGGGGGCAAGTTCCCAATTATCAAGAATAAATATGACTTGATGGATAGGGTCCTGCGTGAAAAGACAGACAACTGTGATTTCAACACACAGTCTTGCTTCACACGTCAGTGTCCTCAATATGGTGTCAAAATATTAGACACTAGGTATGCAAAGTTGCATTCATATGTTCTGAGGAAAGTAATATGTCGGAAACAATGGCGATCTGTGAAGAATACCTACACTAACAGAAATGAACAAACCAAACAGAATGTTCAAATGCAACAAATTGACGTGGAGGTACAGTGGAAGAACTGTTTCAACAACTAAAACAAAGCACTAAGTTCTACATCATGCACATGTTTGTTGCAAAGTGGCAGCATGCACAGTTTGTTACTATTTCACAGTCCCCTCCAGACAGTACTGCTATTAGTGTGATTGACTTTTCAGAGAACTATAGCACCATATATCAAAAAGAGGTGCAAAGTGCATATTATGGTAGAACCCAAAAAACTGTATTTCGAAGGTACTATACTACAAGTGCCCTGGTCACATCGGTTGCACTGAAACAGTTCAAGATACTGTGATTCACATATCCAATGTTTTGAAACTCGATTGGCAGTTGGTAAAAAATTTCACAAGTAAGACTAGTGATCATCTGAAAATGGCGAAACCATACATCGATACCCTAGTAGAATTCTCTGATGGTTGTGTGGGACAATTTAAATTGAAGGGCCCTTTTGCTGACATCTCATATGGACAGGCTGATTTTGGTATTAATAGGGAAAGTCATTTTTAAGGCAGGAAGCATGGAAAAGGGCCGTGCGATGCAGCAGGGGCTGTTGTCAAATCATTAGTCACAAGGGCAGTTACAGCACAAGGAGAAACAGCTCAGACTGGCAAGGACATGTATAGATCGTGTTGCAGGAAATTTAAAAAAATACAAGGAGCACAAAAAACGTCGTTCTGTCTATGTTGACAAGTCAGAGGTGTTGGGAGATCGCCCAGAAAGGAAAGTGAAAGAAGCTGTAAAAGGCACACATAAGCTTCAAGCTGTAAAATGTTGTAGTGTGCCAGGCATGATAAAATGTCACAAATTGTCGTGTTTCTGCTCCTGCTGTCTCTCAGCAAGTGGGACCTGGAGGGAGACGAAACTAAGACTGGAAATACTGGCACCATTTGAATCAGAAGAGGTGTCAGAAGTGGTGCAGCAAGAGGCAGCTGAACTTGAAGCAGAGCACCTGAATCTATGGGAAACAAATAAGGGGCCAGTCCATATTTTCACCATTTTCACATTAGTACACCGAGTACTACTCGTTTGGGTGGGGGAGGTAAAAGACACTGAACGTTTTTTGAAACACATAAAAATGCTTATTTTTTTTTTTTTTGCTTGCTGAAAAAACGTTGAAAACTTAAGTATTTATAGTAATATTGATATGATAAGTTATGTGAACATTACAGGAACAAGTTTAGTGGTCTAAACAAATGGCTGAATATAGTTTTGCATTTTGGTTTGAAAAATCAACATTTTTAAAGTATGTCTTTCAAGGGAAGGGGGGGGGGGTCTCGGAATTAGTACTCTGTCTACTGATGTAAAATTGTTGATGATTTCGACTGGCCCCTATATTGTGCTGCTTGTGCGGGCATTTGAATTTTCATTGTAATAAATTTTACAATTTTTCTTCTAGGTAGTCCGATGGTAGAACTTTCAAGTTTGTGTATTTTCTGTCATTGGGTTGCTTTGCTGTTTATCACATTAGTCTAAGTGTAGAGCCAATTGACTTTCTTGTAAACATTGCGAATTCAGTCATTTCTTTTGGGGATGTGAAGTACTTGAACCAGTATACATCTGTACACCATTATTATTTTACTTTTATTCTTAGTCCAACTTTGCAGATATTTCTTTGTGACTTAATATCAAGGTTAACAACATGATGTCAAAACATTTTACGAAGTATGCTAGGAGGCAAATATATGTGACCACTATATCACATTGAATTATTAATGAAAAAGGGTTCCATATTTCTGCCTCTAAGTACATGAAAAGGATGAGGTGTACTGCATTATGTTCTAAAATCTATACACCTTGCTTTCAGATATTGAGGAAATTATAAATGCTGTTGCAGACAACATTCAAGAGCCAGAGCCCACAACTCCGGCAGACACTGCACAGAATACAGAAACCCACAACTATTGTGGACACTATATCAGAGCCAGAGCCAACAACTCCTGGAGACACTGCACCAGAGCCAACACTTCCTGCAGACACTGCACCAGAGCCAGAGCCCGCAACTCCTGCCCCAACTGCACTGGAGCTAGAACCAACAACTGTTGTGGACACCATACCAGAGCCAGAGCCCACAACTCCTGCAGAGCCCACTACAAATGAAGTTGTATGGGTAAGATAGTCTTCACGACATACTTCATGGATACACAATCATTCTGTCACTAATTGTTCAGGAGTTAAGTGGTAGTAATGCAATATTAATTTGGTCAGACAGTGGTTGCTTAAAGCTTTGAAGGAAATTTAGAATGAACAATCTGTCACACCTTATGTAGTTAAGTCCTGGTGAGGTATATTTATGATTGGAACTTCTCATTCAGCAAATTTGTAAAATACTATAACCTGGTAAAATGATTTTGAAAAGAGTTCTAGGGTGAAAAGGTAAGCCTGCGCTATTGGTTTGATTTACTAATGGATTATAAAGTGTGTGACACTCTATAAGTAAGTTGACAAATAAATTCCTAATTTGGTAGTCTTTTTTTGTTTACTTTTGGTTTTTGGTAAATTTAAGATAAAATGAGAATTTATAGCCATTTTTAAACAAAAGTAGAGATGGGAAAATGAAGATTGCCAAGGAATCAATCGTTAGGGCTCTCAATGTTAATTTATTTTGAGTCAAGGCCATTTTTTTTTATTTGTTGGTTTCCTAACCTGTCGACCTTAAGTTTGAACAAAATGAAAAAAAAATGAAATGACACTTTCTGCTGACCTTGCAATTTTGTTTCTGCAAAATGTTAAACCCATTTCTGAAAATAGATCAACCTGTTGCCGCCTTTAGTGAGAAACTGGGAAGTACTATATGTATATTTTCGCGTGTTAATATACGATGGAAGGCCACTTCGAGCTGTAGACAAGTTTGACAAGTCAGAAAGCATTTGATAAGGTACCTCATATTCGTCTCATGAAAAAGATTGAAAGCTACGGCATAACAGGGGAAGTGAGTGACTGGATTAAAGACTTCTTGACAGACAGAGAGCAGAGGGTATGTGTGAATGGTAGCCTCTCCACATGGGCAAAAGTTAGTAGTGGTGTTCCACAAGGTAGTATGCTATAATATTTTTGGAGTTCTTCGTGGACACGCCTTTTGAAGCATAATTCAAGAACTGCCACAGTAGCTATCACAATGATCCTCCTCGTTAAGTTTAAGCCATCTGGGCACCTACCTACAATGTAATCAACGATCTTTTTGCTATAATTTCTGAATAAATACGGACATATCCATTCCAATCTGCAAATTTAACCTTCCCGAGCCGCCATTTTATTGGCAAATTGAGCACAGCTATCTGTAAATTGTAAAATAGGTATTTCAGAATTAGGAAAAGGATTGTCTACATAGCACATGCATACTGTAATATTTCAGGTTGCAAAGGACGTAATAGGAAGGAAAAGAGTACCAGTAGAGAAGAAAAGCTATACCATAGATGCAGAAATAAAGAGTGCAATTATAATTAAGAAGGTTAAGAACAAGGCTTGGAGGTTTGCTAGGAAATACAGACAGCAGAAGGAAATAGCTAAGGTGGAGGAGGAGTACAAGGGGGCAAGACGGATTGTACAGATGAAAACCACAGAGAAGGATAAAGAGGAATGATGAGATGAGGAAAAGGGTTTTGTCAAGTGGAGGTGATTCATCAGCAGATTTGTGGAAACATGTTTTGAGAAGGAAGAGGGTAGGAATTGGACAAGCTTAAGCATAAAGGTAAAGTAGTTGAGGAGACTAAGGATATAGAAGCAGCATTGCAGAAACAGTGGAAAAAAAGTAATGACCCACAGTGGGCGGGGGGGGGGGGGAGCTACCTATTGGTAGAGTAGAAACAGGACCTGACAGGTGGGAACAGGAACTATGCAAGAGAATTGAGAGAGTAGAGATTGAAATATCAGTGGACAGGTTGAAAGTAGGAAAATCTCCAGGGCCAGATGGGGTACTAAATGAGTTTATAAAGAAAGGTCCAGAAAAATTGTGGGATAGTATGAAATTTCTGTTTAATTTGGTTATTGAGAAAGGATGCCCCAAAAGAATGGAGAGTGCTGAAGATAGCATACATCTTGTAGAAAGGATCAGTAGATAGCCTAGATCAGTGCAGAGGGATAGCATTAGCCTCAAATATAGGAAAAAATTTAAGAGTGATTCAGAATAGTTTCAGACCAGCCAGGAGGGTTGTTGATAATGTGTTTACATCATCACAGGTGCTAGAGATAGCAAGGAAAAGGAAAAGAAAGGTGTACATGGCCTTCCTTGGTGTGCAGAAAGCTTACGCTAGGGTTTGGAGAAATGCACTGTTGGCTAAAATGGAAGGGCTAGGCTTTGGAGGTGGCTTTCTGGGAGTTTTAAATGCTCTGTATGCAGATAGAAATTGTAGTCTCAGTATAGAAGATGTGGAAACTCAGGGGGCAAGGTTAGACATCGGGCCAAAACAGGGTTGTGTGTTGTCACCGATTTTGTTTGCCATATACATGAGAGAACTGGGAACTGAACTGTTAGAGAGCAATAAAGGAGTAACAATAGGAGGAGAAAAGATACCAGGGTTGTTCTTCGCTGATGACATTGTGTTAATGGCAGATACATGTAGAGAGTTACAGGAACTTTTGAGGATAGCAGGTAGCTATGGAGAAAAGTGGAGATTAGAGTTTAGTGAGAAGAAAAGTCAGGTCATTATATTGGGGCAGAAGAGAAGACCACAGGAGAAATGGATGGTAGGGAAGTTTAGGACACCAGAGGGTCAAGAGAAAATCTTTAGAAATGAAGAGGGCGAGGAGTACGAATATTTAGGGGTGAACATTATGGTTCACAGGACAGGGAATGTTTTAGTACCATGTTCAGAAAATCAGACAGAAGGTGTAAAGAGCGAAAGGTATGATCAAGTTTACGGCAGGGAACAGCTTCAATAGATCATTCACAGGAAGGGTGCTATGGGAATGTGTAGCCATACCTGGGATGTTATATGGGTTAGATGTGATAGCCATTAGTGAAAAGGATATTGAATGGATGGAGAAGGCACAGCGGGAGATGGGGAATGGGTGCCTGGGGCACCACCGTGTGTAGCAACAGAGGCCGTGTTGGGGAGTTGGGATGGTTACCAGTAAGAGATAGAATAGCTAAGGCTAGGTTAGACTATTGGGGATATTTGCAACAGGTGAATGTAGGAAGGTGTACATGGAGGCTGTTAGTGAAAAGAAAAGACAAAATGGGTTCAAGAAATAGACAAGTTAGCTGAGAAATATGAGTTGAAAGGACCAGATGAGATTGAAGTGGCGTGGAAATCGTATATAAGAAAGGTGATTCAAGAGAAACATAGGGAGCAGTGGAAAAGAGGGGTCGAGGAGGAGAGTACACTATAGAGCTGTTGACAAACCAGTGAAGACTAAATGTTGGGATGGTAGCAAGGGTTCTAGGCTGTTATTTCAGAACAGGAGTGATCAATCTGAAGAAGCGGAAACAGAAGTGGACGAATGGGAGTGATGGGAAGTGTAGGGTGTGTAGGGAGGATGTGGATGAGACCATTGATCATATGATGACATGGTGTACAGGTTATAGAGCACTTAGAGACCAGCTGTTTGTACAATGGAGAACAAGAGATGGGCAGTGTAAAAGCTAAGGGCAAGTCAGGGACATGGCAGCGAATGATAGGTTACCATGAATGCTAGGATTGAAGGGCAATTTTCCAGGAAGGAGAGTTGGTTTAGAGTCAGTAAAAGGCTTCTTGGTGCAGTGCTGGGAGAGTAGGAAAAATATCTTAGGATTAGTCACTGAAGAGAATTGAAGGCAAACTTAGAAGGGAAGGGAGACGGTGGCCCTTATTAGGGCTCCCATAGCCCTGCCAGCTGGCATCATCAGCAGGGGTTGTGGGCAAGCAGAGCGCAAAGTTGCGACAGTGGAATAGGTCTGTGTGTGTGTTTTGTACTTAAGCTAGGGCGCGGCACGCTGAAGCTGTCTGCATGTCGCACCATATTAAAACGATTGCAACATTTCCTAATACATGTGTAGATAAAGAGTATTTTGTTGGCGATAAACGTAATTAAACTTGTTGTGTTTACACTTGTGAGAAAGAGCATAACATCTGCTTTCAACCAACATAACTCATTTCAGTATTAAGGTTTCCGTTCTCAACCTACCCCACCCTGAAAAAAGGGTAAAATATGCCTTGCGGCGGCCGCGGGGACAACTTTGTCGAGCGCGGCACACAAAAACATGCTAGTTTCCACGGAGTTTCGCATCGCACAGACTGGATCATTTGTCATCATTGACATGTCATTACAAAGCTAGCAACGTGAAGATTCTAAATCCGTTTGATCCTTTTCCCCCCATGAATTTCGAATCTTAAATCAATTTTAATTAAAACTTAATACTTTTGGCAAAAATTGTTAACTGTGTCAGGAAACTTAGGATCAAACGGATTTTTAAAGCTCAGAATCCCAGCGTTCTAGTGGTAAAAACCGCTTTTTACGAAAATAAAAAACGCCGATGCGAAGAAGCTCTGTAGAGACCATGCCTGTATAAATAGCAGCGACGCGTCAGTGTGGCTGCCCATCATGGCGTCGACAGGTGAGGTGAGTACGCTTTTCGTCACTGAGATTTGTCATCGATTTTTTGGCATCGTCCACGATCAAAAACAACCCATTTGTTCAATAAAAACTTGAAAATGGAGGTTCTTAGAATGGTTTTAGAGTAGTTTGGCGTCAGGTGGGTATAAAATACAGGCTGGAAATTAAGTTGATGTGGGACTGGAAAAAAGCGTCTGCTACCAGCCTAACGGAAAAAAGCCAAGCCATATTTTCATAGAGCTGCAAAATAATGAATTCTGTTCGAAGCAGAAAAATACTACCCCAGAATGTTTCCAGTATTTATTTAGATTAGTTAAATATGATGTTTGATCACCGATGGCTTTAAATTAGCTAGGATGATGACGGATTATAATCCCAACTCGCTTCGCTGTTCATGCCGGCTGTAGTAGGTGAGCGATAATTGAGGACACATGTCAGCAATAATTAATAGCATAGCGCTGAAACTGAAACAGCAGGTGATGTTTTCATTCTCATATGCAGTGATATTCAGACCAAATAAAGTCTGTTTGAGGGTAAAGTAAGAATAACACGTCCATGAATGTTCCTCAGGCATAAACATAATCAACTTGTCCACTGAATTCAGTGTTAAAGTATATTATAGGCCTATTTTGAATCTTAATAAAGTAAAATTATGCATCTCTTCTGCTGTAGATTCTAGAAACTTCAGAATTGTTTTATGTGAATATGGATAGGCAGGGCCAAGGGGTGATGACAGTGCTTTTTTCCAGGCTCCTGCTTTGTTATTATTCTGAAGCTTTTCTTTTTTTTTTTCATAAAAAGTTCAGTTAACTTGCTTGCTTTTCAGCTCGAGTGTATTGGTATTCGAATGGATCATGACATGATGAAAGTCAATTAAGAAATTTCAGTCAACACTGCAGCAATAAAAACAAATGATTCAATTATAATCATGTAACATGAAATTGAAAAGCTTGAGATCTGAAACAATATTTCTAAATGCAACATTATGCATTGCTTGCCAATAACAAAATTTCAAGTTGATATCACAGACATAGTTAACTCCCTGACCCCTGCCCAAAGAAAAAAATAAAGATTATTTTTTTATACATTGAAGAAATGTTAATGTAACTACATGTAAAAATTTAGATCTTTTAAAAAAAAATCTGTGTCAGAATTCTTTTATCAACATGTATTTTGATGTCTTGTGTGCCTGTGGTTCATATAGTTTGTTTGACATTTAAACCTTTTAAAAAATATTTTAATTTGAAATTAAAACAATTGAATTAGTCTTTATTTCTCCAATCAAACTCCTCTCCACCTTTATGCAAAGAAACATTGGAAGTAGCAAGCAGAGTCAGTTGCAGGTAGGCCTACATAAAGAAGTGGAGTAGTTTTGGTTTTTATCAAACTGTATTTCTTTTGCCATTTCATATACAGACACATTCAAAGCGGCAGGTTTGATCAATTATATTAACAAGTAGGCCTAGATGTATCATTAAGGTTTGTTGTTGTTTTCTTTTTTTTTATTTGTTTTTTATCAAAATCTATTCCCTGTCCAGAAACAAATATTTACAGTAGTAGAACTGATTAATGTCAGAATTGCTCACATTAAATGGAATTTAATGGATTTTCATCCTTTTCCATTCCAATTGTCAAACACAGAATATTGAATTAAGCAGCATAAATCAATTAAAAGTAGGCCTATATAGATCAAAACTTCCATGATTAGTTTTGTATGTTTTTTTTTAAATCACACTCCTCTCATCTGCCATGCAGAGAAACAGAGAAAGTAGCAGGATAAATCATCAAGAAGTAGGCCTACTTTATGAAGTAAAAAAACAAAGCCCCTGAAACTCAATTTTTAAATCTTATTTTCAGCTAAATGATATTACCAAAGAGGAACCCATTCCTTGAACCCTAGGTAAACAGTTTTGATTATGAATAGTTATAGATAGTGTTTGCCAGAATAGTTAAGCTGGATGGATATCTGGTAGAACTTCTTCATAAAATCTAATTTTAATGATGGCACAATGTTTCTTGTTTGTCACTGTAGAGTATCCAGTTTCACAGAACATGAGAATATGTTTGCATGAGGTAGAGGTGATGCATTTGTCAGCAACCATGTGCAAAAAACTGTTTTCATGACTATGAACATGTATGTATTTTGATGCATGTTTCAAAGTGCATGATTTCTTTTTATAGGCCTATGGATGCCAATTTTCATATTTAACACGGCTCTTGTTTGACTTTTCAAAATCTTGCAGTTTGGTGAAATTTGTTCATTGCTCCTAAAAATAATTTTACCAATTCTGTAACTTCAGCTTATTGAATTATCAAATTTATATTAGTCGACACAGTTATGCCCACTGTAATTACTAGCAAAATGCTTACATGTTGATTGATTCTCATTGTTGAGAACTCATGCCTTAGTTGTGTTTGGTTTTGCTGGCATGTATTTGGGAAGTTGTAAAGTATAATTGTCATTAACTCTGGTTCACCTGTGTGTGATGGTTCCAGAGGGATGACCTTTATGCGCCAAGAGACCACCCATTGCACTTTGGGTATCTGAGTCTGTGCACCTTGGTATCAACTTGACCATGATACATTTCATTGTAAACCAGTAAGAAAATCACATGCAACATGGCTGTTTCGTGTGTGTGTGGTATACTGTGCACTGTAAGATGTGAAGTTGTTTGTATGCATATGTTATATTTTTGTAGAACGATGTACACTGTAAAGTATGCAAAATTTATCTTCATGCATGGGGCAAAAGCTGATACATCTATTTTTTCCAAATCTTATCAAAAAGGTAATTATTTTCAAAACTTAAACATTCTCTCACATTAGCATGTTGATGTTTGTTGACAGAAACGTAGTTGAACATGTAACATGCAAATAAAAGTATTGGTATAGTTGGGTAAGTTAATGTTGAAAGGTTTATTGCTAAAGATACATTTTCACTTATTTAAAAAATTCTTAGGATTACATATGTAAAAAAAAAATTGAAACATAATCTTATGTTTTTCTTATGAATAGGCCTATGTGTAGGACTGTTGTGAACAGAATGATGCATGTCCTTAAATACTGTGTGTATCCAAAGGTGAAAATTTATAGAGTCGGGGACTCTGGTCTGTTTGGGGTGGGGGGTGGGGGGTCTTATGGATCTTAATGACGTGTGTGTGTGGGGGGGGGAGGGGTGATGGTGATGTAAATTCTTGGAACTTAAATTACAGTCACAGTTAACATGAACATTTGGCCTTGCTTTTAATGTTTTCTTTATCTTTCTCTGATTTAATATTTCATACAAGTTTTTGTTTTCATGTTCAATATTAGAAGAAAATTTCAGACCCTTTACATAGTACATTGGTAATCAGATACCTTAACCATACAGGGACAGTTTCACTTTGCTGCCACAATTCAGATGGATTTTTTCTCAAAATTAGATACAGAAGTGCATTATAAAACAAAGATTGGCTGACTAGATTGCATACAACCAGAAATTGTCATGTACATCACATGATGCTAACACTTTGTATTAAAGAAATTTAATGTGTCATCTGGCATGACAACTTTATATTTTGTTGTGGATTATAGTCATATTAGGGCATTCAGGTTTTCTTGCCCAAATACAGCATTTTCAAATTGCTTGATGAATTTTGAACACATCTGATGCATCAATATTATCAGAAATAATAGATAATATATTTCACTTCAGTGTCACAGATACATTAGTTATTTTGCAACAAAGGTGAATTTGTTGTATTTGCTGGGCTGTCTAGGCAGTCAGTTTTTAGGTAAGGTGGGCAGGGGGAAACATCCATGTGGTTGCTTATCTCATAGCTTTTTAGATTAAATATATGAAACAAATCTTTCTGGTGCTATGATAGACATGTATTGTGAAGAAAACATTGCATCTATGATGTAGGGAAAGGTTCTGATCACAATCCTAGGGACGAAGAGCTTACTTTCAAATGGCCCACTATTTAAGTTGATCAGGAGGATCCTTGTATTAAATGTATGTGTTTTATCATTATATGTTGCAGTTGGCAAGCCACAGACCAGACGGTGAAGGAGATGTACCCCTGTTGGATCCTGTTTGCGAAGAAGCTGGCATGTCTGTGGAATCGTGAATGAAATGTATCCAGGGACTGTCACTGTAGATTCCATTCTCCCTTTTGGATCCTGATATTTAACAAAGATAAATGTGGAAGTAGCAGTATTTCAAGGGGTTTGGTACATCAATCATAAGAAAAAAAAATAGGAAATCAGCTTGGATCTCCAAAGATTCACAACAGATGGTCAGGTGAAGAAGCCCATGACACCTGCAATGAGGACAATCTCGGCCCAATCCTGTATCGATTTTCAGAGTCTGTAATTTTGCTTGAAATAAACTTAACAAATGTATCAACATGAATACATTGTTAACTGTCAGAGTTTAAAACATATTTGAAATTTTTTAAAGGTTCAACTTTGAAAACTTTTCAAAATATGGATCCTTTAGATAGGACCAAAAATAGGCATTTTCAGTGATGTCGGCTACAAAAATGGCTAAGTCCAGTGTCTGGAAACAGAATTTTACACCCTTGAAATTTCAGAATAATGTTCAAATATCTTAATTATCCATGGTATTCTCATTAAATGCACTGTTTTATGTATAAAAATCAGGAACAGGTGACATGATGCAATGTGTATCTTATGATTATGGGCATAACAGGTGATTTTCCATTCAAATGGCTAAAACCTGTTTTCGGGTCGGGACGCGGGTCGCATCCCGGGTCCGAGGGTTATAGTGACTTATTATTTAGTAAATTATAGTATTTCATGTATTTTATAGTGTTTTGCACTGAAATGATGCTTATTAGATTTATTTTCCTGCATTGTGTATTATATTATGGCAATTTCTGTCCCTGTGTTTTGTTTTGAAAAACATATGGCTAAAGTCGGGAATTTGCCCTATTTTGACCACTTCCATGGCAACCAACCCCTGTCTTGACTTTCATAGGGTGCAATTTTGCTTAAAATGAACCCTGAAAGTGTATAATTTTGAATTTGTGAGTAACTTTTACATTTTCAAAGATATCTGAAATGTCAAGGTTGAAGACCTCAACCTTTTCAAGATCTGGGTCTGTCAAAATGGAAGAAAATTGGCATTTTCGGGTGTGCCGCGGGAAAAATTGGCTAAGTCCAGTGTCTGGAAGTGGGAGTTTGCACCCTTGAAATTTTAAAATAATATTCAAATATCTTCATTATCAATGATAGTCTCATTAAATGCACAGTTTTATGCTTAAAACGTATGAAAAGATGACATGATGCAAGAAATATCTTAATTTTGTGAACATTTAACATCAGTTTCCATTTTAATAGGAAAAGGCCATTTTTAGTCGCGATGCCGGCCCTATCTCTGGGAATCACGTAAATTGCTATATCTCGAGAAAGACTTTATCAATTTTAATAATTTTGGTATTGTTGGAATGCTCTCTGAGAGTGCTTTCACATAAGATATAAAAAAATAAGTTATTAGCAACTTCAAAATTTGGTGCCTCCCACTACTTAAGCCCACCTGACTTGCTACTAGGCTAGTCAGGACTGCGGCAGAGAAGCGGAGTGCCACAGAATATTATTACTGCACTACCATTGTTATCCATCGATGCGATAGCCTATATTGCATTCAAGGTTTATTGTTTTTATACAAGTTTATGAAATCGTTCAATTATATCTTTCAATCGAAAAATCAAACCATTAACCATCGCTGGCTTTCATTTTAGGCCTATACCTGATATATACTGCATATGTGATGCTTTTCACATGAACTTTGTATTAAAAAACAAATTTACCATATCGAAATGTTTAAGCGTCAATGTCATTTTTCAGCACAGTGTTAAGACTCTGGATCCGTGTGTGTGTGTGCATGCATGCATGTACTTTTTCTGTTTAATTTTGAAATCCAATTCCATCGTTATTACGAACTTGTAATCACATGCACGCGCTAATGTATCGCGTATGTTTACCGCGTTTCCATCCGTTGGTTCTCAGCCTTTGCAACGGGGCATTTTGGTTGGTGGCCATCCAATTTGCGGCAATTCAATCGGGGAAAAAAGGCAAAAGCCATGAGCACCAAGGAAGAATTGATTCTGAATGTGCACAAGTTCTGCAGAGAAGAGGCCGAGTGTGGCGGGCTTTTTAATTTGCCAACAATTGATCGTATGAATATAGCTTGCTTTGTGTCCGAACGCGTCCGACTGCTAATGACATATGTGCTTTGTCCCATCACAGCTCCCCACCGGCGGGTCACACTCTGTCACATTGCATTGCCTAAGCCCTAACGTTAGGCCAACCTATTTTTTTAAGCCATTTAAGTACGCCACGGACTTACAAGTATAGCGTATAGGCCTATGTCCCTGGTTAGGCCTACACACTAAATTACATTTTCAAAACAAAAATACCCCCCCCCCCAAAAAAAAAGGAAAAAAGTAGCCTAGCCTATTGATTTTGCCAAAACTCACTAAAACATTTCTTTTCTTTTTCATTCATTCATTCATTTATTTATTTTGTCACGATTTTGGAGCGTCCGTCACGCAATATATTTCAACCTATTTTTGTTCTATATCCACGTTATTCAATGTGTTTTATTTGATCTTAAAGGGTAGAAACAACATATTTGATTTGTAAACATGTATAGGTTGACATGTTCATGGAAATGGGGAGCAGAGTTTCCCCAGGGTATCACTCACGCGATAAACACGTGTCCAGATGCTGGTGAATCCGTCACGCACATAATTTCTATCCCGAATTTGAAAGCAACAACAGTCGCACATGATAGGCCTACATACAATTATTATATAACGCTTCAAGATTATTTGTACGTCTAGTGTGAACTAATGTGACATTGGCTATTTCTGAGTTTACAAGCAGTTTGTTTGAACTGTACCATTTACCAACAGAGTTAGTTCCTTCTTGTAATTTAGTTTGGACTTCCTTTGACGTAGTACCATACTTAGGCCTATATAAAGCATCACCAACAAACATATTCAAGGAAGCACAACCAACATGCTGAGGCAAATCATTAATACTGGTATATATAGAAAAAAAAGGAGCAAAATAGGCCCAAAACTGACCCGTGAGATACCCCAATAACAAATGTATTTCCTTGACACTTTGCAGTCTGGGTCCCCATATATACGGACTCACAGAAATAAGATAATATTAACCCTTAAAGTGCTGATTTAAGATTGAGTCAACAGCTTTCCTCGGCACATTTTGTGCGCAATGCGCGCAAAGTGTCCCGAGGAAAGCTGTTGACTTAGACTACTTTTTGCTTCAGACAAGGCTTGATGGTATTTGAATGAAAGGTATCTTCATGAGGAATTTGACTCTTTTAACCATTATATGTTAAATGGTAATAAGAAAGCAACTATAGCAGTGATTACCACTTTAAGAGTAAATACAACGATTTCATATTTGGACTCCCCATTAAAAGACAATGCCGGCAGATAAACGCGAAATCTCAGAGGCTGATAAAAACAGGTTTAACCTCAACTTCTAAAATTTTTTTCTTGACATATCAAAACGGGACTGTGAAAGCATTATTTTAGGGCTGTAAAGGACGTAGAGAAATAAGAAACTATGTCATTTTGCGTTCCATGTGTCTCACATAAGAGAAATGACGGACTCAAAATGGCTAACGTTAGATGCATGGACGGACATGCTGGTCGAACGTTAACTCCCAAGTGACGGATTTTCACCTAGTTTGCATTGTTGATCCATTAAACAGCTGTTCAAGCATTACAAAAATAACGCGTTCCATTTAAAACTAATCTTTTTACGAAAGGACTTGCCATACAAGTAATTGGTGCTGAAATAAAACGAAAGCAATACAAGTAATTGGTGCTGAAATAAAACGAAAGTAAGAACGGTCTGCCTATTATCGCTCAGTCGCTTAGGAGGCGAGCGAAGTTTGCTGTAGCACGTCCATGAATAAACAAACTAAAAATAGTGACAAAAGTGTGTTATAAATGACAACTTATACCAGCATTGAGCCACTCTTTAATTTTAATAATGATGACTGAGGACGAGTGCGTCCAATTTTCACAGGACAGGTGAGTCATGTTTTCAAAAGTTGGTTTGCTTTCAACTTGAAGTTGAATGAATGCTTGTTTTGTCTTTGACGCAAAGAATTTTTTCATGGTGGACACCCCGAGACCGTGGCAAGCTGTGACTGTATTCACTCGTGTGTCTGTAGAACTTTTTTCCCCTTCACTTTAAAAGTAATTGAACATTCTAAAAGAAAAAAGGGGGAAATATATGTCACGCCACATATTTGGATCCAATGCAGTGAAGTCCGAAGAGAAATCTGTGTCCTTACATGATATGAGAGTGGGAATTGGGGGATAAGAAACACTCTAGGACCCGAACCCTTGCTCGAATTTTAAATTTTTGCCAAAAAAAACCTTCAGTTTTTTTGGTGATAAACTGACTCAGATTGCACAGGCTCAGAAAGCATCAAGTTGTTGAATTCTAAAAGCTCACTCAGGGAAAGGGGTTCGGCCCCCTCCCATATCCTCCTCTCCCCCCTCCCCATACTTAATTGCTCATCTCTGGTTTTTCTTTCCGTCTTTTGGAAATCTGTTGGCAGCTATGCTTGATGTGAATAAAATGATTTACTGACCTTGTGCATGAAATGTTTCAGTAATTTAGGCCTTAAACTTGCCACATTTAAGCAGACCAAGCTCTATGTTCAATGTTGCCACTGCTACTTGTGTGGAATAGACAGAGATAACACGGAACTTGGTATGCTTATAAAAATATGAGACAAGCCTTAAACTTAAAGTTGACAAGTTGTTTTTAATTTGATTTTCTGTGATACAGTATTATCATTTTTAGAGATTAAAAAAAATGTGTAACCAATGTAAGATTGAAACAGGTGGGGTTATAAATCTTATTTAAATAAAATAAATATTCAAATTATGTTACACATCATATTTGAAATGACGAGTGTTTGCACATCTGGTATAGCCACAATTGGTTGTTATGATTCACCAAAATGTCACAAATTTACTTGCAATTGCATTTTTTTTTCAAAACTTAATTGGATTACAACAAAATCTGCTTTGAATATATTCCAGGAATTAAATACTTGGAGAAAGAAACCCAAGAAGGGATGAAAATGGTAGGGAAATGAAGTTTCGAAAAGCAGTTTTTTGACTCGTGAGGGACAGTTATATCAAACACATTTTTTTTGGTATTAAGGTTGACCTAACATTGCGCCCATAGCTACCTCTATATATTAGATTTTCAACATCAATAAAAGTTGCATTATATTTCAGGGTGAAAATGACGAACAGGAGTTCAAAATAAATATCGCAAGAAGCTAAAGGAAAATAATCCAGAGAAGATACCAGAAGTACTTAGACACCCAAAAGCAAAAATCAAAACAGGCAAGAGACAGGTTGCGGGAAGAACTGAAATATGCTACCAAGAAGACCCTGAGGAAAGTGGAACGGAACAAAGAACTCGACAGAAACAGACAAAAAAAATTTAGAGAGAGACAAAGAAAAGGAGGTCTTACGGTAAAGTTGCCAAGTATTAAAAAATAAAAACAGGAGGAGGCCTTCTAAGGGTAATCCTTGTGCAAAGCTTTTGACACGTAGAGTTGCTCAAGAAGTTGAGGAAGAGCGAAGCAAACGGAGAGAAAAGTGGAAAATGGCAAAGCGTTTTGACTGGGAGAACATGACACCACAGTATAAACGGAGAGTGAAAGAAAAGGACAAGTTTAGAAAAAGGGCAAAAGGACAGGCTGCAAAAGCTAGTACCTGTGCAAGACACACAGAGGACAGTATAGCATCAGTGGAGGATCAAAGTGGTTATCGGAATAAGAAGACTCTGTCAAACCGAGTATCCCAAATTAAAGCACAGATGCCAAGACATCCCTTGCAGGATGCATCAGTAGTAAGGGGACTTGCAAAAGGATGTAAAAGTACAGTCATGACACCGAAGAGGAAGCTAAACTCCACAAAACTAAACAGAAAGGACAACTCCCTACATGTAAACAAGGCTATACAGCACATGCGCAAAGATAAAGATGGAAAAAAGTTTGTGAAAGTTTTGGCAAATCACCTGAAAAAGCTAGCAAGTAATAGCACCACTGCTAAAATTCTTGGATTAGATAGGAGGACTGTAAAGCACTCACACAGAAGTAGGAAAATTAGAAAAGACAAAGTGGATGTCCGTCCAGTTTTAAAGTTCTATAAAAGAGAGGACATTTCAAGATGCATGCCTAACAGTAGATACACTACTCGCAGTGGGCGTGGGTATCTAATGCAATGCAGTGTAAAGGCAGCCCATCACAAATTCAGGATTGAAAATCCCACTCTAATAGTCAGTTTTGCAAAATTTGCAAGTTTAAGACCAAAGAATGTTCGTCTCCTGAAGTCTCATCACAGAAAGTACTGTCTCTGCGTGTACTGTATAAATTTAAGATTCCAGATACTTGCTATGCATAGGGCTTGTGAAAAGGATAATACCGTGCATGCTAAGCCACGAAATGAAAGGTAACTTTTAGCTGAAGTGATTTGCCCAGTGGATCCCTCTGTCAGATTGCCCGTTTTTATTTTTGCTTGTTTCGGTTTTGTTTTTCTTTTTCGTTATTGGAACATTATAAAATTTGAGAAGTCAAGTATCATTCAAGTACTTGATCAATCACACAGAAATTCGCTTAGCTTGGACAAGCATTCATATGTTGAACACTGGTTATCATTTACATAGAGTGGCCCCCCTCTTATAACGCCCCTCTAAAGAGGTCACCCCTCTTGAAAGGCCACCATTCTCATGCAGAAAGTATGGCATTTCCTTATATTGTACCACTCTAGAGAGGCCACCCACTTGTAAGGCCGTTTTTGTGCTTCATTTGGAGTGGCCTCACAAGAGGGGGACCACTGTATTTTATCTTCGTTTAATTTTACAAGTTTCACTTTGCAGATCCTACGCATTTTCCAGGGAACAGGTGGTGTCATTATGGTTTTTACTGTTATTTACTCCTGTAATTCATAACTTCAAAGAGCCCTGGGGAGGATCAAAATGTGGTCTTATGAGACAGGGGGTCTCAGGTACAATTTACACCAATAAAAATAAATTTGGTGACAGGTACCACTGTAGTTAAGTAATTGGCAGTGATCACAGAACTTTTGTCCGTCCATTCAAAGGCAGTAACATTAGCAACAGGTAATTCTATGGTTATTAAGTTTCTGTCCAATGCATTCTACAATCCTTCACTTCAGTTAAAACATTTCTGCTTCAAAGGACATTCATCAGGAAAATGGGTATGGTTGTAAAGAAGTTTCCCAAGTGGAAACAATCCCATCAAAGAATTTTTGTCTGTCCATTCATGGGCTATAACATTAGCAACACCTCTTTTTTTCGTAATTGAACAGCAACTGAATCTCAGGGAAATAAATCGGAGTTATGATTAAGTTCACACCGTTCACCAAAAACAACCTTGCCTCAAATGACATTCAAACAGTTAGTGTGTGATTTAAATCAGTAATTTTCCGTAATTTCTTATCATAAAGTACAGAAACACACGATCCATATTCATTAATTCCAAACCCAACAATGACAGCAAAGAGATTTCAGACTTGCAAAGCATCAATATTTTTTTTTTCCAATACCAATGTGAAGAAACAAATTTCACTCCTGACTTGAGACAGGCAGTCACCCATAAAAGGCAACTGGTGGTTTTAAACCGGTCCTCTTAACCTTAGAAATATTCATCATTAAATGCAGATAGTAGTTTTTTTTCCAAAATGTATAGGCCTAACCACCCAAAACACAAATTTCATTTCTTCTGCCAAAAATAAAAAGAGACCAGTTAGGCCTATCACCTTTTAGTTCTCCTGACTTCTTGTCAGTCAGCTAAGTTCAAGTAAAAGAGTAAAGTAGGCCTACATGGTTTTTGTGATATTTATGAATCTGGAACATTATAAACACACTCTACCTCCACTATAACTATGAGTCGGAGAACAAAGCCCACAGCACAACATAGCCAATGAAGTAATTTTCAAAAACATGATCCATATTCATTAATTCCAAACCCAACAATGACAGCAAAGCATCATTACTTCTGGTTGTCCGTCCATTGTACCAGGGACTAGCATAGGCATTTTAAATTGTCAACTCCTTGGAAATTACTCATTAACTGTTACATTTAGTCTTCCTCTGTGGATTAAAAAAAGAAATGGGTACTAATATAAAATAAAATAAGATTAATGAGTATATTTCTTGTTAGAAATGTTACATCGAACTGTTGCTAATGTAACTGTATCCGTCTCGTGTAACATTAGCACTGGTGAAGAAATGGGTTCCATTTCAAGGCACTTCAAAGTCTTTCCCAGATCTGAGTTTTGCACTTGCCAGAGATGATTCAAAGGAAACCAAATCTGCCTTTACTTAGTGAAAAGTGTGTTTTTTGTCCTTGGGTATCAATATTTACATTGAAATGTCCGTCCAAATAATACACGATCAAAATATCAATTATCTCTTTTTTTCCCCAATTAGAAACAAATGTAGCATTTTAACCTTTGTTAAATACAACCAGGATTAAAAAAAACAATCTGACATTGTCTCTTATCATTGTTGTACTTCACAGCTGAGATAATGTAGCAACCAATTTTCGAGTACTAGGACGTCTTGACTTTGGTAAGCCTGTTCAGTGGATAGGTGACTTGAGTTATGTCAAAACACATATTTTTTGTGTCATTGAGACTCTTCGGTCATAACAAGATATCTATTCCATGTGAACAATAGAATTTCAATTCTGGTCACGGGCGGGAATAAGGTGGTGCAAAATACTGTGGAATAGGTCAATCCTGTTTTCTGTGCTGCCCTTCTTCTGCCGTCTCTTTTCCATTTCCTTTGCTGCTGTTTTACTTCCTCATCCAAAGTTTTAATTTTTTGTCTCGGACTTTTTATTTTAGCATTGTAGGCTTTGTTCTCTTCTTGCTTTTTCAGTTTCAGTCGGTCATTATTTTTATTCTTCTCACGGTATCTGCGCACCCTCTCAGCAGATGGGGGGTTTTTGGTTTGTTGTTTGAATGACTTGTTGATTGTCTAGTTTTACATTTAAGTGCTGGGAGTTGGACTATCAGTTTCCTCATGACAGTGTTAGTAGTTCAGATTAGTGCAGGGAAAAGCATTTGCCTACCTGAAATGACATGCAAAAAGTACAGAAAAACATGATCCACATTCATTAATTCCAAACCCAACAATGACAGCAAAGAGATTTCAGACTTGCCAAAGCATCAAAATTTCTCTTCCAATACCAATGTGTAGAAACAAATTTCACTCCTGACTTGAGACAGGCAGTCACCCATAAAAGGCAACTGGTGGTTTTAAACCGGTCCTCTCAACCTTAGAAATATTCATCATTAACTGCAGACACTAGTTCTTTTCCAAAATCTATAGGCCTAACCACCCAAAACACAAATTTCATTTCTTCTGCCAAAAATAAAAAGAGACCAGTTAGGCCTATCACCTTTTAGTTCTCCCGACTTGTCAGTAAGAATAAGTTTCCCTGGTTGTATTCCCATCATATTGGATATTCCAAACAAGTTGAAAAGAAAGTGTAGGGATGAATAGAAACTCCATTGATCATTGTAAATATTGTTATTTCTTTAATTTTAAGAAATTAATTCATTGATTCATTCTCAGCTCATTATTTGCTTATTGCATGAACCAGGTTACTCCACATTGAGAAGTTACTATGAGGGGGCTACTGGTTATACTGATCTTAATAATAAATCATGACTTCTATCACATCCATTGAAAGAGGAAAAGGGGCAAGCACAGTCATGGCAAAATAATTTATTCTGCCTGCTGAATTGTGTTATTTTAACGCCGACTTTTATGTTGTCACCTTGTACCTGCTTTACAAGTAGGCCTATCTGGCCTATGTGCACACATGTACCTGACTGCTAGTAACTGCATGCTGTACCCTAGCTGACATAGCGTGCACCCACAAATTATTGCAGTCGCTGATGAATTACGGGAGGAAACAAAACCGGTCAGACCAGATTTAATTTTTGATGCGAGTTACAGCTGTAGGTCTAGCCCAATGAAATTTGCTTGTATTTGAATATAAATGTCTTTCGCACAAACACTTCATTCATAATTTGAAAACATCATGAAAGTCTGACTCTTAAGTCTACTTTTCTGATAACATAGTCTTGAAGATATCTATACAAATTCGTGTCATGAACCTACCATCAATCCCTGTTGGTCACTGTGTATAACAATCTCATAGCTTTATGCCGTGAATGAAAGAGTTAAAAGTCTGGACAAAATTATGAAATCATGTCTACAAAGGGACAGACAGATGAACATGGTGCCCCCCCCATCATTGTAGGGCTTCTGATAAAACTAGGCACAGCTGAAACTAATAGGCATAAAGGTCCTACCTAAATGAGACAACCAGTGGCCGTTTTGGAGTCCGGGTAGGTGTACATGCATACTGTTCTTATCTTATTTTTCTACTTTCTCTCTGTTGACTTTTCCACATGCACCTCTGCTTTTGTTGAGCCCTATCTCCAATGTCTTTTATGGATCTCTTTCCCCAAGGCCTTCTCTCTGATGTGGGCGTCCCTTCTCTTCTGCATGTACACAGCTCGACGCTCAGTATTGGTATCCCTGTGCAGTCTATATTATATTTACTGCTATGCATTACTGTTCTTTTAAGGGCCCATTGTTCAATAAATGATGCCACCTAAAAAAAAAAAAAAAAAAAAAAAATTAGGATACAGTCAGTGAAAAGTAAGGGAAGATTTATTATCCATACTTTTGGTATTGAGATTAAACCAGCGGATCAAGAATTGCTCTTATGTACAGCTGATGCAGTGTGTGCATATAAGATGATTGTTTGTGACAGAGTGACTGTTGTGTATGTGCACTCTGTGACGACCATGTGTATGCTCTGTTCATGTTGCCGTTCGCATGTATGAAGAGTTTGCACATGAAGACCAAAATAAACCAATGAAGTATGGCCAACTGCATAAATTTACTAGAGTTTATTCCAAGGACCTTGTCATTAAGTGGAAGTCCCAGAATGAAAAATTCGTGAAATATCTGGAATCTATAGCAACATTACGGAGTTAAAAAAAAAATATTCACGTGGTCCTTCCACAAGTAATATTTGTGCCAAATTTCAGCACAACCTAAGCAACCGTTTGGAGACAAAAAGGACATTAAGCTGCAATTCAGAGAAAATAAAAAATAACCCCATCGCCATCCCTAGTGAACAAATTTAGGAGATATCTACTCAAGGTACATGTGAGCACCACCAATTCTTATGGTAATTTGGCTGCCGGCTTTTAATACAAATCCGAAATTTAATTGTGAATGGATGAAAGATCACGGGGGATGGACGGCAGATGGCTGACCATCCCTGAAGCTCGGCTGTGACTGACGAGTCAGTTAAACTAAAAATCATTTTTTAAAAGAACAAATTTACAGTGTCATCTGGTGAACAAATTTAAGCTGCCATATAAAGCCCCGCATTGTATAAAACAACCATACTACAACAATATAGTTTGGAAAAACCTTCGGCCCCCAAAAGTAAAATTTACCACGTTACTTACAATTCCTGGAGTTATTTGGCCCATGATAAAACACTTTGTCTTCACAGTCAGTGGTGGTATATTTACGCCAATGGTGCTATCCCAGTGGCGGTAACACCACTGACAAATCAGGAAAAAAACCTACTGGTCTGTAACTGATGTTCTATGTTAAACCCCTTCAACAGCAGTGGCAGTGCTGTCCAGCTGAAAATCTCTGTAGCAAAGTTTTCTTTACTTGTAGCATTTTTTCCACTTCGTCACATAAGAAACACTTAATTTTGAGAAAATTCTAGCAATTTTGAAGAGCACTGTAGCAAAATTTTGCTACAATGCTCCAGTTGGACAGCCTTGAGTGGGCACTCGGCCATACTCTTCTGATGTTTTGGAAATTTTTTCTTCAAATGTTTACATTTCTCATGAATCACAATGCCAACACCACTGAAAGTGAATAAACATACCCTCACTTTTAACAACATATATTGTCAAAATTTGAAAAAATGTAATAAGCAGGCTACTTACGCAAATGAGGCTCTCTTGCAGCTTCCTTCAATACCTCCTCATAGTGGTAATTGTTGGAACTATAGGAGCCATCAATATTTATATCAAAATATTATCAAAAGTAACACCACTAACACAAATTCAAGTACCACCTTATTCACACAGAGCTTTGAAACATGTAGAAAAAGAAAGGTGTAACCTTCTGCCTCTGACAAAGGGTATTTCCATCGTGTGCAAATAATAATATTATAGTCCTTTTTCTCCACAGACGAACTACGTAAAAGCTATAAATCTCAAGAGTAACACATGAATTTTGTCAGTCCCACTGATATTTTGTGTCTCTACAAAGATTTGCATTAGGATATTTCCAAAACCTAAACTGTTTTAATGCGAAGTATTTATATTGGATTATAAAATATAACAGAGATTGTCCCAGAATAGTCCATATTTTAAGCAACTATTTGGTGATAGGAAAATCGCATTTATTGTAGATTCTCCCAAATGAGGAAACGACTACAGCCGTGATCAGCACTGTAAGGGTAAATAGACTCGATCTCCAGGAGTCATCAGATACAAATGAGCACATGCAGCAATAAAAATCTGCCAGCTAGCCTATGAAAGATGGGGCAATTGACCATCAAGGGGCGAATAAAGATTTAAATTATTAGACAGCCTGCAAGTATATCTTTATCACCAAGCTAAGACATGGGGCTACATTTACTGCTTAAAGTTATCAGACTTTGATTGATCCTGGTTATACCTCTTTGTTCTAAAACTATATCGGTGGTATTCCCGCTGTAACTGATATCATTGGAAGACGTTTCAAAGCTTATATAGTGGTCCTATTCAGCTGGTAGATGTCATATTGGCAGAAAAAATAGTCCAGTCAATTTAGGATGCACAAGGCGCAGACCCAGACAAAATTAGAACAGAAATGCGGTTTGTTGTAACTTGTTCTTTAAGACTTCCTCTATAACATATAAAAAATGTAGAAAAAAGTAAGCACGGGAAAATGACTAATTTGCATAAATTAAAAATGGCCGCCAAAGTGCAAACTTTTCACAGAAATGTCTAGATACAACCAAAATATAGACAGTCTCCTTTCAATAGATCGTACAAACAGGAAGATTTAGGACAAACAATCATTGGAACTTTACCACACAGATGTTCATCAAATAGATATTCAATATGGCAACCATTTTCCAAGATGGCTGCCATCTATTATTGACAAAAGTTGTCCTGAAAGTTCGGCATGTGCAGGGACAGACTAAGATTAAATTTGACCAGAAGTTTAGTTTGTTTTACTTACTCTTAAGATTTTTTTTAAAATCATAAGTGGGAAATGTAGGAAACATGTACATGGAAAATGTAGTAATTTATGGAAAATCCAGGGAATATATGCAAACGAGCTTTAACAAGGCTGATGGAAGTAGCACTCTAATGAATGAACTCGGGGACTTTTCTTGGGAACTAAAAACAAAAAAACAAAAAAAACCCCAATCATATGCAATACACAAGCTAATGAAACTGAGGCATATATTAATACCATGGTTTCCCAAAGATCTTTCAGTATATTTCATTCAATACCCATATTTTACAAAAATGATAATAATGGGGTACAAAGCATTTAATGACAAAGATCTGTCAGTATGCATATATTGGCAAGTCAGTTCCTGTGAGATATATATTATATCTTGGAAGTTTTCTGGGCACATGTTAATGTGGTATGTCTGTCCAGATGCATCTGACAATGCAAAGAGGCATTACATGTCGCAAGGAGATTTATATGTAAAGGGCATTTTTATATGTTACTCCTAACACATGTTTCTCATTCGTCAATGTCTCCAAGTTCATCATCCATAGCAGCCCTTGAAAGGAAGGGTGAGTTAGTGCAACTTACACCCCTGCACTCGCTACATGCTGGTGAACAGTCCATACCATGCTTTTTGCATGTGCATCTACGTGTACTGCAGTCTGTTTTACAACTGCATCTGACCACCTTCAGAAGAACCTCAGGAGCTGGAGGCAGGTCTGTTGTTCGTGGTACATATTGATCATGCACCCTAAGCCATCCCCATTCTTCTGGGTGCAAACCTGTACTTTTTCCTATCCACTCTTGCACTTGGAAATACACACGAGCACTGTGATATACAGCAGCAGCTGCTGTGGGGGGTAGAGTATGAACGTCGACAGATGAGACATTTGTTGAAACTTTTTCACAGAATCGTCGATGTCGGAGCTGATTCAAACCTTCATCCCTACGAGCACCATACAAACACTTCAGAGCAATTTCACCAGCTGAAATAACTTGCTGTTTTGATGCTCCATTTACAAACACTTTTGCTTGTTCTATGAAAGTAGAATCACTTCTGGCCTGTTTAAGAGCCAGGCTTTTGCCAATTCCAAAAAGACGTGAAGTTGCATCACAGCCTGTGATAGCATGTACAAAAGGCAACAGATGACATGTGGTTGGACCCAAGGTATCATGCAACCAATTGATGTTCCACACCCTTTTCTTTTTTGTGGACTGGCTTTTGTCGGACCTAAAGAAAAGGTCACAGGAAGAATCATCAGCATGGAAACACAGAAGTACCAGAAGATCTATATCTTCACCTATGACCATTGTTGGGCATTGGGTAGCAGCCTCTACTGCTGTCTGAGTAATGACAAGATCAGCATCGCTCTCTGCCTGAATAGTCAGGATGCCATTTCTTTGCAGTTTCTCACTGAGCAAGCAAATAAATCTTTGCTTGTTTGTGTTATTGGCCAAGAAGGTCTCTTTTTTAGACTTAATTGGCATGCCTGGAACGAAATGAACATCTCTACCAATAACACCATGGGATCTTCGAAGATGTGCTGTGTCCTTGGTGGATGGACCTGGTCCATATCCATCGAAGACAACAGTTGGGTTGTTGTATCTTTTTACAACATAGTCAACATAACTCTGGCACACAGAATCAAAAGTGGCAGCTCGTTGCCAGGGCAGTCGATGGATAAGAGAACCCCCATCCAGTATATAGCACATTTGTTCTTCTTGTTCATCTTGTGGTCCTGGCATCTGAGTCCCTTGTACAATGTTCCAAATTGCATCAGCAAGTGATGCTTTGTTTGCTTCTCGGAGAAGTCCAGTTTTGTCAAACAAAGAAGTTGGTAAATTGGCTAGTTCATACTGAAATATTTCAGCCACATTCTCTGTAAGAGTATTTGCAGCTGCTACTAAACGCTGAAAAAGAAGCTGAGGGTCCACTTCAATGGACTCACCATCCACTTTGGTAGAAATCTTGTGACCCAATGTTACTGCTTGTTCACTTCTTTTGAATGTGTAGTCAAGAACATTGTGTCCAGCCATACTTTCCAGTATTTTATGTCCAATGTCTTTGGCTTTGTCAGCATTCACAGCATCACCAGCAGCAACACCTGTTACAATGTTTATGAGAGCCTGATTTGACTGAAAAGGATTTCTTTCGTGAAGAAAGCCAAGGATAGCCAGAGTATCCTTTTTATCACGTGCTCGTCTGGCCTCGGTAACGTCTTTGTGCTGTTCACTTGTACCATAGCTTTTGCCTGTAAGCTGCTGCATTGCTCCATTTATGTCAGAGCATGCTGGCATGGAAAGCAACCACTCTGTGTGTTGGGTCTCTGCCATCCCACGGCCCCGTGTTAGTCCACCTGTGCTCTTCATGCTTCTCATCAATGCTTGCTCAATGACCAAGTCTGAAGAAAGTCCAGCCCAATAGCGGTCACTCCGACGTATAACATGATGTCCTGCAGTGAAGAAAGCAAATATATCTGGATGCTGTGACTCCAACTGGAGCATTTGTTGCAGATAAATGTATGCTGACTTTGCATACAAATTGTGGCCAGCAGCACAAAAAAATGGCAACATGTCATGAAGTGTATAAAGATGGAGGGGCCAATTTCCAGTCCGCTCTGCCTTAATAAATTAGTGCAGAAGCTCCACCATTTCCAAATACTGAATCCACAAACGAGCTGTTGGGAACTGTTTCAGGTCTGACATACAGTCTTGTAGTTTCTTGTGGACTGCATCAAGACAACTTTCTGTACATATTTACTCTACAGACATTTCACCAAGCACAAGCTTGTCATACAAGTTGCCTGCTGCTTGTAGATCTGATGGAATTTGTTGCTCTGGTTGAGTCTCAACATTACTGCTAAGAGGATTCTCACTTAGTTCAGCCAGTGGTGCGTCAGCAGTGCCCTATGTCACTTCAGATGTTTCTTCACAACTATCAGTTAGGGTGACCTCGAATGCATGTTCCATAATTATTGCATACAAAGCAGACTCCACAAGAAAATGTCCTCTGACTGCTCTTGCAACAGCCTTACCACTGAGCATGTGACCAACAGTGTTCTGGGCATATGTAACTTCAAGCATTTCCTGGAGACCTGAGCCTGACATCAGGTGCCCTATACTTCCAAGGAAACTCATCTCTGTATGAAACGCACCTAGGCGCAATACAACAGAGCTTAAATCACCACCAGGTGGTTCACTGGCAACAATCATCTGGGCCTTCCACCATAAAGGCTGATCGAATGTCAGTACAGGTGTAACACCATGACGTCTGGCTTCTGCACAAACAAATTTCAGTGTTGAATGCACACAATGTATGTCACTAGCATTCATGTCTATCATAGGCAAGAATGTGATTGATGATGGACCTGGGTGAGTTCCATTACTGACCATCTGCATCCAACCAGACCATCCAGGCCTTGATAGGCAGAGGGGCCATGCCACTTTCCAAAGAAGATCTATTTTCGAGGAAGGGTCCTTGTACAAGATATTTGTAGTTCTTGGAAGACCAAGGGTGCTTTTTCACTTCCAGTGAAGAAGTGAATTTTAATCTTTCCGACAGCAGCCACATCTTCACTTGTTGCAGAACATCTTGGCACGGGCCTCTGTTGTTTGATTTGGGGAGTTACAGCTGCAATTATCCCCATGCCATGGAACGTATTGTGTCCATCTAAGGTCCTGAGATTGTGGTCAGCATTGTCAGCTACAAACTGCACAAAATGTTCTCCAGTAAGATTAGGGATGTCAGTACCTTGAGATTTTGCGGCACACATCTCAAATCTCTTAACTTCAGAGTAAGATGAGCAATAGCCAAGACTATTTAAGGAATCAATCAAGAACTTTGACCCAAAATGGTGGTGCATCTGCACTGCCAAACCAATCTGAAGAGGTACAATTACCACCCTGGGTCTAGCAGCTTGTACAATAGCTTGACCAATTGCTGCCATCTTCAATTTTTCATCTTTCTTATTGCATATGACTTTCTTCAGGAAAAGATGCAATGAATCTGGAACAAATATACATGTAGAGGTTTGCTCTAAAGGTGATATGTCATTTGGTGTTGGGTATGTTTCTTTGGATGCTCTGCAGCATTTGATGTCATTTCTTATCAAGTTGGCAGCAAGTGTGATTATTCTCATTTTTTCGGCCTCTGAATCTGTGAGCTTTGGCTCTTCATAAAAGCTGTTTAGTATAATTGCTGCAGTGCTTCGGAAAGTAACTACATCTGCCTTTCCATTTATATTGGTAATGATGATCTTGTTACCAAAGTGTTCTTGAACCTTTCTTTTCATATGCTTCACACTGTATGCATCTTGGTTACAATAATCTTCCATTTTGTGCACCAGATCCTTAACAGTTAACTGCTCATCATCATTTTCTTTCAGAAATTCCATTGCTTTGAGGAAGGCATCTTCCCTGGTTTCATTAAGAGGTCGACCGGATTGTTTGTGCCTGTCTTTGCATATGGTTTCACCTGACATTGGCATATCTTTACCAGTTCTGAAGTTTGTGCTGCATATTTGGCATATCTTTACCAGTTCTGAAGTTTGTGCTGCATATTTGGTGGTACATAGCATCTGCTGCACACAAATCGTGGACAAATTCAATCCTGCTGTTGACAATTTGAGCCCAACTATCACCACGCTCTTTTACAAATACTTTGAATTGATGACTGGAATTTGAGAGTCCTAACTGGAAAAACATCATATCCCCTTTTACTCCCTTCACACTTAGCAGGCTGTCCACAAAATAGGCAGTGTTTATGAAAGCAAAACTCTGGTTCCTGAGACCGAAGTGAGTGGCTGCTCATTGATGATATGTCTTTGCTTTGTTTCAAGTCCCGGCTTATAACATTTTTGTTACAGTATGTATGTCGACAGTTTTTGTGCACAGATTGTCCTGCAGTGGTAGAAATATTGTCATTACGAAGCTGACTTGCTTTATTTATGCCATCACTTCCCTTTTGTCGAAGAACTACAGTTTCATCTCCATTGGAAAGTGGCTGTTTACATATTACACAAAGATCCATGTT
Organism: Hermodice carunculata; assembly: GCA_964020975.1. Classification (NCBI taxonomy): domain Eukaryota; kingdom Metazoa; phylum Annelida; class Polychaeta; order Eunicida; family Amphinomidae; genus Hermodice; species Hermodice carunculata. Next base: position 73,213,848 of record OZ026618.1, read on the forward strand.
GCCTGAAAAAGAATACACAATACAGTGGCCCCTCCTTTGACAGACTGCCCCTGGTGCCACCCGAAAGGTGAGGTGGTCACAAAAAGTAGGTGGTCTCACAGAGGAAGTATAAATAGTATGTGACGTACTACAAAGGTCTCTAAAGAGGCCTCCCAAAACAAGTAGTCTTTCAATTAAGGAGGGCTTACTGTAGTCATTTTTGTGTCAGTAAGAAACGACCATGTTTAACTTAAATACATGGTAGCCGTCTTGAAAAATGGCAGCTATTTTTTGGTTTTCTAACTATCATGTAACCTGCATAGTTAAATGATTATTTGTGCTATACTTTCTATGTTTGTATTATCCATCGAATGGTTATGTGTGCCCATTTAGAATAAATGTATCTGTAGTGATGGAAATTTTACATTTGGCGGCCATTTTTGATTTATGCAAATTAGTCACATTCCCATGCCTACATTTGTCTACATTTTTGATATGTTATAGAGGAGAGTTCATAGAACAAGCTACAACAAACCCCGTTTCTGTTCTAATTTTGTCTAGGTCAATGTATATATTGACTGGACTAAAACTCATGTATTCTGGATGTACAAGACGTATAAAGTTTCCTTTGATTGTTCAAAATTTATTTGAAAGCCCTTCATCGTGGAGGAAGGGAAGCTTTATTGTAACACCCGTTGGACTACCAGAAATAAGTAATTCTGATCGAAGTTAACCTGTACCATTACCAGAAATGAGTAAAATGACATAGACTGGTGTTGATCCCAACTGATTGTCTTCAGATGACCCATTACTTGATACACAGAATGCCAGATAAGTGTATCTGTAGCTATGTACGCTGCATAAAACATCTGGCTGGTTTATAAGGATACTGCAACGTGCCGACTGCACAATCTTCAAAATTTACCAGATTGTTTTGTTGCCTGTACGAACTTCAAAAAAAACGAAACAGCCTTTTCCCCCCATAGGTATGTCCTTATCTTGCTTCTGGCCGTGATAGGAAACCAGGGATTGCCTTTGATCAATGTCACATGTAACTAAAACTCCTTTCCATGTAGGAAATCATTGGTTTAAGCTTATATGGGCACATGTAAAAATGTACATAATAAAGGGTAAGAAGCGATATCTGCCAATATTATGCATCCCTTTAAAACTTTTGCTCAAAGAATGGGTATACCTCACAGGCGCTCACAGTCAGAACATTAAGCGAGAATGGGGGATGCTATGGAGGCAATCATCATTATGGCCTTATGGTCTATGAGCAAAACATTCTTGGGGGGGGGGGAGGGTGTCAAAATGATCATTTTTGATCCTAACTTTTTCGTTTTGAATCAGTTATTAAAATATTAAAACCTGGGAGAACAAAAATTCATATCATTCGAGTTTATATTGAAATGAGCACTGTTCTTAAAATTAAAGCCATTGAATACCACTCTAAAGTTTTTCTTCAATGTTCAACGCATAAACTTATCACCAAATTGTCACCATGATGGGATTCGTCCCCTGTGGCGATTACTATAAACCATCCACCCAAACATCAACATCCTACATAGTATATTAAGTGAGATGATTCCAGTCTGCAGCTTTTTGTAATGCTCAATTAAGCATTACATGATCGTGTCACAGTTATGGGATATATATCTATTGATGATTACTATAAACCATCCATTCAAATATCAAAGCCCTACATAGTCTATTTTGGCGAGATAAAACCCAATCAGAAGTTTTTCCTTAATGTTGAATCAAGCACGAGCCGATCAGTGAAGTGCTGAAGTAATTGGGTATGTCTTTAGTGATGAATATCTTAAATCATCTACCCAAATTTTAAAACTCCACCTGGTTAATTTTGTAAAATAATGGCAATAGGAAGCTTTGTTGATGGAACGACACAAACCCGGAAAGCAAGTGCTATGCTGTTGCTATCAGGTATGATGGCAATACAAGAATTGTGCACTTTTGACCCTTACTTGTTGTACAAACAGTTACTTCTTTGACCCGAAATTAAACTGGACCAGGTGTTTACAAATATGGATGGAGGTAAGCTTATATTGGTTGTACCAAAATTGTTAGTCTTGACGATCGGTTGTGATATCATCAATGACTGGGTGGGCAAGACCAACAAACTATAGATTATAATAAGTTAGTCAAAAAGCAGCAGCAAATTCACATTTAGTCACATACGAAAACCCATAGCCATTATAAAAATACTGCCTTGCACTAAAGCGCACCATTGAAAAACTTTCGGTAACGATGAAAAGCACTAATGCAGGATCCCTATGATTGAAAACATTTTCAGCAACAACACCACTTTGAACTGTTTGGTTTCCTCCGATTTGCTAGAGTCGTGCCTCCCCCCCCCCCCCCAAGAGAGGCCACCTTCTCTGGGCCACTTCTCAATGCCACAAAAGTGAGGCAACCCCACTAATGTGGCCCCTTTTTTCATTACATTTGGGGTGGCCTTCTTAGAGGGGAACCAGTGTGTACTGTTTTATTGAAGTGAAGACTTTAAAGAAAATATTTTGATTATATTGAGTGTTGATTTTCTTGCTTAATTGCTTTGTTCAGTGCGTACAAATGACTGGCTTTCAAATATACTTGATCAAATGCGCACATCACAACAAATTATGGAAACTTTTTAGAGTTACTTTCTTCACATATGTGGTTAAAGATCATCCCATAGAGTTTCTTTGTCATTTGTTTTGCAGCTGGATGACTTCAACGTCAAGGCGCAGTCAAATAAAGGGGTATTTTATCTTCATTTTTTTAATAATATGATATCTCTATCGAAAGATGTCACCCATAATTTCAATTTGCGGCCTCCAGTGATCATTTGAACTTTCAGCCTTGCGTCAGGCATGAATGACCAAAACAGGAAATCAAATACCAAGGGCCACAAGTAATCTCAATGCCCCCAAAACAAACATTGTTATATTTACAATGCATGCCTAGGCTGTATATATATTATGCACTCCACCAAGTACTTCAATGCATGTATTGCAACAACTGCTCACCGTATGCGGTACACCAAAAAAAAAAAAAAAAAAAAAATCATCGTTTTCCCATTATCTCCGTTAATTATTTCCACATGTTTTTATTTTTCGGGGGGGGGGGGGGGGGTGTGAATAGCCACCAAGTCATGTTTGTTACGTGTGCTACCAGCTGCTATGCGTCAATCATGGATCTCTAATCGTATCGAGTAATGGACTTTTATCCCTTTGTATTATCCACCTTTGGCAACACTAGCATTATTTGTGTAAGATAGGAACTCATTACTTCTGAAAGGACACTCTCCGAGATAGCATTAGTTTTATTACAGTGTGTCCTGCAAAGAGTCAGGCTATGGTCAATCGCCTTTCTCTACAGCAGTACCTGGAATTAAAAATCACTAAGTCGAGCAACCATCTGGTCAAAACGAGCAGTTTTCTCATGCATAGACACTTTCGCAATGTGACCTCAGGCCAATGACCAACTGCAGCATGCCACCAACAACCAATAAGATTATCCCATAACAACCACTCATTTGACCGAAGGTGGAGGAGGGCGGGAAAGGAAGTACGTGGTCATTGTATACAAGCATAGTTAAGTGTGTGAAAAGAAAATCCGACCAACTCGTGCCCTTAATTTGCCGTTAAGTAAAATCCAAACACAGCATTTGATTTCAACTTACTGTTAATATGAAATAACAGGTTCACGAAACGATTTTGCTGCAGTTGCATTGGCACACGAGCTATTACGTTTCCATTTTCACCCTTTCCAGTCATGAAAACGGAAGACAAATAAACCGAGCAACTATACAAAAAGGCGTCGGCAACAATAATGTAAGTATGCTGTGCACCGTATGCCTAAAAAACGCACTGGAACTTCATGCAACATGGAGAATGACAGATAAGGAACACATACATGTATAATTTTACCATGTTCAAGCAAGGAATATTGACTTCATTCACAGGTATGCACAGTGGTATCAGTAACATTGGTCGTGGGATACTGGCTTTGTGGTATAACTAGACCAGCAGCATCGGTGCTCTCACACTCAGAATATTTTCATATGCCTGTGATTATGATTGTCCATGTTTACAAAATGGACATTCAAGACGCTGGCAATGTTTCCTTGCAGTTTGGCAGGTACAGAGAATATTTATATTGTTTTAAGGAAAAAAATTTAAATTATAGTGTTGATGTACACGTTTTACTGTAAATATCCACACTAGGACAATATCAAAGAAATAAGCCTCATATATTTTTTAAGTATGCACCATGTCTAATTAAGCTGCCCTTCGGCAACACATTAATAATTCTTTGTACTTTTTAGGTATCACACCAATAAAAATGCTGGTACAAATTGCAGATTGTTTGGTTTTAGATTTTTGTGACCGAGGTTTCTGCATGTGGCGAGTGAACTAGTACTGTAAGTTATGGAGCTGTAGTTCCGGTCAACATTTTCGTTCTATTCTATTTCTGCCATGAGACTTTTTTTCTCTTATATTCTGGTGTTCTTGATCCAATGATCATGCGAAATTGAAGCCAAATTGTTAAAATATTCAACATAATTTGTGCTTTGGCAGTAGATCTAGTCTTGATGAGACTTGTATATTTTCAAATTGCATATTGCTTTTGAAAACAGGGTTTCTGCCTTTTAACCTTTTATTTTGCACTTGCTGGATTCATAGTCTGGGTCTGCTACAGACCTGGATGTTGTTTGACAGTTTTCATGGTTACCTTTATAATGCGCTTTAATATCGGGGCTGACTTCTCACAGTTTTTCATGGCCCAGTCTTTGCAGGTTCTGATGGAGCCAGCTTTATTGAAATGGGTGCCGTGCTACTGCTGCTTTATATTTTGGACCAGTTGTCACATTTTTAACTTCCTTGGCAATCTTTAAGTGGCATGCCAGGTGTCGTAACTATGCTTCACATCAAAGTTTTTAGTTTCATACTTTGTTGCAGAGGCATTACTGTCATGTGTATGTGTCATAACTGGCACCCCTTCATTTTCCAATTCATCAAAAACTCATCAGTTCAAGCTTGTAACTTGAAATGTGTTCATTTTTGGTCACATGAGGTTTCTTGATTAGTTTGTGCAAATCCTCACCAAGACAGAAAACATCCGTATCTTTCGCATTTTTCCTCCAACCATGCCTTGCATGTCAGTACATTCATAACTGCATGCTCAGAAAATATAGCATTGCTCACTTCCTGGTTCAGCGCAAGATCCATCAAATCCCCTGCCTTCTCATCTGTAGCTTGCAGATACATATCTTACATGCTTTGTAGAAAGTAATCACCTACAAAAAAATCCCTGCAGTCTAACAAATACTTTTGTACAGAACACCCAGTATACCGGACATGAGGTAAGCATGTATCATGCTTACATTCCAGTAGTTTGCCACCTGTTATATATGTAGGGACGAGGTCCGGGTGAACCTCATGCTTACATTCCAGTAGTTTTTGCCACATGTCATGTGTAGGGACGACGTCCAGGTGAACTGCCCACAGCTTGTTGAACAACTGAAATCAGTTGAACAGCATGATGGAGGCAGTTTCCTTTTATTACCTTTAGGATTGCATCACAAGTTTTATCATGTACCTGAATTTGTGTAATGAAATGTTCCTGACTCTTGTTCTTAGATATGTGTCACGTGTTGATTCGTCAAAAGTACAATGCTGGTAGGAGTTGACAGTTGGATCCCATATCTCATAACTTGTATTATTAGAAGCTTTTGGTCCATAATACAACAAATGAAAGTCCATAATTGTTCGTAATGCCTCATAACTGTTGGTATTTGACGTGTTTCCTATGCTCAGGATAGACTTGATTTTGTCCATCTTCTCAAATAGGTTGTCAGTTTCGTCAGGTGTTGAAGCATAAAATTTCAGCATGGCCTCTTGCTTTGCACCCACATACGTCTAGCTTTGTTCATTTCTGAATTTTTGTGCTTCAGGCTGGTCAGATGCATACAGGTTCCTTGGATTGACTGGCTGTTGGTCTAGTATTCTTCCAGCATTGTGGGGCGTGCTTACTTCCATGCGTGTCTGATTTTCCATACTGCATCTTACTTGAGTACAAAACTGTATTGCTTTTTAAAGATTGTATGGAAGTAGAAACTGGATATGATCTTGGAACTCTCTGCTTGCGTAAACACGTGTACAAACTGCATCCAGGTTTACAGGTGAGAAACAGTAGGGGAGGGAAATTATAGGTCCATTACAGATATGGTAAGAATTTTGACACTCTTACCATGGTGACAGGATGTAATAGCAGCACCATCATGAAGATTGAGCATGTAGTTAGTTTGTTTATACTAAGTCTAATTATTTTCAGGTTATCATAGTTTTTACATGTAGAGGAAAATGGTGACAAAAATATTGCTACTGTTTTCATAATTTCACATTCTAATCAAATTGTTAGGTTATTTTTGACAAAGTTAATCCACATATATGATACCATCTTACAGATAACCTCCTTGTAGGAGTTATTTTGATATATCAGGACAGGTCACCTAGGGCTTGGTCATTTGCATTCTTCAGATGTATCTTTTAATATCAGCAGGAATTGTAGGGTGCAGATTATCTTGTATGTTGAATACACAAGATAAGTGTCCATCACAAAGCACAATTGAACAGTGAAAACAGCTCTCATCAGACTGGAAAAAAGAAAAACACATATTATACGTGTAACAGATAAACAGTGGCTTGCCATATGAGTTTTTTGTACCCGTTATGAATGGGATTTGCAATAGTAACCCTCTGGAGATACATTTTCACACTGTGCACATTTGTTTAGTTTAAGAGGGGCGAGTATATGGCTTTCGGGATGCATTGGTTCCAAGCAGATCTGAGCAGTCAGTTTGTAATTGAAGCTATGTAGGTCAGCTGATAAGGCATCTTGGCCTTCCCAGTCATTGTATCTTGAGTGTAACAATAGATTCGTCCAGGTATTTTACAAAACTACATATATGACAAGAGGGATTATGACAGTTGAAAGCATTGCTACTAGCAAATTCACTTGTCACTTGGATTATTACAGACCGTGCAAGAGTGTGTAAGTACGTTTGGTATGAACAAGCTGGGGACAAGCAGGTTAGTACACAAGGGCTAGATGAAAATTCCTCATGGCACAGTTTCCATTATGTCTGAACAGAAGGTCTAAAAAATTCCTCACAGCACAGTTTCCATTATGTCTGTACAGAAATAGTGTAATGTCTGTTGTTATAAACACTTTTTGTTTGGATCATATAATGACAAGACTAAATGTTTCATTGCTGCTGCTATTAAAAGGGCTTCCACCTCACAAGGTATACAATCCTGTTGAAACGTGTAGCTTTTACTTTAAAAACCTGTAGATTTCGGGGGGGGGGCGTTGCGTAAGATACATTGTAATAGCAATACCACATTGTCTCACAGAGATATCTGAGACTATACACAATTGTTCATCTGGTCGAGCTTGACTGATTGTTTCATTGTCAGTAAGGGCAGGTTGTGCAGAATCGAGTGATTTACAAAAATCATCAGTTCATAATATTTGATAAGAGGTTCACTGACGGTCTTTTGTCTCTTTTAATGGAACTTATATAGATAAACAATTTGGAATTACTCTAGCAAAAAAATTATAGGCACCCGTGAATGACTTTAGGCCTGTCACCTTTTCGGAAATGGAACAGCAAGACAAGGTAGCTAATTTATGAATGACCTAAATCATATCAGCTTTTTGGAAATGGAACAGGAAGACAAGGTAGGTAATTTATGCAGACTAGCTTGAAACTGTCTAAGATGCCATCTTTATCCTAAAACATTTGTGGACTTTGAGCATACCACAGTTTTTGAAACAGAAAGACAAAGATAATTTCTGTGCAAAGCTGACATCACAAGTCTTCAGCTAGACAATAATTCTCCATATGTATAACCTCCACAATAGAGGCCATCAGTTTGTTTGACAAATGTCTTATCTTCATGAAATTACCAAGAACACGACATAGAAACTCCCCTAGATCCGTTTTTGACCCTGGGATACCCAAGGCAGCACGTGCATAAACACATTCTACCCAAAAGGGGGTGGCTACTCCAGACTACATCATAGAAACACGGGATAAGTGTACATGAAAAAAAAGCATTTGTGAGATCTCTATGGACTTGATATTTCCATGCGGCAATTTATAGCAAAGTTAAGTTTACATAGCAAAGTTAAGTTTACATCAGGTAATATAAAGCTTTGTGGTTTACTAAATTGATTTATATCAGTGATAGCTGTGACTACATGAAAGTTTGTCACTGAAAAATAAGAATTCAGATTTCAACTTGAATATCAACATCCTCAGGGCAAACAAATACACCAACTTCATTAAATGTTTGTAGCTGTCAACAACATTGAGGAAATGTCCCTTTACTCTGAATAAGATGTACTGGTTCCATTTTAGCGTGGAAGACATTGTATGGGATTGACAAGCTTCCATGCCTCTGTCACCACTGTCTATAGTATTACACAAGCCATGGCATTGGTGGAGCACATTCAAGTATGGGACTAGTCGGCCTAAAAATGACGCCATGCGTTGGAAAATATACTAACGCCAAACGGCTGGCATGGCTGTTTGCCTGTAGCCCAAATTAAATTGGAATACAAAATGGTCCTATGCTCTGAAAGACACTATGATGTCATCCTTTCCATCTATACATATATAGATTATAGTATACTTTGTTGGCGATATGAAGTATATGGACTCACACAGGATACAATATAGCAGAACTTGTTTGCTTCACTCACTCATTTTGCTATATGGCATCCAGTGCTCGTCCATATACTTCATATCGCCAACAAATTATATTATAATTTATTTATCTCATGTATTTGTCGATTAAGTTCAAATAACACCATGGTAAATTTATCTAGCGACTTGAAGACAACGTAGGCCTAGCAGACACGTCGTTTTGAACTAGGCCTACATCATTTCCGGTCTAGTTATAGAACTCTTCCGGTTATAGGTACTCCCGGAAGAGTTCTATAACATTGTGCATATAGCACCCTTCCTGTGTTTTGCCAAGGCCTAGCCGATATGGCATATATCAAAGTCTGTTATGGTACTGAAATCGACCCAAACATGATATATATATATATATATATATATATATATATATATATATATATATATATATATATATATATATATATATATATATATATATGTGTGTGTGTGTGTGTGTGTGTGTGTGTGTGTGTGTGATTGCACGAGTCATAATGGTAATGTTATATTGAATGCATACCAATACTATAGAGAGGAAACAAATATCCGTGTCGTCAGAAAATAGCCACTAGGGATGCATATCCCGAGATAGAACTTTTTGTTTCAAAAAGGTATCCATTTTGTCAACTGTCTTGGTAGAACCAGGTATTGTTTGGTAATAGCTACGTATTCACTAGTGCCAAAATGTTATGATGGTCACAGCATAGTAATGTCCTCCATGAAAAGCTCATCGAGAAGTTGTCAATCTTGCCTAGCATTAGTATAGGAGGCCAAGTACATACGAATATAATTTACATGATCCACAATACAGACTGGTAAAAATGCACTGTAGGGAACCTGGCCGCAAACAAAAGTCAAGGCAAACAGTGAAATGGAACGATATTTGTTTTGTCATGACAACTAATGAGAAGGTCCAAGCCAATGATTCCTCGAGATGCAGCTTCACCAGCAGCAAATGCAAGAATGCGTTTTTATTGAGCGTAAGAATAGAGGTGTATTATATAAGTTCATCCATAAATGAGAAAGGAACCAGCCAAACAGTTAGTTCCTTTCTTATTAAATAAATATTTAGTGTGATTGATGAACAAAAATATCAAAAAATTAAAAAATAAATAAATAAAAAAACCAAAAAAAAAAAAACCAAAAAACAAAAAAAAAAAAAAAAAAAAAAAAAAAAAAAAACCACCGGGGCATTGAAAGGCCAAACGGTTTAAAGGTGAATTGCAGATCAAGGGAAGTGTTACATGATATGTACATGTGATGTGAGGTGATGCAAGTGGCATATAACGTGTGTATCGGGAGTAATAAGAGAAAAAAATATAGTCAAAAAATTTTCCAAGGGAACATAATAATGAATCACATTTCCTTAACCTGTCTTCTTTCAAGAGACATTTACATTCTTACAGAATGAAACAAAAAGGCAATGTCAATTTCGTCCCCTTTGGGTGGAAGTTTATTTCACTTTTAAATCGTAATTTCGAATATTGTTAGAAAAACATCGACTATCTAAAGTAAAAATACCCAGAAAAAGCAACATACACTACCATTATATCTAAAATCACATTATCATAGAACAGGTATGAAGAGATTTCAGAGTTCATAAGTTGTGCAGTCTGATTTTATTCATCTTGACAAAATATACTATAATTATGTCCAGAAGCATTACTTGGAAAAAGGATGGGGCCGTTGGCAGCGGCGCTGAATTTTTTTGACAGCAGAATATCTTGATGTAACTGATTCGGGACTTACGGCATATAGTAACATTCTCATGGTGACTGCGGAAAAACACATCTTGTGTTTCAACTGGACCTTACCTTATTAAACTTGGCACCTGCATGCTGGCAATTCCCTTTCAGAACAGTGCAGTTCCTTGCATTTGTGTAATTTACAAAGAATATTATTTTCAAAACATCTAATGATTCAGCATGTAGGCAGGTTACATACTTACATGCATGCATGCATGTATCTACGGCAGTCCAAAAATTCATTCCAGCACAGTTCCATACTACGTGTGATATTTGGGTCTCCAAAAACGTGATTGTAGAAGGACTTTACGCTGTCACAAAAGCACGTATAACGACAATGTGAGATAAGACGTTAGGCCCTAAACCAGGAACATACCATCACATAACTCTGAAAGGCTCCAGGCCCAAATTTCCAAAGTAACTTGCGCCCGTCATTTAGCAGTTTGTGAAACATTCAGCTATTATGTATAATCACGTTTTTCCATGGATCCTCTCGAGATGAAGTGCACTCAAGTACTTATATGGCGGTGATTGGGTGATTTGTTCATGGCTTTATAATCTCTCACCAGCCACTGATATATTGGCGCTCTCTCTCTCATCGTTGCCGTTCATTATCATTAGTCACATATTTTTTCTTAAGGGAGGGGCTTCTTATTTAAATACGAATGGGAATATTGTGTCTATTTGATATCAAATTATTGCAGGCTGAAACATATCTGGAAAAATTGTTGTCACGAAGTGAATGAACATAACACGTGAGGGTGGACATATCAATGAAGGATTCATTTTCCATGTGAATAGAGAAATGTATGACCAAAAAAAAAGTTGACCAAAAAATGCCACCTTTTAAAATACCAAAGAGACTGAATTGACTACATGTACTGAAAATGTCCTACATAGCAAAATCAAAACATGAGACAGTCAATACCTGGAGCTACAGGTATGTTTTGTATCAAGATTATTTATCTCTTCGGTGCTGTAGAACACGGAGCATCATGGCCAGCAGTCGTCCAAACGACAAGATGCTTTCACGAGCTTCATTTTTAGTTGAGGTAGTCACTGAAGCATGAGACAATGCCGGTACTGGACCCTGCAAAATAAAATATTCTGCATCAGCACTAAGGTAGTCAATCAGATGTCTCTTGCCACGTGCCTGCCCTGTAAAACTTCATATTGTGCAGTTGAAATCATAATATTGGACTGTGCGTGCATGTAACACGGTAAAGCACGTTGCATAAGTATAAAAACGTGACGTTATATCATGGACCCCACGTGACGTTACGATGTGCACCATTTGGATTACGCAACGTCACACCACGCATTTCAGATCCATGTTGTAGGCCTATTTGAGTCAACCGGCCAGCAATAGGTGCTGAGCTAAGTGGGGGTTACTATGAGTCCTGATATTAACTAATTTTTCATTTTAGGTACTTCTCGGTAACTACATAAATCAATCTGGCCCTTAAGCCTTCGGCTTTCGGGCCACGTTTGAAGGAAGTCCGGAGTAATAAGGGCCGGGACAACTTAATTACGTACAGAGCATGTTTAATTCAGCCAAACCTAACCTGAGGAGAGTTAATGCTGCTTAGTTGTCAACCACACTGCAAGGAAATAGTGTCAACACGATCTATTGCCATATTCTGAAGGCTATTGAATTTACCGCGCTCACTCCACTTTGATGTATGAAATATAAATGTGGATGACTGTGGTCGTAATCAATTATTCCATTTTTATTACAAGCAATGTGGGTCATATTACAGCCATTTATTAGCTGGGTATTGCAAAATGTGTACAGTCAATGTTTTTCTTACCAGGAAAGACTGGCTTGTCAATCAGTTATGCAGCAGATGTGATACACCACATCTCCACAAGTTGGTAACAATTATAGCATATTTTGACACACTAGATAATACAAATAGCGATTTCAGACCAAAAAAAAAACAATGAATTGCTCCTAAAAGTGATACAACTTAATGAGGTAATAAATCTGGCATTATAGTGTTCACTTTCCATGAATGTGGAGATGAGTGGATCTAGGCTGCCCCACCGAACAAGTAACACTCTTCACATTGGAAGATATTTCCAGTTCCAATATTACGATGCTCTTTTCATGTCAGATTTGCTAGCAAACTGGGTCAAATAATTTTTTGTAGCCGGACAACAATCTGTAGCACGTTGGATTTGATAGCTTGTCTCCGTGGATTTACAGGATTGTAAACACGGAAGCTGATTATAAAGTGGAACGGGAACAAGCGACGAATAGAAAGTTTTGGAATAGTGATTTAAGATTGAACGAGACAGGCGTCAATGGCCTTGTCCTTCAGCTCTTGCCATGGCTTAGATCGGGGAAATACTGATGGGACACGTGTGGAGAATATTGGTCAACTTGGCCTTGCCATAGCTTGATAAAACGCTTGGATTTTTAAGAATTGGCAATGGATATAATAGAGTGCTACACTGGACAAGTACTGACAGTGTTTGAAAACAATAAATGTGTGATGGGCTTACATTACTTCAGTCCAATAAGAATTTCCGGTCATCTAGATATTTGGATATTCCTGCTTTAAATAATGTCACTTTTGGAAAAATATTCTCTGAGGTATCTTGGCTTCCAAATTTGGAACAGAATCCCTAACGATATAAAAATGTTGTAATCCTCCCAGAATTTAAAAAAAAAAAAAAAACAACAACTGATATTAACTTGGAATTCTGATAACGCTTGTAATTGCTTTGTCTGTCAATATTTTCACTGCGATTTAAATATCTGGATAGCTCGAAACTACCCCCTCTGAATAATTTTAGTGTTTATTCTGGAATAATATATTTTATATACAATCAGTTTTCACTGCGATCTAAATATCTGGATGGCTGGAAACTACCTACTCTGAATAATTTTACTGCTTATTCTGTGTTAATATATACCCATCCGGTGTAAATACAGCTCTGGTTATCATTCATGTTCATTTGGGTTGGTATGGGCGCATGAGATTTGGTATTTCAGAGCAAGCTGTCTCAAAATGAGGCGAAAATCAGTGCATGGGGCCTTCTTCCTTACATAACCAATTAGATGTCAGCATCCACAAATCCCTAATTATAAATTCGTAAATATCACCCTCTAAATGGTTACTACGCATTCAGTGCCTGTACAGCCAATCAGAGAACAGGATTCTCGCACATCCCAAACAAAATTCATGCATATCAACCTGAAGATGGATGCCACAAGGTTGATATATATGAATTGATAATTAGGGGTCTTTGGCAATCCAGTTCTCTGGTTGGCCGTATAGGAACTAAATGTAGCCAGGGATGCCAGGATTATGAGCCTGACTGTCTTTTGTCCAAATTTAAAAGTATTAGACGGTATCTCGGTGAGGCTGACTGCCCTAAGGATCTGCATTTTTAGGCCTATTATTTACACCGAATAGAAATAGAAAGGTTATCACATGGTTGTAGCTATATCACTCCTGTATCAGCCCCTCGCATCATATCGTCACTCGACCTTCTGTTTCGTGATGATACGCGTGCTCGGGGGCTGATACAAGTGGTGGAACAGCTACAACCATGTGATAGGCTATAATTCTATGCAATCTCTTTTATTTCATGTGTACATTAATTTTAGCCTGAGTTAATTTTTTATGGTCGGTTGTAATAGCCTCTGGCTAATGTTCTGTAATTTCAACGTACCGACTTGAAATAAAACATTGTATCTTATATCTTAATGGTTTAACTTGTTGGACTGAAGGAGCCTCGATTCCACTCAATGACGTTGCTAATTTTCAAAACGGTCCACAACGTTACAAAAAAAGATTGGCCTCAGGGCGAATCCCCTAGCGCCGGCAATGGCTGGAGACGTGTACAATGGCTTCCTTTTGGCGCAAAGAAATTAGATATTAATAAAATATTAATAAAAGCCAATGTTCTTAAAATGTATTATTTAATCAACTTATTATTAGTTGAAAAGTGAATGATTAGTTTCTTTGCTAGACAACTTACTCGCAAAAGTATCAGAAATGGTGGGTGTGTGAAGGCAAGCAATAGGTACTTCATAATCGAAATTTTTAGGTTTCTTTTCTTATTATGTGCGTGTACTCATCACAGTATGTACCCATCTGCAAGCACCTAAGTGAGTCTGTTCCTCAGTGTTATTATTATTATAATTTTTAATACATGAGCACCACCCAAGTTGTCCAAATCCATGCATCCGTTCTGCTCTGAAATTGGTCGTGCTCATGTTCATTATTAAACCTATTTTGCTGCTGGAATAGGCCTACTTTTTTCCATAGAAGTGGGCATGCAGTTGGGAAATGTGCCGTTTCACTACCAGTAGCTTTAGCTGGTGTTCCAATTTTTTTAGTGGATGACAGATCACTATACCACAGAGGGCCACCAGGTGTCACAGTTAATATAGATCTATTTGTGATTGCTTTATCAATGTAATGGCACATAACAAATTTAATATTAGTTCCAAAATTATTTAAGATTTTTTTCATCATGTATTTGATGTTTTACCATAAAGAGTACACACGAGCATCAAGGAATCAAATTGGAATTTGTTCCAATTTTCAGGGGGAGGAGGAGATAATGTTTCAATGGCGGGGTCCGAGTTGCTAACTCGGACTACGCAATAAAGAGCACCCTGCAAAGACGCACACATGTTACATAACCTCATTACTTACTTTGCTATCATGAAGCAGCAAGATATTGTCATCGCAAAGCAGTGGGAAGATCTCCTTTTGTTCCAGTCTCATCAAGGATACACATATGTTTCTCATTATGGAGAGAACATGGTTAGTTGATGCAAGTTTCAGCTTGACATATTCACGAAGCGTCGGTGTGTCATGTGTGTAGTTCACACAGAACAACAATTCATGTGCGTTTGCTTCTGGAAGTAAAGATAATTATATTTCACAGAGCTGCGCTCGGGATCAAGAAATATGTATGGCCCTATGGCATAAATAAGGTAAACTCTTCAAGACAAGAGTTTCCTTGTACAAACCTCATCAACTGTTTTAGACTGTGGGTTCTCCATTCGGTGCCCAAGTATTATATGTCGAACATCGTTTCCTGTATAGAAGAGTTACACAGCAAACTAAATAGGTCATCGCATTATACGTGATGCTGTTACACAGCAAGCTAAACAGATCATCGCATTATACGTAATGGTGTTATACAGCAAGCTAAACAGGTCATCGTATTATACGTAATGGTGTTACACAGCAAGCTAAGCAGGTCATCGCATTACACGTGATGCTGTTACACAGCAAGCTAAACAGGTCATCGCCTTATACGTGATGCTGTTACACAGCAAGCTAAACAGGTCATCGCATTATACGTGATGCTGTTACACAGCAAGCTAAACAGGTTATCGCATTATACGTGATGCGGCTGTAGTTATTGTATTTGTGTCGTTTTGCCCAGAACCACTTCCTAGTAGTCATTACCCTAATCCGCAGTCTGAACTCTTTACTCTCCATTAGCTTACCTGTCCCTGTCTAATATATATACATAGGGAATTACTATCATCCATATTGCACACGTTCCTCTGTAAAATTTTGAAAAAAGCTGTCTCAGCCCAAATAAATTATAGGGTCTTCAGTGGGTAACTACTGAACATGTTTCGGAGTCTTTTACCCATACATGTCTCTCTGAATGTCTATCTATATTCTCAAGAAGCCATGTTTAGGTTGTGCCCATTAGGTTTTGTTCTCGTCTCCCTTAAGGATCAAATATACTGATAAGGTATCGGATGGCTATTAAACAAAGCCTCTGGAAACATTCAAAGACAAAGCTGTCAGAATATGCCACAGCGTTTTCTCTTTATATTGTTCACATATCTGGGACTAAGTTTTTCAACTGTTGGCTTGCATTATATGGTGCTTGACACTGAAGACGTGTACTGACTACATTTGAGTCGCAGTGCAGTAATCATAATAAGGCACAATTTAGGTGGTCTATCAGCTGCCAATTTTACACATTTGTGGTATGTGGCAAAATTAGACACAATGATAAATCATGAGAAACTATGGCGAAATTGTTTTTTATTTGTCGTATGCGGAATAAGAACTACTCATGACCTTTGCAAGGAGATTAAAACATATGGCGGCGGAATGAACTGCTCTATGTAAAGAGCTGCAGAAGTCACTATCAAAGTTTCAGAAACATAGAAGATACTTACTCCGACGGTTTGCTGAACTTTGTATCAGAAATACTGGTTATACCTCCCCCTCCCCCCCCCCCCCCCCGCCGCATTTCCAGAGCCTAACTACCAGGTGGGATTGATCATCCTCAATAAAAAAACAAACTTTTTTTCGTGACATGAACACCATATTAATCACCACAATGACAACAACAATACTAATGATAATGATAACTATGACGATGATGATGATAAATTATTATTTTCCTTCAGAGTATTTAGGTATCCACAAGGTTCCTAAATCTTGGCAAAAATCCAATTGACATATTTCCCTAAAATACGAAAAGTATACAAAAATTAAGAGACGCGGGAGCATAGTCTTGCCAAGGTATAATAAAAGTTGCTGCCGTAATGCAACTGACTGGGTAATTATCTGATAATATTTAACTTAAATATATATTACCTTTCTATACTAAAATGGATTGAACATGAACACAAGGGATAGTTCTTTACGAAATATGAAAACAATGTAAAATGCTAAATATTGCCATCATGAATTGTATGTTTATTATATCAGTACACCATGAAGACATGTGACATTTAAAATTTGAGCACGATGAAAACATGTAGTGGTGTCAATTTCCTGGCGTTGCTCTACATAACTTGTGGTTGTAGTGGCAGTAAAATTTCGTACAAGTTCAGTCTCTTATAACGCGCTAATCATCATCACAACGACAGAGTACACTTATTTCCAATTGTGAGCACAGCGTATTTTCGTAGCAAATTTAACTCATCACGAAGGGCCCATCACATACCTTGGTTGGTTCCAAGATCTCCTGTCATACTCGTAGTCGTAGATTTGCTAAAAGCTGGATTCTTTCCGGTGCGTGGGCATATACATTGACATAACCTAAAAACATCAAAATTATATAAACTTGCATTATTCAAGGCTATTCACTTTTATTGCAAATACAGACCACTTATATTGTTCAGTTGTGTTATTTTTGAAGGAAACACAAAAATAGTTATGGTTTAAATCATGTTATTTTTGGTAGTTTGTACATTATGTGAGGATCAAAACCATAAAAAATACAGGAAAAAGTCACAATATTTTGCCCCCGTGTATCAAATAATCTACTAATTCTATTCTTGGCCATTCAAGGCGAAGGGGTACTGTGGTTTTCCTTGCAATCCTTCTACTTATCAGTATGTCTTTTGACCATGGCGTTAGCACCGTTATTCTCTAAGGGCTTCAGCTCCCGTCCTGAAATTGACGTGCGCCAGACATGGCAGACTACTACAATGTTAGCCCAATTTGATTCTATTGATTTTTTGCCGGAGTACCTAAACCAATCATCACCAGCAGGTTTTGTTTCTATAACCTTTTTCAGAGTTCCGATTTTACCAACTATTCAAATTATGTTAGCTTTTGCCATTAAATAATATGCCGAAGGTAAATATAATGACATTAGTACCTCCCCTTTTGTAGGATAGGTGATATCGTATAGATGAAGGGATTTAACACAGAATTGATTGGCACAATAAATACCACAAACCAGGCATAGATTTCTCCAGGAAGACGAACATTTCCTCCGAGGGATGCAAAACCTGAATATAGATCCATGAACAGATGTAATTATATTCAATGTCAACACCTCGATATTATGCATTAAACTGGCAATACAAGCCAAGTAAAATTTAACACTTTCCAGTTGATGTCTACATATGTGCAGATTCATACAGTTATCTCTATACACCGATTTGTGCATATATATGGATATATGTTTTCCATAGCAAACAATGAAATGAGTCTTAGGCATTGGTAATAAGGCAAAAAGTATATTTTAATACAAAATAACGAAATTTATTGATAAATCAGTGCAGGTAATAAAATTTCAAACATTTTCTTATTTTTCATGAATTTCAATCACTTAATTACCATCTTAAATGAAATGTCGACAATTAAGTTAAAATACGGTTTCATTGGCAAAAACATACCCTGTCAAAGTTTCGTATAATAGGTTCTCAAGCAAACTTGCTGTTAATGTATGATCATAGATTCAACAATTATTTCAGTAAATAAATCATGGTACCATAAATATGAAACAGTAAGCATAAGTAAGGTTATTGGTGTCATATTTTGCCCCCCAAAATGAATATTCCTGCAGACACAAGCTTCAGGGGTCCGATATCAAGCTTAGACTGAAAAGTGTTCAATTTTCTTCCCATTTTAACATCTTTCATCTATGACTTTGTTAAGTCAGTGATTGTTCAGCACAAATGAGTATTAGAAGGCTTTGTTGTCCTGCCATTTTTTTCCCTAATTATTTTTCCGAGTTATGTCAAACTGTTCGCCAAATCTGCTCAAATTAGGTAGGAATATACTTTGGGTGCATTTCTGTTTGTTTGTTTGTTTATTTTTATTTATTTATTTATTTATTTACTTATATATATATATATATATATATATATATATATATACTTATTTATGCATTCATTCATTCATTTATTTATTTGCTTATTTATTTATTTTTACTTCATTTCAGTGTCATTCATTTATCACTTTTCCTCATTTTTTCGTTTCATTTGTGTTCCTTTTTATATTTATTTTTTTATTTATCTGCTTACTTATTCGCTTTTTGGTGGAGGTGGGAATGGTGGGGTCTAAACGAAATTTAACAGGAAGGACCAATAAAATGTATTGATGCAATGATATGAATTGAAGATTTTATCGTAAAAGTTTGTTTTTCCTTCCTATGTTAGAGGCCTGAAAGCATTCATCGGCCATTACTTCTCTCTCTGGTAACATCGTGTTGGTAGGTTATGGATGCCGTTGAGTCTTTTCACCATTAATGACGTTTGAAGCTACCTGGGCTTTTTAACCCTCAAATACATTCAACCGAAGTGCTCCAACTGTATGATTTATTATGAAAGCACAAACACAAGCATTATGGGGATGCATTTTGCTAGTTTACAAAGTATTTTACTAAAATATTCGCGTTTCGGATTATTTACCGTTTTGCTTGTATGGACGCCTGCATTAGGAATAAACGATTTCGAGTGCCAGCCTCAGTGACCAAGTCGGCGCAACTTAGGCGTCATAATGGCGTCCATTACGAACTGTTTTGTTTGGCACAGGCATAGATCTCTGTATATTAGCTTCAAGATACAAGTAAATAATAAAATGTTTCATACTATTTGTACTTTGCTTTTTAAAGATATTATACCAGCAGTTCAGACGCTGGATCCATGACTATGCAGCAGTTCGTCTTATTTCTTTCAATTAACATCTTAATGGTTGCCTGGAGAATCAGTGGCTAAATAAGTTGATTTAATATGGAAACCAAGAGGAGTGTGACAGTCCTGTGCTCGGCACATCATTAAAATATAAAAATAGAAAGATCAGAGCGCCACCTCCTGAACAAAAGTTTAGGGATACACATAAGTGTCCCTATACAATTTCGTAGCAATTGGCCAATTGGTTTCAGAGAAGATTTTGTAAATACTTTGCAAAAAGATCAACAACAACAACAAAATCATGAAAATTCTAAAAATCACTGGACCATGACCATTTGAACAAAGTTTGTAATGACTGTCCCAAGGTTCATTCCCACTATGTTTGAAGTGAATCTGGCTGACAGTTTTGGACATGAAGTCGAAAATATAAATTACTTCACCAATGTCCATTTATTTACACGGCAATCAATAGGAATGTATGTATTGACCAATTAATAGCCAAACTGAAAACAAAATCGAAAAAAATCAGGGATCCACAGCATGAACAATTTGAATTAAAGAAAGCAACGCAGATCATGATAGATTCATAGACTGGTCACTCCCCTTCCTGACATGAATTTGCTCCAGGCTGTTACAAATAGTGACTTGCATAGCAACTCTTTTTGCTTGACCCTTCCACAAGGAACATTTCCACCACGTTTCAGCATATTTTTTGTAACAGCTTTGGAGCAAAAATGGAAGAGAGTGTGAAGACACGAAAATTTGTAAAACAATGGAAACAAATTGCAGCACTACCTGTTGAACGAACTAAGATCTAGGGGTCCCCAGAATAGTCCCTATACATTTTTATTTTTTTTTTATTTATTTATTTATTTATTTATTTATTTATTTATTATTTTTTTTGGGGGGGGGGGGGGTAAATGTTCGCTAATGTTCTTTCCTGAAACCACCCTGCCAATTGCATTAAAAGTGTATAGGACTACTTATGGGTACCCCTAGACTAGGCTGGGGCATATCATTGGATTGAATATCAAGGCCGGTTGAGGAAGGGCTGTTCATACCGCCCTCTTGTTTTTTGATTGATGAGCTACGGCATCATTATGGATTGTCCAGGAGTATACCAATCTGAACAGCAGAATTATATAAGCATGGGACCAGGATTGCGCATTTTGTTTCTATGAAAATTTCTGTATCAAATATTGTTATTTTACATTAAACACCTGTTATAAAGATGTTGTATATGCTCAGTACTCCTCAGTTATATTCTCCAATTTTGCAGGGAGGTTTCACTCCTATTTTTCTTGCAAGCCTTGCTGCCGGGGTCAGCACTGACCCGGATGTCTTGCAATATGCAGCTACTCAACCTAATTGCCATTCGGTAATAATTAGTGAAGAGATTAAGGTCTGTCAAAACTTTTGTCCATTAACGTTTTAAAATGTATATATATATATATATCAAATACCATATTTGCATATATATGTATATATATACACACACACATACACACACATATACACACACACACACACATATATATATATATATATATATATATATATATATATATATATATATATATATATATATATATATATATATATGTGCAAATATGGTATTCGATTTAATTTGGAGAAAATGCTATATCAAATTGATACATTGATCAAAATAGTTGGCTGTCAGACGGTGAACTTCTGTATTTCTTCAACACAAAGAAGCAACGAAAAGCGGACACAGACAGCTACTTCAGTATTCAGAAATTCTGAGTAAAGCGACAAACGGGATGGCTGAGAGGTTGTGCAGAGTTATTGGCAGCTGGCTTCAACGAATATTTGACTTGGATGGAGAAAAGAGAAATAGGGGCAAAAAGTCTGTTTACTTCCTAGCTGAAGCGTAAGTATCATGGTGGGCATACAGAATGACTGTATATTGAGTATAATTGCAAAGACTTTTCCACCTGCAGTGCAAAATCCCTTTTTCCTGGGCATGTGTGCTATCATATATTCTATTAGGGCACTAAAAGTCAGCATATATAATTTGAGCACACCCACATATGGGCATTCAATTACCCAAACGCATTGACAAGCCAATGAATGGTGATTAGTAACCATTCATTGGCCAACAATCGGTGAAGTTAGCAAAGTTGCTTTTAAAACCTAAAACAATCATGACCAGTGAGATAAACAGTGAAAACGGTTCAGCGTTAGCCTCGAGCGCTGATTTTGGAATATATGTTGACGGAGATTGTAACTGTCTATTCTGCAAGTCAAATTTCATTAAGAACAAAGAATTTCACAGTAACGTTACTAACAAGAAATTCAAATTGAGAAATCCCCGATCGGAAAATTTGGTATTACCTTGTGAATCTTCCAATATCATTTATTTGATATCCTGCATCAAGTGTAAATCACAATATGTGGGCCTAAATACTCAAACAGTTAAAGAGAGATTTAGTGGTCATAAAACTACAATTAAAAATCACAAGTTAAACACTTTTTTGTGTAACCATTTCAATTCTGCAGAACATTCACATTTGGATTGCTGGATACAAATCATTGATTACATAGAGCCAAATTTGTTAGACCAAGACAGTTATGTTAACACTAGAATTATTTTTAATGGAAGATTTTTGGATCAAAACCCTTAATTCAGCTTTTCCTTATGGACTCAATGACAGAATTTGAGGCTTCGGTGATGTTAGGAATTTGGACTTTGCAACTGTTGACCGCAGTCACACACCTTTTCATAATAATCAGGCTGGTATTCAAAGAAGAAGAAGAAGTCACGGACAAAGAAAATCACGGAAAAACAGGAAATGTAGGAATATGAATAAAAAAAAACCTTGTCCAAAATTTACTACAGGCTTTCTCCAATGGCATTGATCAACTGCATGCAGCCCTTAAAGCACCATCATTTCGAGACATAACAAAAATCAATGAATATTTGGGTCTTACTGATTCAGAATACACAGAATATGTCCCAAGTTGAACATTGACGTTATTTTTCAGGACACATGATATGTCTCAAGTTGAACATTGACGTTATTTTTCAGGATACATGTGATGCATTTGAATCCTACTGTATGAAATGGGCAAAGAAAGAAAAAAAATGAAGTTCAGAAATTTGAAGGATGGTTATCAAACTTAAAACAAGTTTAGAAATAGAATTTATGGTTTCAAATCCCACATTAAGAATTTCAATACGGTTAATCTAAAACAACCTGAAGTTTCAAAAGCAGTCAAAGAACTACTAGAAAGATTTGTAGTCACTAACATAGATAAGGCAGGGAACAATTTTGGGATCATCTGCAAAAAATATTATCTGGATGTTTTGAAAAAAGAACTTGGTATAAACAATATTTCAGACATAAGAGGAAATGACGTGTATAAATTATACATGATAATTTGATTGATACACATAGAGATGAGATGAAAACGAATTTTAATATCAAAATTTCTGAAGAGGGCTCCTCTATTCCACTTTTGTTCTGGATACCCAAGTTACATAAAAACCCTTTTAAATCTAGATTCATAGCCGGTGCTGCAAAATGTACAACAAAACAATTGTCAAAAGAAGTAAAATTGTGTTTGACTGCAATTAGGAATCATTTTCGTAAATACTGTAATGCAATTTCTAAAAACTGTGAAATAAATTGTTTTTGGAGTATTAGCAATTCTTCCGTGTTTGTATCTAAAATCAAAGATGTAAAAGCAAAAAAATATCAAATGTTTTGATCGCTCTACACTGTACACAAATCTACCCATAGGTGAAGTCAAAAGTTCTCTTTCAGAATTAATAAGCAAAATGTTTAAACATAATGGTAAACCATACATTAATATCAATTCATATACAAAGGAAGCATATCGGTCACACAATAAATATTCAAAAAGTGACCTTAAATCTTACACTGTTGAAACTTTGATAGATGCTATAAAATTTCTTCTGGATAATAGTTTTGTTCAATACGGACCATTTGTTTTTCAACATATAAAAAGCATTTCAATGCGTAGCAATTGCTCCCCTTTACTGACAGATTTGTATTTCAGCTGGCTTGAATTTAAGTATATGAATAAATTGATGAAAAAAGACTTTCAAATGGCAACAAAAATATCAAACAACGCAAGATATATTGATGACATTGCTTGTGTAAATGTACAAAATTTCAATGAAATTGCTAAAGAAATTTACCCAAAATATGTCCCTTTGGACGGTAACAATTTAGATGGATTCAGAGATATGTTTTGGAATTGGATATTCAGGTCACTGATGACAGGTTTTGTATCGAAGTCTATCAAAAAATGGATGAGTTTAACTTTGAAGTAGTTAATTATTCTTTCCCGGACAGTAATATTTCGGATACTATGGGATATCATACACTTTTGTTACAGATTTTGAGATTTGGTCGTATTTGTTCTAAATTTCAGGACTTTGCATCTAGAAACAAATTTATTTACAATAAACTCGAGTCAAGATGTTTTAAAGGTGTACTTTTGATGAAATATTTCTACAAATTTTGCTGTAAATATCCCGAGATGGTTAGAAAGTTCGGCTTCAATAATTTTAGAGATTTTAGACTTGTCTGTTTTGCTACTTAATTTTATCTTTTGACATCATTCTGTTTAAATGTTCACCTTTCAAACATTTTAGGCTAGCTTGTTTTCTGTTAGGTAAATCCCCAGGGGTTACATGTAGCAAGAAGCGGCCTACGAGAGTTACAAGCTTGCCTAATTGTACTTGATATCTGGTTAATATTTTTATTGCATTCTCTTGACTTAAATACAAATGACTTTTATTCTTTTCTGACTTGCCCTATAATTCTACTGTCAATATCCAAAGATTATTAGAAAGTTTGGCCACAATAATTTACAGTTTTTTACTTGTCTGTTTTGCTATTTAATTTTATCTTTTGGCATCTTTCTCTTCTAATATTCACTTTCAGACATTTTAGGCGTACGTGTTTTCTGTCAGGTTAAACCCCCTGGGGCTATAGGTAGCAAGCAGCGGCCTACGACAGTTACATGTTTGCCTAACTGTACTAAAAGTCCTGTTAAGAAAAATTGTTTTGATAGCATGTTTTTGGCATAAATGCTAATGACTTTCATTCTTTTCTGATATACCTAAATTAACATTTACTCAATATTAAAAAATTACTCAAAATTGACAGTACATTCTCAAATGTCACAAACTTGACACATTACGTTGACACATTGACTCAGGGTTGGCAGGGAAATGGAGCTTAATTGTTTGAGGTGTAGGTGTCATCAAGGAGTTTGTTTTACATCTCTGGTGCAGGGTGTACATTGTTGCAGTCCTTGTTAGGATTTCCCTTGATTTGTACAGTTGGTCTGGCTGCACTCGGACTGAATATAATGCCCCAGCTTATTTCCACTTCAGTTAAACATTGGTGGATGGTTTAACTAGGATAAGCTGTTCAGCTAGAAAGGGTACATATTGGTTCAGGGGTAGGTTAAATTTTTATTACGTGAACCTGTACTATGCAAATTTGGTAATCATGGTTTGTTTGACATGTATTCTTCTTTCATATGAAGCTCTGCATTTGTACGCAAAAATTCACGTATTTAGCTAATTCATCATTTGCCACGTTCATATTTATTCATTATTATGTGGGTTATCTTTGCTGAATATTTAGCTTAGACAAGGAGCCGCTACTCAGAGAGACATGTACGGGTAAAAGGCTCCGAAACATATTGAGTAGTTACCCGCTGAAGACCTTATAATTTATTTGGGCTAATACAGCCTATGTCAAAATTTTACAGAGGAACGTGTGCACTATGGGCAATAGTACTTCTATGTATATAAGTTAGACAGGGACAGGTTAGCTTATGGAGAGTAAAGAGTTAGGACTGCGGAATAGGGTAATGACTACTAGGAAGTGGTTTTTGACAAAAAGACACAAATACAAAAAGAATATACTTCACAGAAATTTGGATCTTCTCGTTCCCCCATAATTTACTGAATTTTATTTTGCACAGTCCTCAAAACGAGTTATTTTTTTACATGATATTTTGATGGTTTTTGCCTTCATTTGATACGAACCGTAGAAGCATATTTTTCATGTCTTGTAAGAAAATCCCACTTATGAAACAGGCAACATCGTTTGCCAAAACTGTTCAAACAATATGTGGATGAATTAAATTTCACAATAAACGCAAAAAGTTAAACGGGTGTCATAGGTGGACATGAAAACCTCTCTTAGAGAGATAACATAATATATTTTTGAACTAAATGGAGTTATAGTCAAAGAAAACAAGAAAGGTGATATTAATATTCTCATGTTAGATTATTATGATCAAGATGCACATCAGATTATTATGAAGAAGCGAAATATGCATCTTTATCCAGTCATTTCATATTGTCACAGCGAACAAACGATTGACTTCGAACCTTAATAATGGCGTTATATATGAAATCTTAAATATTAATACTAAATATAGTTATAAAAAGGTGATATGAACAGGCAATGTATAGAGTGGCATGGCAGAAATTTAACTGTTTCAAGAAAGGGCAAAGACAGGTGCATGTAAACATACTTTCATACATACACGCACACATACATACATACATACATACATACACACATACATACATACATACATACATACATACATGAAAAGCTATCAACGTCTTTATTGGTGTTGCTTTGCATGAATGATTATGAATCCTTCATGGACAGATAATCAAATTAGCTGTGATTAAAAGAATAAAAGAGGGCGACGTTTGACAAAAAGGCATGCAGTGTGCAGATAAAAGACTTTAGACACATCTGCTTTTTAGGGCCTGGGGTCTTGCATCTGCCGATAGAATACGTTATGTTTTATACTGGCTTCGGCAGGATATACCAGAAAATACATTTCGTACACACACATCAAAATATTCCAACACGCCAAATATACTTTCTGGTAAATCCTACGTAGCTACTGTACTCTCATGCTCAGTCATGGTTTAGAATACTTAAGATTTCATCTGATAACGATATATTGATATTTGCAAAATGTCGAAGATTTCACATTCGTGCTGGATTGCACTGCAGCAGGTGTTTGCCTTGACGCTAACACCGCATGGGTGGACATCGTCTGCTCAGTATGAATACGAGTCAGCTCCCCGGGATAAAGAAAAAACTACCAGCATGATGTTATTCTTACATCTAAGTAGCTTACCACTCCCATTTATTATTTAATTCTAATATTGCATTATTGCTTTAGTCTCAAACAATTGTTCAATGAATTTGTACCTACCAAGGATACAGATTGGCATCCAGCAGCAAAGATCTGTGAGAATAATTAAAACCATTTGACGAAATACACGTACATTGTGTGACGTATTCTTTCTTGCAGAAGCACTGGCTTTCTCAATAGATATATACATAGAGGCGTACGCTATTAGCAGCATTACAGTGGCGATTGTTGGCATTGCGGATAAACAAAAAAAGGAATACAGCCATCCTGTGTACTTCTCTGAAGTGATATGAAGTGGTAGGCACACCGTGGAACGTCCGTAGTATTTCCCCATAAAGTAGGGATGATGTATGACAGGAAACATAGCCATAATGAAAGCCAGTAACCATATTACAAGGACCATAACAATCGCTCCTGTCTTTTGCAACCTGACGCCACTAAAAGGGAATACTATGACATGAAATATATTCAAGGTGATGGCTAGAAGCATAAGCAGTGATCCTAGAGATGACGTTGATGCTGCTAATCCAGCTATGTTGCAGATTGGGGATGCACGCCATTTTTCGTCTTCCTCGATATAGCGGCCTCTATATTTAAGATCAGTGCCCGCTATGGTCAAAAGATAAACACTCATGACCATATCTGCTGCTCCCAAATTTGATATCAAAAATGAATGAACTTTA
The DNA here is from genome assembly GCA_964020975.1 of Hermodice carunculata. NCBI lineage: Eukaryota > Metazoa > Annelida > Polychaeta > Eunicida > Amphinomidae > Hermodice > Hermodice carunculata. The sequence goes on from OZ026618.1 coordinate 73,241,574, forward strand.
TTCTGTACTGTAGATCTGGCCCTAAAAGCAATAACAAGACAATTCCCAAGGAGAGATAAGAATCCCATTACCCATAGTAAAACTCGCAAGGTTTCACTAGCCATGAGGTCAGAACAACTTGAAAATACATCAGCTTCAGGAAGGCATTTCTGTAGTGAGTGTGGTGCTATGCAACAAAATTTATAATGTGAACTAACCAATATTTTCAAGTTTGTCAGCACCGAGAACATTAATTTGTCAAAATGAATGATGTCATTGCAAGACAAATCCAACTCCTCCAAAAGGAATAAATCTTTGAATGCTGCAACTTCCACAGTGTGTATTTTGTCCCATTTTATGTGTAATTTCTTTAAAGATGATAATCCAAGAAACTGCTTATTTCGTAATGTTCCTAGTGCATGGTGAATAAGCTTTAAATAGCGCAACGAAATCAGTCCATTGAACGCGCCATCTTCTATAATCGCTAGAAATAGGTTGCCTTCAAGCTTTAGAGTGTCAAGCCGACCTAGACCGATAAATGTGTTCCGCTGCAACTTCGGAATGAAATTATTGCTGAGGTCAAGTTTACGCATATTCTTCGCAAAGACGAATATGCCAGGATGCACTTTTTTTATAATGTTATGGGACAAATCCAACTCAAAAAGGTACAGATATTTCCACGTCTGACCCAGCTCTGTAATATTGTTGTTAGTAGATATTATTCTCCTGGCATCTGCACCCAAGCTCACAAGCAATGATGTTATACTGGGTGAATCTATATGACTGCAGTTGAAATCAGCTCTTTGACAAGAACATTGTTTGGGACATGTAATACTGCAGAGCTCTTCGTCATCTCCGTGCTCGCAGTGTAGAACACCATCACATACCTGGTCCAGAAGTAAGCAATTCTTGCGCTCTTTACATCGGTACATACCCTCACATTTGTAATTATCTGTAAGGCGCAATGTAACCTAATTAGAATAGATTACTATCAAAGTGCCAAATTTATAAAGCGCTTTTCTCTTAAGCAAACACAAGTGCTAACGTTTCAAAAACAACATTCGAGTACTATGATTTGTAGCCCATCAGTTTACACTAATTTATACATATATATATACATTTATTCATTGGAGGCCCCTACACAATCAGCTGCTTTTAGAATAAGCAAAGGCTGAAAAGGGGATAAATGCTGCTACTACCAAATCCTTATGAAATCAGGCTAACAAATTTAAGGTTAATCTCAATTTAAGCTTATGTTATGTACCTTTACAGCAAGCCTGACTGTTCTTGCAAAGATGCTATATTGTGTGCAACTTATATAGTTCTTTTGCGGTCATAGAGACTCACCACAGCCACATTCATCCTGTTTATCTGGGCAATCCCATTTTCCATCACAAACTTTAGTGACAGGTATGCAGTAACTTTTTGGACACTTTACATAAGCCTTTGGACAAACAATATTTTCTGGAATATAATGAGATTGGTAAAATCAGCGACATAAAGATCAGTTCCCATCTACAAAAGACTACCCATACCCATACCCATATATATATATATATATATATATATATATATATATATATATATATATATATATATATACATACATACATACGTACGTACATACATACATACATACATACATACATACATACATACAAGACAGGAAATAGATGTGTTGTTGTCTTCTGGTGTTGATAAATTGTGTGGTGTAGGTGTGATCTGCCACAAGCCAAGGATAAAATGGCAAAATTATCTTTGATAATAGGCAGGGACACAAATAGGCCAGCACTCAACGATGGATGAACAAAATTGTCTCTGATAATAGGCAGATAGCAGGTACATGAATAGGTTAGCACTCAACGATGGATGAACCCTCCTCAAGGTTTAAAAAAAAGAAAATATTCATTTCAAAAAATAAAAAAACAACAAAAACAAATAACTCATCTATCAAATCTTCTCAAAATATGCACATGTCATGTTTCTATGTGTGTTTTCTAAGTTCATTTTTGACAGTCCATGGATAGCATGGAAGAATAAGTAAATGTCTTGGTTATGTTGTGGGTGAAAATTTATAACATATCTTGCACAGGCGACATACAGCAACACGAAATTATATGAATTAAAACAGCACAAAATAATACAAGCAAAATTATTCCGTTTGACTTTCAATTCAATCGTGCACCGTTGTCGTATATTGACATGTCCATAGTTGCCTAAATGACCCCGAAATACATACATTAGTGAATACATTAATGTGTACTCCACCCAGGCATATTCTCTTCACTTTTTGCGGATTCTATTTTGTGGAACATATTTGACCCATCTGCGCCAACAAAAATTGAAGTGTCAGTTCCCTGATCAATTCGGGGTGGAATGTACACAATTTCTCTTTGTGTCGGTGGAGGCTTGAACCCAGAATTTCTTGTACTAGGGGCCATTGTGCTATCCATTACACTACCATACCTGACACATTCAAACGTGTTTTGAATCTGCAGTTTCTCGCAACATGTTTATACTTGTCGAACATTGAATGAGGGCAGTGCATGTAACAAGTCAAGTGTCACAGGTACAACATTGTCTCGGACTTTTTTTCCTCTCATTTTGGTTGTCAATATAAGTTGTTTAGATACTTTAGATACTTTAATATTTCTAATCATGTTCATATATATGGAGTATCAGTACGTCAATCTGCTTTAATGCAAGTGTTTAAAAAAACTGTATGCTCACCCAGGGCTCGGAGTGTACTTTAAATACTCTTGGTTCCGCAGATATGAACTCTTACACAGCTCCGGTTATTGAATATTGATATATGCACACATATAACTCATCGAGTTATATGTGTGCATTTTAAAATGAAGTAAAGATCATGATGTGATAATGAACATGATGTGTCCATGATATTATTATATCACCTTTTTGAACAGAGCCATGTACTTCATTTCAAAATGCACAGCCAAAAAGCAAGGACTTAAGAAGATTTTAATGTTCCAGTGGCATTCATATAGTCTATATCAAATTTGAATTTCATCAGCAACATGCACGCATGCATATCCATTGAAGGACAACAATTTAGCAATGCATGCATAACAGCAATAGAGCAAGTATGAAACATATCGAGTATTTATATATGCACACATAAATACTTTCTTCCCTTAACATTGAGTTGTATTTTAGTAATGCCGTTTATGTTACAAGCAGTTTAAAATTTCAAAATGAAACTCATTTTAAGGCTACTCTGTTTTTGTTTGTATGTATGTATGTATGTATGTATGTATGTATGTATGTATGTATGTATGTATGTATGTATGTATATATGTATGCATGCATATATATATATCGTTAGCAACAATGAAAAGCATAATTCATTATTATTTTCCATGAAAACTGGCATGAGACCAAAGGAATCTCTTTTCAAGTTTGCGATCAAGATAAAACATGTATTCAAATGGTCAATGAGTGAACAGGTCCACTGTCTGGTGATTGCTTACCCAAACAGCTCTTTTCTGCTACTACATTCTTCCATTTGACGATTCCTGTTGACTCGCAAAATTAACAACCAACCGTAATCTGCCATGCTATTTCAATGTGATGTGCATGGGTTTTAAACATTGCCTACATGTTACTAACTCCGCGTAATCTGGTCACATTGATTTGTGTTGCTCCGCAGGTTAACAGCGTTACTGGCTCTTTTCTAAATCTGCTATCTGTACCGTGACTCCTATTCACCCAGTATTATACTTATTTTAAAAAAGCGGGAGTCGGCCTTTTTCCAGCGTGAGGAGTATTTTGTTCATTGTCACACAGAAACTGAATGCACAAGAATGTGCATTCACAGCAAAAGCAACTCCTGGTAAACCAAAAATTTTCGATTAAAAATTCCCTGTTTCACCAAACTTGTTAATTGGTGAAATGGGAAGAGATGAAGTTTAGTTCACCTTCAAACGAACGAGGCATTGTGTTAAAACATAGTCAATTACATAACAATAATACACAATTGAATACACCAATTCTAAAAACAAACAAAAAACAAACAAACAAACAAAAAATGCACACCAAACCCCCCCCCCCCCCCCACACACACACACAGAAATCGTGTACGTGATTAAAAAAACATGTACATAGAGAGTAACACTTGCAAGGAATACCACTAGATAAAACGTACATAAGTCACAGAGGGCCTCCATCTTCTATTGTAACACCCAAAAACGATAATACAAAAAATGAAAGGGTTTTTCTCTTATTTACATTTTTAATTACATTACCATATCTAATCCAAAAGTTTCTTCAAGTTTGGTGTAAGTTCTGAAATTTTAATATGGTAGCGACGGTGCTTTAATTTTTTTCCCATTACATTGTTAATTTATTTTTGACGGAAAATCCTCATAGTTAAGTGCAGAATTATCCAAAATATCTTTACATCCAACAAGTCCAGAGGTTTTTGCTGTTGCCAGCCATTGAGATCTACCTAATGATATTAGTTCGACGGTACATTTAATGGCACCATACAGCAGGGCTCCATGGTATAAATTAACAACGCAATGCCAGTTTTAGCAGATACGACCGGGAATCAATAAAGGGTAAGGTTTTTTTTTTTTGGTTGTGTCTGTGTGTATGTGTGTGTGTGTGTGTGTGTGTGTGTGTGTGTGTGTGTGTGTGTGTGTTTATTTTTCTTTCACTTATTACCTCTGCGGTGAATGCTTTTCTGTTAACTCTCAAATAAAATTTAAAGAAGCAAAGCTGTAACTGTACAAACTGTGTTTTAAAGTAGCCATTTAAATATTTAAATCAACGAATGATAGTATGTTAGCTGGCTCGTTAAATGTATGCTCCCCAAACTTCACAACCATAAGGGAGTATTGGAACAATAGTTTTTTCCCCATAAGGTGCAGGAATTTATACAAGCCTGTTATAGTACTATAACAGGCTTGTATAAATACGGTATGATAGGCCTAAAAGCTACAGTGCCGCGATATGATGTATCGGTATTCTTCCGGTGGTATCGACACTCTGCCGGTACTATCGGTACTCTTCCGGTTTCATCGGTAATTGTGTTGATGAAAACATTCTGCAAATGTCGTTCTCATTTTTGCTATGTGAATTCAAATGTACAAATCGACCCAAACATGAGTTGAAAAATTTTAAAGCATGCTTTGTAGACGATATGAAGAAATCAAGTCGCACCGGATACCATCGCTCACTCGTTCTCCTATATGGCATCCCAGTGCTCATTGATATACTTCGTATCGTCAACAAAGCATGCTATAATCTCTCTCTCTCTCTCTTTCTCTCTCTCTCTGTCTCTCTCTCTCTCTCTCTCTCTATATATATATATATATCATATTTGTTTATTTCATTATTTATTTATTTATGTATTTAATTTATTTATTAATTTTATTTATTTATTTATTTATTTATTTATTTATTTATTTATTTATTTATTTATTTATTTATTTATTTATTTACAAATTTAAGCCGGTGGAAAAGTTTTATTTACCAGTTTTGCTACAGATCATTGCGTTTGATTGGTCTTCATGAACAGTTAATTTCCATTTATGACCATATGAAGGGATCTGATTCAAAACACACTGCAGACCCCTTTCACATTCAGATAAAGAGATACGATCATCAGAATAAAATAAGCAGTTAAGCTTTTCTTGATACACTGTAATTGGTTCACAGTTAATACAAAACATGCAAGGCAAATTATTAAGAGTCGGACTGAAAACATGTTCTTGTTTTACTGCATTGTTCATAACAATTTTGCCTGATAAACCAAATGAGAACTAGAAGAGGCTAATTTTCCAACAGAAAATCAAATGTCTCCCGTGCGCCCTTACTATTGTCACCTTTATTTTCATAAATAGGCATACCGATTCCAATGATCTACAGATATGTTGGAAGTACACTCTTTATAGACATTTTATGTAAACTTATTTTTATGTATTGTTGATTAAAAATTCTCTCAGAGGGTTGGGTTACAACAGGTGCCTTTATCAGAAAAATGAAAATGGAAGCGGAGGTAACAATATATTTATATCCATTTATATGCTCACATCTGGCTGTACTCTTAAAGGTTTGTGGGCCATAAAAGCACGGAAGGGTTATTCCAATTTGATGATTTCCCATCCTTCCCACTCCCAAACAAAAATAATGGTCAGCCCCCACATACATTCATATATGAAAGAATAATATTTTTTTATTATATATATATATATATATATTAATCCAACACAGGACCTAAAATTTCTATATACATTTCCATGCTTGAAAGAATTCTTATTTTCTTCCCGGTCATTATGGGAAAATGAAACAAAGCGTCCATGCTATCGTCTGGCCTGCTCTTGTTAGCAGAAGACGCGCACTAGAAAAGGACATATCAATAAACATTATGTTTTTTTAGTTCAAACGAGTACAGGTGTTTATTCTATGTAAAATATCGTAAAAGATTATTATCACACTACATGAGGAAGTCGTCTGTCATAAGAAGGAAAAATCACTAAATCCACTGTTTCAAAATCTTAAAAGGTGCGGAAAATAGGTACATCTTACATTATGTTATACTTCATACTTCGCGATTTCAACAAAATAACTATATTATTATAATCATAATTTAGACACTGTAAAAAATTAAATAAATAAAAATCCAACAATTTGGAAATATATGATTGTAATCTTTACAAACATGCATGCAATCGTTAACCCATTTGGTCATTATTATTAAAATTTAGCAAGAGATGACAGGAGCATATGGCAGAATAAACATTTCGTGAGAGGTGGGGGGGGGGAGGCGGGTGGGTGGCTGGGTCGGAACAATTGGTTCGAAAATAAAAAATTTAACAAAATCCTAACAAACCTATCTGCTTCCTTATAATCAATGACAAATGTAATCTTCAATTTTACATTTAATACATATAAGGGGATTATTTGGGATACTGATCATTGACTCGAAAACTTTTTTGTGAATGTGCACATAGAGTGACTCCTCTGTTGATCCATTCTGCAATCGAGGTATGTCGCATCGACAGCTCGTTTCAAAGCAAAACAGACTTCAATTGTGCCAGTGCTCAGTGACTGGATTTACAAAAGGAATCGTTTTGAATGAGGTCATCATATTATCATTTTCATATTATTACATTAATGTTATGTGTGATCAGGAGAGAGTTTACCATCAACGCACTGAACCTCTGGAGGAAATCCAATTTAACTGCGTTGGCTTCATCGCCGGTTGGAAAGTTTATTTGATGGGTTTCCATCATAGCTGCCATAAATTTGTCACTGTCCGGGAAGTAGAACTTTGCGAAATGTGGAGGACCTCGCTGACAAGGAACTGCAAAGATCCTGATGCAAAATACCTTAGGGATACTAAAATTTGTAACAGTGGGGGCAGGGCATTTGATCTTTTCGTTTGATGTACCAAGGCATTCTCGTCTTCGCCGGCAATATGTAGAATGGTTTCCGGTTTGACCAGCAGAACTGCTGGATGACCTTAGGCCGTTGAATCTCCAGTGGGTCTGTCCTATCTACATGATCTACGAGTGGCCTTTTCACCGTAGGGCCTAGCAGTCGACGCCGCTAGCGTCTGTGGATTCCTAGCACAGCCGCCATTTTGTCTCCTCAAAATTCGACTTATGCAAGGTGCCAAACGGAGTTAAAAATTGAACTAAAAAAAAAAAACTCGACTTAAGGTGGGAATCGATATTTTACTCCTTCGTGAATACCAACAAAACTGAACTTAAGTTCAAATCTAAAGATAAGGGGGGGGGGGGGGGTTGGCTTGGTTTTGAACTTAAGTCAACAATTATTTTTTTTGAATACGGCCCCTGTACTTTGTTTTTTTCAGATACAAGTTATCTTTTATATCCCTAGGAATACATAATTTTTTTTTCTAGACAAACAAAGCTCAGACAGTTTTTTCATGCAAAACAATGCCATACCTGCCATTCAAAAGCAGTCTCACTTGCGAGTTTACAGCCTGTATCTTGAGATTCCACCCGTTATGTATGGTGCAAGGAACACCCAATCATAGCGTTACTCGAAATGCTTGGTTTGTGGAAATAAGAGAAGTAGCCATTTGAATCCAATTCTCCGCCACCTCGTGTTTCACTTTTACACAGTCTTTGCATTTGCATTTATAGACCCTATGCGCATTATTTACATGCCAAAAATGGAGTATTGGCAATACACTGTATGTGTCATACCTGTATATACACACTCATCCTGGCTTGAAAGCAGGGAAAATCCATCAACTGACTTATCAGCGAGCCACAGGAAATTACAAATTCTACTAACCACAGTTTTCCAGATGTGATCCGTCCCGACAGCCCCTGTAGTTCCCAATGTTATCAATGTCATACAGACAAACCAAGGAACTATTGATCTTGTACGTTGCTGATTTGCACTGAAATCCGGATGAGCTGGTATGTGTGCCTAAGATACAAACATTGATATCTTCAACCAAACAGCCTTGAAAATACGCGTGATGCATAGAGCATTGTGTGCATTGTATTAAACGACATTATAAGCATTATGTAATCATAATATTTTGAAGCTATCTTTTAATTTGGGATACTTTGTATTCTGCACTACCTTTGCTTGAACGCAATTATGTTCTGCAAAGGATCATACTGTTTTTAGGTATAAATGCTTATAGATGACCATGGTGTAAGATTGACGGACACAAGAATAATGAATGAAACGTACGCAAAGAGAAATTAAAGCTGAGACAGATACAATTAAAATAGGTTATGATTATCCTATTTGGTTACCTATATGGGGATTGGTAAATTACCTTGCATGCACGAAACATTCCAGAAATGCCACATAAATTGGTGTCATAATAAATAAAACTATTTGAAAGATTTCTTTTTCTCAAAGCATATATCCTTGTACAAGATTACTTGTTATATCAAATTTACGGAATCGGGGAAATAGATCGCAGTACAACCTATGCTTTCACTGAAACTGATTTAACGATGATAATAAATACTACATTAGAAATATGTGACTTTACTAACAAAACATTGCATTTACATGCAGCTCCTGATCAGTTTTTCAATAGAATCGGGTGTGAAGATTCTACAGAGTACTATACTTGATGTGAAAGAAATTACAGAAGAGAATCTATATAAAAGAATCTGTAATACATATGCGTACGTTTTGATATCCAGACTACGTTTCCCACGCATCTTCCTTTACAATCGCGTGGTTTGTGACAATTATTTTAAATGCACATAGAAGATATTGTATTTATGCGATAATATGCAGGGCATCCTTCTTTCTTTCCAAATTAATAACCGTAAATTGCAAAACATGGTGTCACTTGGTCTTCTTTAAATTTAGCTAAGCATGCGGTAGGGTTAAAAATAAGTTCTTTATGCAGTAATGAAATAATAAACTGCTATGAAAAGATTATCCTTATTGTCTTGGTTCCAGTAGCCTTACTTTTAATTAGATAAAACTTCTTGGTAGATCGGAGACAATTGCATAAATATGAATTGTCAAAAGCATTTATGATTGCAAGTAAATGTAAGCTTGTGTGGGTGTACACATTCATATACGTTTACAGATTCACATTAATATGTATCTTTGGATTTTTTGTTGAACAAACATGTTTCGAAGTCTTCGTCCTCTGGTGGATCACTGGGGCAACTAGCAATGCCATCACACATGTATCTCCTTGGAACAGATGACCCGTCGTAGCAATTGAATGCTAGAGCCACGTCATATTTATCTTAAAAATAAGAATGAATTTATAGATGTTTATAGATGATAATCCTTTTAATATTATTTGTTGACAAGGAGTATCACCCCCTATTTTCAGGACGCAAGACACAACTTCTTTTCTTTTGCCAATATATATATATATATATATATATATATATATATATATATATACATATATACAGATAAGTAGAAAAATAAATGGTATGGTAATTGTCCGGACACTCCCATTAATACGATTTGTGGTTGATATCATGAGAGCCGGCTTGATTTAGAAAATATGCAGAGTGATATACAATAGGACCCGCAGAAAATACAGCAGAATTATTAAGCAATGATATATTTGTGTGTTTTTACAATGTATAGATATCTATATTTATTTTGCTGGAATATATCTCAAACCAACCTTCATTTTGTGTGTCATTGGGATTTTCAGTGTTTTACTTTGCAGACCGATAGCATATTACTACACAGCTACTTAACCTCTGCCACACTAAAATAACTTCTCAAATAGAATCCCCTGGTGACGTTTAGCAAATTGGTCGCGATCATCAATATCACCTAACATAAATGTCCACATATAATACACACCTGTGTGCGGCACATTTGATAATTGACAAAGTTTGACCACTAGGGTAACGTATACTTGGTTCCAATTTTGCAGTTCTATCCCTATTCATTATCACAACGATGGCTTGAATATGATTTCGACATTTTTCCTGTTAATTCTTGTTGACACCATCAATAGTGCAACTAAGACCCCTCAACTGACGAAATTTTGTCTGCATAATGTTCTTGCAATAGTATATGGCCTTATGCCCAGCTGTTCAGATGTAAAAAAATACAGAAATATATTCCAACCATAAACTTGAGATGTAGGTGAAGGTGCCCCATATCATGCAAAATCAGTCTTTATATATTACGCATAGATTCCCGATAATTTTGGCAACACTACCATGTTTTGTTTTTGGTTTTTTTTCTTCAAAATATTAAAATTAATGTGACTGCACTTTCTTTCAAATTCTCCTTTTTTTCCCTTTGTAGCTGGTACCAACAAATCTCAACACGTTTTCAACTTTCGCGCCATTAACAATCCAGCCATGGTTTGGGAAGATTCTTTTAAAGAACATTTAGAACTCATTTAAAAAAACAGTATTTTTAAATTTTCTCATTTCGGTCCACAGTTTGTAGAATACTATAGTTTGCGGTATCAATATTGACAGCAATCTAGATTCGTGACCGTTTATCAGTAATGTAGGTAACATGGAATTAACAAAAAAACCTGAATTGTATAGCTTATATGACAAAAGGTTTCAGATTCTATGAGGGATTTTTTCATCAGCAGAACAAAAATTCTTTACAAGGGGATGTTTTATACTGGGGAAAACTATACTGGTGACTGTCATCTAACAGTTTAATTCTGTAACTTGAAAGTCAAAAAGCTGTACCAGGGGAAGCCATCTGTAAGGCCAATAAAAGATGATTCCTATACTCCCCCCCCCCCCCAAAAGGAGAAGGAACTTAGTGAAGCAAATAAGATTTGTCTTCATGCACAAGCACTGGATTATTGTGGCAGTGGAATGGTGCCTCGCATGCTGCATTGAGCACTTACCACACATCGCCTCATCAGACTTGTCTGGACAGTCATTCTCGAAGTCGCACCACTTTGCTGCTGGAATACATCTCCCATTGCCGCAGCGATGCTCCGAGGAATTGCACGTTTGATAAACTTCAATGAAAGCAAAGACGACATTAGGGGACTTTACACATTATGTCCATAGCCAGCCATTCACAAAATGTAAGGTGCACACGATTTACTTCCATACATGTCCATCTAGGAAATATATGGAGGTCACATTACTTCCATTTCCGGCCTTTCCCCAGCTTTGACTTTTCTCAATATGTTTTAACTAAGAAACAAAATGTTTGTTTACATGAAAATTTTTGCTTGCTCCCGAACATATGTACATACAGAGAGTAACTACTGGGTAATAAGGATTATGTTTCACCATTGTTGATGTTGTTATGGACAGTGGTCATGAAGAAGGCAAGTCCCACCTCTGTAACAGCGGGCTGAGCCACTTTACAATTATTGTATTATTATTATTTATTAGCTTTTTACATTTTGTGCACAGTTTTGAAATACCTACCAGCAGGTATTTTGTGGCCATAAGAAAAGCAGCCATGTACCACGAACCTCATGTAGTATAATTCTAGGTTTGTCTACCTTAGGATTTAATATTGTTTGATATCATTTTCTGACTGGTAATGGACCTATGGTCCACATAAAACAAGTATACACCGAATAAAGCATAATATGTATGTATGTATGTATGTATGTATGTATGTATGTATGTATGTATGTATGTATGTATGTATGTATGTATGTATGTATGCAATTATTTTCTTTTCGTTTTTCTTCTTTTCCTGTTTCACGCGTTCTTGAACTGTGCTGCCTTCTATGTATTTTTTAAATATGTGTCAGGCGCCCAGTTCGATGAATAACTCTCCTATGGAACCCTTCATTACCATTTTTGTCAACTAATGATGTCTGATACATGTGAAAATAAAGTTTCAATTGAATTAAATACATTTTGATGTCGTCAAGAGTAAATTCATATGCCACTATTATTCGGATGATTAAGCTTCAGTGACAAAGGAAAAGCCACTCAGATAAGCCGTTTGATATGAAAGAGAAATATGTTTTGAATTTTGCCCCAGTAGCTCAATATGTTTGTGATTTGAATTTTACTGTAAAACAGTCTGATTGCAAGTGCATTTAGAATTATTTGAGGCAGTGCAATGAAAGAGGTATCCAGCAAAATTGACTGTGATATTTTGTGAGCTGGCAAAGAAAGTAACTGCTCCTGCCATGCCTGGCCAAACATGGCGGGGGAGAAACGTTTGGACCATACCTATACACACAATGCTGATGAGGCTTCAACCCGAAATCATTGGGGACATTCATGTACATACATAATCAAGGATTGTTCACAATACTGTGAATATCAGTACTAGCTCAGACATTGCATTGTATGTAATCACCAAGGCGACCACTAAAATACAGTCAAGGTAATATGCACGATCTTATGTTAAGTTATAATTATACAAAGAAAGACGCAGTGAGTGTTCCTGCTGCGAACATGTGGCTGAATGAGAAAGGTGTAGTGCATGTGATACAGATCACAACATTCATGTTTACAGTGCCACAACATTAATCATATCGCGTATGGATGTTAGAGATAAAACGCACTTCATGCATTTTGCATTACTTACTGCAGTCATTCTCGTCAGCATTGTTTCCACAGTCATGGTTGTAGTCGCAGTATAAAGATATATGAATGTAACTTCCCTCTCCACAGGAAAAGTCAGAGGAACCTGGAAACTCGGTCAATTAAATTAAGTGATAGGCATTTACATTTCATTACTTGAATGGAATATATATAAAAAAAAAAAAGCAAAGAAACAAAAACAAAAACAAACAAACAAGCCAAAAAAAAAAAAAAAAAAAAAACAAAACAAAAAAAAAAACAAAAACAAAACAAATACAAACAAACAAACAAAAACAAAAAAAAACAAAAACACGTGTCCTAACTTGTCCTTCGAGCAACCGTCCACTGGAAGTTCTTTCGCTTTATTTCTCATTTTTTGTGCAACAGAGGAGTAAACACTGAAAATTTTAAGGGTTTGCAATGACACAGTCAGAATTTTTATTTAAGGACCTGGTGGGATATATTTTAATTTGGAGACACTTCATCCCAAACAAAACAATGTTACCTAAGCAATGCAAAACCAACTGATATACGTTACTGTAATACTTTATAAAAGAAAATACTAATCTTCTTTGCCATTCACAAGATAATAAAGGAAAAAATCAAACTTTTGACAATTACCAAATGGATACCTATTTTGTGGCATTCCCATTCATCTGAACCATCATAGCAATCACTGTGACTATTACACCGGTCTGAATCCCAAATACACTCTCCTGACCCACACCTGTACATGAAGTCCAAGCAGTTTCTCTCTTCTGTTGATCTTAAAGTCCCGTTGTCGCAAAGTCCTATGAAAAGAACACCATAGGTATATGCACTGCAACCAAACACTTCTGGGCAAACTGAATCTGCAAAAGTTGTATTTTAATTCCTTATTTTAAATATATTTCTGGGAATAGACAAATGTGTAAGGGCCTTAATGCATTTAAAGCAGTATCACTCTTAAATAATTGCATCTGAAAGACCCAAAACAGTAATTTCGTTTCGACGATCACGTGGTTACATTTGATTTATACTTGATACAAAATATATGATTAGCAGTCAATTGTGGCAAACCCCTTGCTGAAGTAAATAGTCTGTAGGGTAATGTGGCACCAGGTTCACATGATTGAGTTTGTCTTTCTTTAACAGTTAGTAAACTATTGGACAGAACAATATTTTTAGTACTGTAGGTATTTTAACATGGCTTGCTATGGGTCCACCTAAGAGATTACAAGAGAGTGTGACAGAAGGACAAAAATGGAAACCACAGACACATTAGTGTAATATATATAAAAAAAGAACTGGAAAGTGCAGGAGTCTCAGTTGACATCAATTTACGGACTTCGTCAGAAAAATGCAGATAAATATACAGATTTGAATTTCTTGACCTTTGAACAGTACCTTGTTGATCGTATTTTCTTTTTGCTGTTTTTTTCCATCTTTTTCAGTAAATCAAATATATAGGTAGGTGGGGTATTCCGATTGATTCAGACGATATCAACGTTAGTTTGCTCTGAAAAGCGCAATTCTCCAAAATTGACACTTTAAAAGTTTTGGTCAGAGGTACCGAAGATCATCCATTATACAAGTAGAGGGTGGAATAAGGCCATTCAGGTAATCTCGAATTCACTTCACGTTCCCAATTTCAAAACCAAATATCGTTCATTTAGTCATAATTGATAAGCAAACAGACGGTGGTGAAATAGGGACGCATCACGTTTTTGCAATTTTTTTCAAAAAATACTTGATGCAAAATGTATATACTTAGAGCATGTTTATCTGCACATATACAACCTAAAAACTGACTCAGCAATTTTATTAATGTGTTTGAGCTCTCGCGCAGCCAGAGTTGCCAATCGTCTTGTTTTTTGATGTTGACATATAAAAATGAACTCTTTTTTTTTGTTTGAATTATCACCCCGAGTAATCCGTAATCAACAGTTTACACTGCACTGATGACCCGTAAATATCACATCAACAGTGACTTTTGACAGATGCTTGTTATCTGCCCATTGAAACCCAACTTGTGAAAATGTGGTTGCTGTGGCGTGACGTCAATGATCCTGGGTACATTGTGGGATGGCCCTGACCTAGGTACCCAATATCTGTGAGCATCCATACGAGTTTGGGCCTACATGTTGGGGAAAATTTTTCATTTTGGTTTGTATTAATGTTCAATTTGCGTTTATATATATATAAATAACGTTTTTTCTAACGCAACAATTCATACTGCTGTATTATCTTACAATGAACCTAAGGCATAGTCCTACATGTTATCATACTATGAATATTCGGATATAGTAACTTTGTGTCAATCACTCATACAGATGTCTCGGAAAATTGGCTGCCAGACAAAATTTCTTCATGTTGTACGGGTCCTCTTCATATTGAATATTATCACCAAGTGATTTTCTTTTGCTGCTTTCTACTTACTACATGGGGAATGATAGCGGGTGGGGCAGTGGATCAGTTTCTTGATCGTAACTATTCGTTGTCTGTCCCTGCATCGACTTGTAGATTTTTGTTAAGGAAGAGAAACTGAATGGTCAACTTTCTTGGCTAATTCCACGCTGAGAGTGTGACTGTTAGTCAGGATCATTCAGGTCTTACCTTATAGCGAGCAGGGCGAGCTCTATATATAACACATGATTTTTTTAAACAATAAGGTAATTCATCCATCCAAACCTACAGTCTATACAACTTGAAGAACGTGCCCAAATCCAAATTATCATCATTATCAACCTTCAAGTGGATCTTTAATTCACATTTAGTTTTCTTATTCGTTGTTTCGGCATCTTTAGTTTTACAAGATTTAACATCAGTGGGTATCTAGGGGTGGCTTTTTGCATGTAGATAATGACGTCGAGGCTTTCAGAATGAAAAATAAATGTTCCGCTTGCTATAAATAGGTTAAACCTACTTCCACATTATTTTTGTGCTGAACTTTTAATATTTTTTTTTTATTATTTTACTACTTCAAACGTTCATTGCGTTAATTGCCTCACTATGAATTTCGTTCTAATATGCAGGAAAGAAGACATTAAGCCATAGACGTGTTATAGTAACTGGTGTTCCAACAAATTGGGTCGCACAGGTTTTTTTTTTTTTAATGACTCATCATAGGTTTATAATTCATTACCACATCCATGCGACTGACTTTCGAAATCCCGTATGGTAAATACAGTACTCACTCAGGCAACCGATTACATATAAAATGTGTGGGATATTGCATGGCCGAGGCATTGTGAACTTGGGATGCACTTTTTATGCTTAACACAGATCAACGTGGAACGATTCTGTTCTCCTGCCCACTGCGATCGCCTGACTGGATGACGTGAGGTATATGGGCAATATCTTCAGAAGTTAAGGCAATGCATGCAAGGATGAAATGTCATTAATATTTTGAGGAAGCTTCCTGTAGGAAAAATAATGAGCAGAGGTTGAAGAAAAGGGATTTTCAGCTATGTCATCCACAGGCAATTTGAGTACCAATATTTGGGTTAACACCTTGTGCAGGAAATCATTTCCCACTTAGAAAATACATATACAATGACATTACCCCACAATTCAAAATGTTTGTTTTGTTGCCTGTTGATTTGACAATTCAACTCACCTAAACTAGGAAGCTGACAAGAAAGAAGTAGGCTAACATGGCCATGGACATGCTTGGCAGTGGCCATTGAATCAAGCCAACAATATCTTTTATTTGCTCACACTTCCACGACGCCCTATCTATGCCTCTGACTTTGATATAAAGAATTTAGCTTTGATAAGATATCCATGTGATTACATATACCTCTATGGCAAGGGTCCCAATTTTAAACCAACAAGTCATTTGCCTGTTTATTTTTGCTAGCACCACAAAATTCGACATAGCAGGTAAATATTTTTCTGCTGAAATTATTTTATGGACTCCGAATGGACCATTTTTGTCAAGCAACGGTGCCTTCCTGATGGGACATCCGCACATGAGTACGCATAATCCCTAAGTCGCATTTCAGGATATTGTTTGAATTGGATGTGAAAGACAACCCTAACACAAAGACAAGTATCAAGTGACCTCAGGTTTCTTCTGTGCAGCAGCATCTGTTGTAGTTGGCCACCAAACGGAAAGAAAAGGGTGCCACAAACAGCAGGCAACCTCTCACTTATATAAAGGGACAGAGTACAATGATACTTTACTGTAAATACCGCAAAAGGGACTCCAAGTTTTTAAAACGTTGTCTTAATATACGATATAATTCAGTTACAAAACTAACAAAAACAGGGCTGTTAATAGGTTGTGTTTAATATAGTATTAGTATGGTAACATAAGTGATCAGACTCAAACACTTTACTGCATTTGATTAACTTGTGTCCCAACAAATACAACCATAAAGAGCAGCTGGCTGATGGTGGCATTTGCTGACCAGCCACAGCAGGTACAATTGTACATAAAGAGACAGTACTAATATGCTTCTCTTTGTATTTAAATATGGACAAAACCATGTTGATGATGCTGAAATTAAAACTGAAGTATGACAGTATCAATGGGATGACTGTAAAAGTCATAATATCACTTGACAGGTACATGTGCAAAAATACACTTTTTTTCAAAAATATTTTTTTGAAGATTTCTGGTCTATGATAAGGGCTGAGTTGCATTGGTGGAAAGTCATATTTAGCTGAATCCTTATATCACAGAGGCGTTTTGACGGTTGATCAGTACTTAACAGTTTCTGTACAATAACCCAAGAAATGTTTGATGCTCCACAGGTAAACAGACATGTACAATGGGCTTAGGTGGTTATGAAAACGGATGGCATCGACTCAATTCTAATAGTCACAGAGCCACCTTAACTAAAGTTGTTGTGCTTGGACTGAAACAGATGGTTTAAAATATCTCATGCTGAAAAGGGAATGTGAACTCTTCTATCGGCATTGTATTTCTGCATAATGTAATAAGTAAGTGTTGGGATTGAGTTTAGTGTATGACATCACTGATTTACCCACTTGTTTGGAATAGTGCAGTGATCCTTCAAAGGTGGTTTTGTTATGCTGGAAGGCATGTCTTTGAGGACTTATAGCCAATGTGCCATCTGTCACCTGTTAAAAGTATGTAATTAAATGCACCATCCTTTTTGCCACTTCATGCTCTGAGAGGCCGGCTTTTATATTCCAATGATCGTCTACTTATCAAACTGTGAAGTATGCTTCCAGTGACGTTGGAGCATATTGGATTAAAGTGCATCGACATGGTTCCAGTGAGCGCCCTTTAAAGCTCCTCTGAATCTCAATGCCAAACACACTGATGACCACATTTGAATCTTCATCACCCTTTCCGTCACCACGTTGCATATGTTTGCAATGGTGTATCCAATTCGACATAAAACATTGTATTTCTCCTTCTACATGCTTGGCCAATTTCCAGGACTAGATCTTCACACTGACTGTATTGCGCTCTGCCATTTGTTTTTTAAGCTCAGCCATGATTCTCTTGGGCACGGGACCATCGTGGTCCATTTGTTGGTTTTGTGGAAGTGCTAGGTTGACTCTTAAAGACTGGCATAGGGGTATTTAAGGAGGCCCTGGCATGATATATGGATACCCCCCCCCCCTTGTCATTTATAGCAATAAGCCAAATATACATATAAAATTTTTAAAAATCCCTGTTCCCTCAATTTTTATAAGTAGTTACAGATTGAAAATAATATTGCCTGAGGTAACAACATTATGCCCCCCTTTTCGCTGAACATTGTAGCAATTTTTCTCATGACGGAAACACCTGGTCTCAAGCTGCAAAAGCATCTCGATTGTTCGCTTAACCCATACACCCATTTTTGCATGGAATCTACCTTTTCCTTCAGATATGGCGCAACTCCACCAAAGTGCTCCATTCTGGGTTGTCTCCTGAAAACCTTTTTTAATATGCCTACATTGTGATAACCCCAAATGGGCTTCAAGTAAGCTATACCTGCAGTGCATCACGAACCATCTATTCTGTGCAATTTGTATATTGAAAATAAGTGTTCTTTTCAAGGCTGTTTGGCATGTTTGATAAATGAAAACACTGATGCTTATATGGACCTATCATTGTACCCCCGTTGATTTTTTCCAACACATAATTTTTCTAATAAAGACAAAAGTGCTGCTCATCTAAATTTTGTTGTGATGATTCCAAACTAATATTCCCTGCCAAAAAGCTGTCATTCCAATACCAGCATTCCTATGTTTCCAGAGAGAAAAACTCCCAGTCAACTGCATTTATTGGGCATTAGTTCAGGGATATTTTGATTTTTCCTGTGAAACATAGCATAAAGTAAATTATACCAATGACCACGTCCAACTTAAAACTGTACCATCCACATGTTGGTTTTTGTGTTTCTGTCTTTGGGTTCTTTCATTTGCTTAACAATAAAATAGCGTTTATCATCTTTACTGATTGTCAGATATTATAGATTAATTACTGTTTATAATGGAAGGAGTCTTTTGGACCCCCCATGTGGAGATATATCTTTAGCACATGCGATATCTGGATGGTGTAACATGACATCACATTTGAAATACAATAAGCCAACTGGATATGACGGTGTTGGGGTACAGTGACACATGTCTGGTCTGGCTCCTAAGACAAGCCCAAACCATATAAGGTCTTACCTCCCCCCCCCCCCCGAAAATTTGAGCTTTTCCTTGCCGGCCTTTACGATGGATGGCCCTGATCTTATTATGTATGTTCTACAACCGTTGCTTGTTTGCATTGTTCTGGTAATGCGTGCATCCATATAGAACTCTGCTTTGCCTGAGTGATAGGTTACCAAAACTTGAGTGAAATATATGATGCAATAATGGGGACACAACCCATGCTGCAAGCATGACATTACTTCTGGTCTAATAGGCTGTGCCTCATAGGATGGGCTGAGTTTAATGCAAAAACTTCCTACAAGGGAAACTTAAAATGCCGTTAAACACACAGCTTATAATTCGCTGAATATTATCCAACTTGGCTATTACAAATTATGTAAAAATAAATTAAACCGCAAATATGTACAATTCAGCTTTAAAAATAAACATTTAAAAAAAAACAAAAAGAAACAAAACAAAAAACAAAACAAAAACAAAAAAAAACAAAAAAAAAACCACAAAAACAGTGACACTGGACTATCAAAGGATGCCATCCCATACTCCGACTCATAGTTATAATGGAGGTAGAGAGTGTTCATAATGTTCAAAGTTCATAAGTATCACAAAAACGATGTAGGCCTACTTTCTCCTTTTGCTGACCAACAAGTCAGGGGAACTAAAGAGTGATAGGCCTACCAAGTTTGGCAGAACATCGGTGACTGCCTGTCTCAAATCAGGAGTGAAATTTGATTCTTCATATTGGTATTGGAAGATGAATTTTGATGCTTTGGTTGCTCTAGATTCCCTTCGCTGTCACTGTTGGGTTTGGGATTTATAAATATGGATCATGTTTTTCTGCACTATTTCATATATATATTTCATTGGCTATGTTGTGCTGTGGGCTGGGTTCTCCGATTCATAATTATGATGGAGGTAGACCGTGATTATAATGTTCCAAGTTCATAAATTTCACAAAAACGATGTCCGCCTACTTTCTATTTTTGCTAGAAACGCAGCTGACTGACAAGTCAGGAGAAATAAAGAATGATAGGCTTACGAGGTTTCTTTCTATCTTTGGTAGAAGTAATATAACTTTGGGTTTTGAGTGGTTAGGCCTATACATTCTGCCCACACTATTGTCTGTAGTTAGTGAAGAATGCTTCAAAGGTTGAGAGGACCAGTTTAAAACCACCAGTTGCCTTTTATGGGTGACTGCCTGTCTGAGGTCAGGAGTGAAATATATTTCTTCACATTGGTATTGGACGATAAATGTTGGTACTATGGTAACTCTGGAATCGCTTTGCTGTCATTGTTGGGTTTGGGATTTATGAATATAGGTCATTTTATTGTACTATACTTCCGTTACCCTGCATACATAAAAGGCAGTATGTTCATATTGACAGCACGTTTAGTCAACAGGCAAATTTCAACTCACCTGTTGCCAAGGTGGTGATTTGCTTCAGGCTTTATTCAATTTTCTGCCCTGTTTGGGCGAGCGCAAAATGTTGGCAAAGGAGATATTGACTAAAGGCCTTATACCTCCAAATCCAGCATGCACTCGGGATCAAGACCACATCAAAACTGGTTACCAGTCATGGCATTTTTTTCAGTGCTGGGTCTTGGGTCCGGGATATCACGGGACGTAGGGCCATGGGGTAGATAGTAGAGTACTCATGTGTTCTGAGCCTGGCGTTTATCATTGAGGATCCCGTTCCAGCTTCACAAACTGAATCAACTTTCATCATACGTTTTTTCATAAGAATATGTATGCTTACACCGTCGTACTTTGTGTTGCTAAAAATCATGACATGGCACCTTTTTTTGGGACAGACTTTTGGCCAGTAAACGTAACGTTTATTAAGGTGTCTGCCCTGGATCCTGGTTACACGCACCTGACGTCAAAAGGTCACATGACGAAGCTGTGTACTGGCAAGGCACATTCAAAACAAGGAGAGAAAAAGCAGATTTTTTAAAAAAAACAAGAAATAAACGTATGAGGGGCAATACACGTACTCTTTTTTTCATGTCATGTAACGAGTCTCGAATCCCATACAGGTCGACATAAATTTATCGAATTTTGCACTCAATAGATTCAGGAATATTGAAAGAAATACAAAATGTTTTTGGGGCGAGAGCTCCTCAATAAAATATTTTTATGAATTGAGTATACATTCCTTGTTAAAAGCAAACAACTGAATGTGAGCTGACCCTGTGTCTCTGCCAATAATTTGAATTGTTGCATTTCAACATTCCCATTTTATTTAATAGCGTTAAGGTACAGTTACGCTCGCGTTCAAGTTAACAAACGCCAAACGCACCAACGTTTCCCAAACGTTTCCCAAACACTTTCAGTGAAAGTCAAACGTTTTGCAAACGCGTAGCAAACACTTTCCAAACACTTTCCAAACGCTTTACAAACACTTTGCCAAACGCTTTCAAACACTTTTCCAAACGCTTTCAAACACTTTGCCGAACGCGTTTGGTGAAAGCCAAACGTTTTCAAACACTTTTCCAAACGCTTTCAAACACTTAACACTTTGCGCCAGACGGATGTGATACATGTACATGTACACTTGGTAATCTAATTCTAATGACAGGAATATTTTTTAACAAGTGTCTAAAAAGCTTATCAGCACCTAAAAATCCAAACAACATGTTATATCTTATTCAAATTAACATGAAATGAAGAAAGGAAAAATGAGTCAGTGACAAATAATTCCTAGAAATATGTATTTGTCACCTTTACCTGCTAATATTTATATTGTTACTGGTAATCAACAATATTATGACATGGTCATACCTAATTAAGGAAGAAAATAAGTATAGGTAGAAAAAAAACAAATAATATGCCTACATTAACAGGTTTAACACTTCATTTATTATAAAGTTACAGATCTTTCATTAGCAAGTATACCCAGTCGCTATCATACTTTTTCTGAAAGTGAAGTTCTTGAAAAAAGGCAAAATTTTAAAATTTCGAATGGAAATACAGAAGCAGCTCAATTTAAGTATTGTTTGGCTTGCTAAGCCAAGCAATAGAATTAGCTCCAGTGGAGTAACCCAGGCGATACTCCATTGGTCCTTGGAGTAAATATATATATTTTTATTGAAAATTAGGAACTATTTCGGAGTAAATTTATAGGCAATATCATGATCAGATCATGAGTCATGATCTGATCATGATATTGCCTATAAATTTACTCCGAAACAAATTTTGAAAGATGAAGTATTCATGACATCTAAAATGAAGAATTAAGTCTTTAATAAATTTTTAGTTGAATTAGACACTTGGGTCAACGTATTTGGATCGTGTTTTATATAAATATATACAACCGATAATGCTGGATAAGTGCATATTTACATGTAGGTACATCATATATTGCTGGACCTGTTGAAAAAACGTTTGGAGATTCTTCATCATTTAAATGGAAGTGTTTGAAATGCAAAGTGTTTGAATGCGTTTGTGAAAGTGTTTGAAATCGTTTGGGTAATTGTTCAACGCGTTTGGAAAGAGTTTGAATGCGTTTGGAGAAGTGTTCGGTAGCTTTGTGAAAGTGTTTGAACGTTTTGTAAAAGTGTTTGAGATTATTCCCAAACGCTTTCCAAACGCTTTTCAAACACATTCCAAACACTTTCCAAACACATTCCAAACGTTTTCAAACGTTTCCAAACACAAGCCAAAGACCAGCAAAACGCGAAAAAACGTTTGGCTGCTAACTTTTAGCCGGGCATAGCTGTATATATAGAGTGACATTCTAAACTCTCAAAGGTAACTGTGGGTACTTAAAACTGAATAACGCTGAATTACCTAAATCCTTATCAAATTCACATACGTAGGTGGCGTTGAATGGTTTTGCACATGGTATGGTGTGCCAGCCATTAACGTCCATAAGCACACACCTACTCCCTGGAAGGGCATTTGGCTCCCAGTTTCCCTTTTTTACCATCACGTGAGAGTTAGCCCAGTCGGTGAATATATATGGTTTTCCATCCGTCCATCGAAACCTTGTATTTATATTTAAGAGGGACAACCCTGTTTGTAGAAAAAAAAGCAAATAAAAGCTGACGGGTGGACTAAATTAAAATATCATACTTATCCAGCATATTACTATTTTATAGATGTTTCCATACAAAATATAATATTCTTTGTCATGTTTTTAATCATCCCCTCAATCTGGGGCTAGGTATTGGAGTTAAAGCCTTCTTTGTCTATCTGCACATACATATGCTGTTTGCGCGATAGGAAGTGCTCTCTAATGAGAAGCACAAAATCAAACACATACTTAATCAAACATATATATATATATATATATATATATATATATATATATAGATATATATATATATATATATATATATATATATATATATATATATATATATATATATATAACAGTTAAGGTATCAGGATGGTTTGGTCTATGACGGCTGTGCCAAAAAATCGAAAAATGAATTTGAATGAGGGAGGGGGCGGTGTCCAGGAAATCCTGTCATTTGATCCTTTGAGCGAGTAAATGAGATGGGCCTACTCCCCAAGTAAGCAATGCGACATAAACTATCAAATCACAAGTGGATTAACTTATCGGCAACCAGTTTGACACAAGATGTTATTAGAGTCAGTTATGGCAAGCTCACCGCATAATCTACATTTGTTCTATCTCTGATCCTGGGTAGTGGCATATAAAGCTACAAGCACAACACCAACAATGTGGCTGGCCTTACAAAATTTGACATCATTATAGTTTGGTTAGAAGGAACGAAAATTTTCCGCGTTTCGGCCAATTCTATGCAAAAAATCAGCTTCACGACTTTTGAAAGCGTTTCTCTCGGAAATCAATTTTCACAAAAACAATAAAATAATTAAATAACGCCAGTCACTAACAGATAGATGTCGAAATTATCAAAGTTTTTTATTTGGCTTTTCAACTCTTCCTTTTCTCGACCTTTAGAGCTAAACACGGGAATCCTGTACCACATCGTGGTATCAAGTTCAAAATTTTATCCTTAATCACCAAATTGTTTCCTGCGGTAAGGTATATATTATAGTTTTTGATAATTTGCAAATCTTACAGTTGAATATATTGGCAAGGTGCTGATACAAACATGTAAATTTATACCCGCTCACTAAGCAGTGAAAAATGAATGAAAAAAACTTACAAAAACGAAATGCTGGGATTATGCTGGATATTGCTGGAGAAAACGTCCGTCATAATCCAGCATTTTCTGCCAAGCATCCAGCAATATCCAGCATTTTTCCAGCCAGTTCCAACAAAATTTCGCTGGATTCTGTCGGGATTTAACGAAATCCCGACAAAATCCAGCAAAAATGTGGAGTTCGGTGAGTTTTGATTGGTTCAGTTGGGGTTTGGTGAGTTTTGGTGGGTTCAGGTGGGGTTTGGTGTTTAGTGTGACCCCATGAAAGGCATGATTTCAGCTTTTACGTTTTACATTGTACATCACATCCATCGTGACTGTACCTCTACCACACTGATTGGCATTGGTTCATGTCAATAACGATATTCATACTGTGTATTAATCCAGTAACGTTAAGACATGAAAGCTCATGAGTTAATAATAGTGTACTCACAAGCCATTTCCATTATGATAGCCTTGAGAATTATCCCCGGCCATTGCAGTGGTTGCACATCCACCTCTTCCCCAATATTTTGCTCCCATTGAAGGCTGTGATGTTTGCGCGGGTTTAACCACTGCCAATGTTTGATCCAACCTCAAGGGAAAGACTACTAGATATTTAAATTTGTGGCCTTGCCCCATGCTTTGTCTGCAGTCGTTCAACACAGCACAACAGAACGCACTCTTCACAATCCGCAAATTCAGTTAAACGAAATATCCCGCCTTGCAAACCTTTGAAAACGAGGCTAACGGATGATCGAATATTTTGTATCTTCATTCAATATTTTGATAGGTAGAAGTCTAATGAATTTTCGAAAATACTGGCACAGGTAATTAAAGTTCCAGTTATAAGATATATACATAAGATTGCATACTAAAATAAAACTTTTGGGGCTAATTAATAATG
Source organism: Hermodice carunculata (assembly GCA_964020975.1). Lineage (NCBI taxonomy): Eukaryota > Metazoa > Annelida > Polychaeta > Eunicida > Amphinomidae > Hermodice > Hermodice carunculata. The sequence goes on from OZ026618.1 coordinate 73,267,173, forward strand.
CTGAAACATCGAGATTGTAATTGGAACTTGCGAGAGGGTAGACGCACTCGTTCCTCCTTTATCGCCCATGCTGCCTTCCTTCCACAGAAATCTTGACCATTGAAAATCTTACCAAGATCGAGATCTATTTTAATTATAATCTAGCAGGTCCAGCAAAAAAAAACAAAAAAAAAAAAAAAAAAAAAAAAAAAAAAAACAAACAAACCAAAAAAACCCCCGTAATCATTTGCTGGGTTGAAAAATGTGAAAAATCTAGCAAAACCACACTGTGGTAACACGTAAGAATTTGCTGGACTATAGATTGTGCCAGTAAATTTCAGCAAACTCTTAACAACCAAAATCCAGCATGCCCATCAAAAACTAGGCAGTAACAAAATTAACACTGTGCCGGATTCTGCTGTGCTGTCAAAGACTCAAGATTAAAAATTTTCTAAGTTCTGTACCCTGAGGCCCACTCAAGCAAAATCCAGCATTTTTAACAAAAATCTAACATTCTAAAATTTTACAAGTTCTATTCCCAGCGAAATCAAGCATGCTCCCAGCGATATCCAGCATCCGAAGCAAAAACTAGAAAACCCTGAAAAGACTAAGTTCTCTCTCCAGGAAAATCCAGCCTGTTTCCAGCAATACCCAGCATTCCCAGCAACAGTGAGAATACCCTGAAAAAAAAAACTAAGTTCTTTTTCTACCAAAACCCAGCATGTTTCTACCAGTATCCAGCATTTGCAAAAACCAGAAAATCGAGAAAAAAATAAGTCCTTTTTCCAGCAAAATGCAACGTGGTTCCAGCACTTCTCAGCGTGTCCAGCAAAATCCAGCATGATCCCAGAATTTTGATTTTGTAAGGGAAACTTGTCATGGCTCGATAGTCTCTGACCTCAAATTGTTACATCCATATGATCGCTTAAATGTAGAGTTTAATGGGTCAAGCTATCAATTTAAATGAGCAAGACAAAGTGAAGAGCGACAGAATCTGTTGCACGCCTCAAGCCATCATGGTACCTTAAATATCCTAATGTGTGTTTATTTGTAAAGGGTGCTTAATTTTGCAATATACGCACTTCGCGATATCGGGTTTTTAATGTCAAATTTTCTGTTACTTTCAATTAAAATATACCTATGAACACTCGCTTCGTTCCCACAGAGAGGCTCAGAATATTATACTCCTGAGTGTCAGCAACAGACACGAGGTGGCCCCCCATGTTCAAGCAATCAGACTCCGCTTCAGACCAATTTACCTTCTTCTGATTGAAATAACGAATATAGTACCAACTGTTTCTGAAGGAAAACCAGTGCGGATTGTACTCTGAAAACAAAGTCAGCATGTTAGTCATTCAAAAGTGAAGCTTTGTACTGACACGGTGCTGTAGCATGAAACTTACTTGGGGTACCTGACTGACACAGACACACAGACACACACACACACACACACACACACACACATATATATATATATATATATATATATATATATATATATATATATATATATATATATATATATATATATATATATGAGAAACACATGACAACAGAGGTATGCGAATAACATTTAATTCAGAATATAGAACAGAGAATAGTCAACCTAATCATAATACAGTATCGACCATAATACGAATAATCATAACTAATAATATTTGGCACTGGAGCACGAGCAACAGTGAACAGATCTTACACCCAGCGAGTTGGGAGTGGACGTAAGTTGCGACGGAAGCTTATGAGGTAAAAGAAAGCTGACGGAGTCTCCCAGGAAGCTGGGTGGAATAAGTAGGTGCAGACATGAGTGAGTAATGGTGGTGTGAGGCTGACACAGACAGCCCAGAAAACAGAGAGTCGCACCTGTTGGACACGGACCGTAGGTGACAGAGAATTACACTCGGCTTGTTGATATACAGAATCGCAACCGTAGCAGAGCAACGGGAAGAGGTTAGCTGTATTAGTAGGGTAAATGGACAGTGACCAGGTGAAACACCTACCTGTGGGGCAGGGTGAACTTGAAACTCAGATTGGGAGGGTGGAAAATTAGTAGTAAGAATGGGGAGGCGAGAGCAAGTAGTTTTGGCATAGGGGCTCACGCCAGAAGTGAGGCAGCCCAGTAAATGGTATAGCACTCAAGTGGCATGCAGCACCAATCTTGAGGCGACCCATTGACAGAAATTATTTAATAGGAAGGATGAGACGGGAAAACATGTAGAACAATCAAGTGTACAAAGTTGACAAAATGCATAAATAGATCCATAGTACAGTGATCGACAGTAGATAAATGAGATGATGTAAGCACTGACCAGCGTACTGGCTGAGATTCCTCGGAGTGTCTACAGTTGTATGTAAATAAGCACCGGAATAGTAAGTTAATTAAGCTGATGCTCAGCGGCTCAGCTAAACTTGCTATTTCGTTTTTTTTAATTGCATTATGATACTTATACTGTGATTTTTCACTTTTCACCTAAATAAATGTTGATTTCCCACTTCAATATGTGAAATGTATTGAAATATAACGTGTACCACGGGTACAAAACTAACAAATACACACACACACACACACACACACACACATATATATATATATAAGTATATATATATATATATATATATAAACACATGGCAGATATTTAACCGTATGATGACAACACAAGAGTACTGAAGGGTTTAATTAGAGCTACATATTGATATAATGTAAGCATGCAGCACGTGTCAACATAACTGTGGCAAGGATCTCTGGGCTGAAGCTAAAGATTGATTGGCCGTATCCATGTATGAATTATAACATTCACTAGCCCAGCGGCCCATAGCCGATATTAGATGGTCTGGCACGGTAGGGACCGACGATGAGGTCGCTAAGCCCCGGCGTAGGCTGTGCCCACTGAATTGATTGACATCTCCCTGTCCAATGAGAATCAACAATGTTCTAAGATTTTGCACAAAAATATGTCTGGTCAAAACAGAACATTCAGGCACATAAAACAAGGGCTGGTGTGGTAATGCTTCCATAGATTTTCGAACTTTAACGAATTTAGCAAGCACTTTATAGGGACATAATGAACAGCCTGTTCCACCACCCTAGCTCCATACGTCCCTTCAATTGCAAAACCAACCGCTTAGACAAATCCTTCCTACCTGACGCTATCAAACTGTGGAACAATCTTCCCTCCAATATAAGAGACTCAATTTCCCTCCAAATATTCAAATCAAAGCTGAAAGCAACACTACTAGCAGTGGATCATGTTCCTGTTTACTATACCTAAGGCCACGGATTTGCCAACATTTGGCTGACCCAGCTTCGTCTTGAATTCTCGAGACTTTACTTTGATCTCTGTAAAGTCAACATCATCCCGCAACCTACATGTTCGTGTTCCTACCCCACTGAAGATCTGCAACATTACCTGTTCTTTTGTCCAAAGTATTCAACTTATAGAATTAGACTTCTCAACTCCATTATCCCTATTATTGCTCCCGGCGTCCACCCTAATCTGATTATACACACAGCGAGTGACTGACTAGCTCACATTCTTCACTTTGGTAGCTACCAATTGTCCATTCCACAGATACATCGTAGATACAAGCTGCTTCATATCTTAGTTCTGTTATGCATAAGCAGTAATTTTCAATTGAGTTAATCGCTGATTTACATAATTCTTACTTCCCAAATGTCATTTATGAAATTTCCTACCGCTAGTCAGTATTATTGTGAACAGGGACGTATATGTGTACATTCTACCTGCAGATAACTATTTTGCTTTGTTTTGCATTTTGACGACTACTACTACTGTGATTTTTTTATGCAGGGCACAAATCTGAAGCATGTTTACAGCTTCTCTGTTAATTGGGTAATTTTGTTCTTGTTTTGTCCTGTGTGTTTTGTAATAAACATTTTGTGTGTCACTCCATGTTCCGGAGAACCCTTCGATTAGTGACATCTCGATGTACTATAGGGCAATCCAGTTGATATTAATATGTTTAAATTAAATTAAATTTCGAACAACTTAATGTGAACGCCTCGGCCGAATGGATCTGTTATAGAAACCTTGATATTCAGTTCAATATATCGCCTTTGAAGTGAGGTGTCGTATTTAAAGGTAAAATCCTGCATAGAAACATGTATGGAGGGATCGTACTCGGATGTTTGAGCGGTAAACTCTCTAGAGCGCATACAGCCAAACCAGCGTACACGTAGAACTGTCTCCATAAGTAAATCTCGGTACGGTCCAAATACACCATGACGAGCAGACCACACAGTTGTTTAAGAATAGGTACTGTGATTGGCATGCGCTTCTGTGGCACGTGTTGTTGGTCTTTCTTTTTATTCCTCTAAGCACAAGCTGTAAGGGCACAAGGGAACCGCCACGCTTGTCGCAAAGCACGTCACCATGACCATGTTTAACATATACATTCCTTATTGCTGCTAAATAGGTTCTGATGGTCGTTATTTTCAAACACAAGACATGAGCACAATGGGTTACGATTCTTATCAACAAATCCTCGTCCACGCGATCAGGTATATTACGAGTACTGATGCCATGCAGAAGGCAGAACACTTTGAACTGGCCAACTCCTGAAGTGTACATGGCGTTTGTGGCAGGACTGAGGGCATTTTGTTGGTAATATTGAGTTTGTCTGTCTAAGTGAACAGAAGGCGTGGAATCTGTTCTGGTGTTCGGTAGCTTGCGGTGCCAGCTCCTGGAAAAGGGAAATTTGTCCTCTTGAAAGGACATCGCTGAGGATATTTTGATTTGTGGATAACCATGTACTCCGAAAGTCAAAACTGTTTATAGCGGCTTCGGCGGCAAATCGTCTCTTTAGCTTGATGATGTGTGGGCACTTAGAGCATCGTTTGTTTAAAATATAACAAATTAAGTTGTGGTCACAATGAAACAATATACGTTTTCTTTGCCACAAGTTTCCCCATAGGCAAGCACTTATCACCACGGGATATAACTCTGAGAGAGCCCAAGAGCTCCTACTGTCAATATCTGGCGCATGCTCTATCCACGCACCGTGAAAACATTGACCAGTACTTTGATTAAATCCTCCGAATCCCGACCAACTCGAGTCAGTTACGGTATGTATCTCTAACATATCGGTAAGGCCATCGTCTAAAATCATAGGTTTACCGTTCCATCGCTGGATTATGCAAAGTAACATAGCGATATCAGCTTTACAACCACTGTCCAATTTCACGTAAGACCACAAACACTGAGCACTTTTTGCTACCTCCAGTAATCTCGCAATGTAAGTTCTTCCCATTGGGGCTACTCGCGCGGCATAACAGAGGTGACCCAGAAGGCTGAGAAAGTCAGTTTCTGGCTTTTATCTTTTGCCTTATAAGTCAGTAAAGTACCTTTGAGCCCTGAAGGTTTATCCTGCGGCAAACGTGCCTCGATGTTTATGCTATCCAACGTGATACCTAGGTATTGAATCACTGCCGTGGGTCCTTCAGTTTTGTGATGACTAATAGGGATACCTAGGTTATTGAATTACATTGTCATAATGGCCATAGAACGTTGGCAAGCTAGCATGCTTGCATCTATGGTTAAAAAGCCGTGTAGTAAATACAATAAATGTGCTATACCATAATTGTTAGTTGTGATGTAATGAACTGTTTGACTCAGAATCATCAAAATTTTAGGTGACAAACGGCTTCCGAAACAAAGTCTTGTATAGAAGTAATTTTTTTCCTGCCACTGTAGCCCATCAAGATGCCATAGTCTAGGTGCGATAGGCAAAAATTTGAAGTCTTCCCGAATATCTAACTTGTTCCTTATGCTACCGACCCCAAGTCGTTTGATTATTGCTATGGCATCGTCTATGCGTGTATACAAAAGGGAATACTCTTCTTCGGGTATAAGATCATTGATATTAGTGTGGTCAGGTATATGATGGGGCCGCTTAAATCCAGAATAAATCTCTGTTTGCCTCAATATTTGCCTGTTACTACGCCTATAGGGTTAATACGATAAATGGGGAAAGGAGTAGGACAAGTGTCTTTGCTGTAAGGACCTATTAAGTAACCTTTCTCCAGCTCGTCGGCGATAGCACTTGTGACGAAATCTGAGTTTCAAATGCATGAACGTAAGTTTTACATGTGTAAGACTCAGTCGGTAGCGCCGTGACGCCGGTGTAAAAACCATTTTGTAATCCATCCAAAAGCTTGTCCACATATGATATGTCTGGGTGTCTACGCAGTTCACTTTTTATTCTTTCAACGTTCATTGGCGTACTTGCTGTAAACGTGTACGCTTTAATCATTTTTTGACCCAGAGCTGTTCTTGGTACTGTTTTTGGTGCCTGGGTCAGTAAAGAATCTATCACTCGTGGTCTGAGGACTTACAGCTGTCGCAACGGTTCCTGATGACGCAGAAACCCTGCATTTATCGTCACAAGCGGCATGGCTTGTATCCTTACATTTGCCACAGACATGGGTATAGAAATATTTAGTATCGCCTTTGCGACACCGCCCTGCATTGAAGTTGTTGCAGATTTGTCGATTATGAAAGTATGAGACCGGGCGGCCTTGTACATCTTGCTGGGACCGCATTTCTCGGCGATTAGCCTGAGCGTAAGTATTGTTGTTCTTATTTAGGGTATGCCCGCAAAAAAGGTGTGACGTGGGCGATGCTTTTGCAAATTTCACAAGCATTCGCTTTCTGGCATGCAAGTACCGTCGTGTAGAGCATTGTGTCTCGCTTGCTTTAGTCTACTTTGATGCCCTTTGCCAGCGCTGCAGCAGCTTTGGCGGAAAATAGTTTGTGATAATCGTAAAAGCCAAAGCCAGTAAACTGGCTGCTCATGTCCACTATATCTGCGAGATATTGGTTAAATTCCTCGCGTCTTTGGGGATAAGTGCTTCACATGACTCCCATATACACAGAGAACGCTTTTACGAACTTGCTTCGAGTCAGACTTTAATTGAGCCTGGCGTCCGACGGTGCCTTTAACGGGTAAACGTCGCTGCCAACATTTATTGTTCTTTGGAATATATCTCCGCTGAAACCCGGTATCAACAGAGCCGCGGGCTTTATGTCTTTGCCTGCGATAATTTGGGCTTCACGTGAGGTGAAATAACATCTATATGCGGCAAACTATCAACTGGGATTCCTTTGGATGATAACAGAGGATTTTCCACTTGCACCCCTGATTCAGGGAGGTTCAAAGCGTCAGAATTCACCACACCTTGTTGCAGATGCATGCCGTCATTGTTCCTGGTATGGACCAAAGATACCATTGGTTCATTTGTTGTTTCCAAGCCACCAGAAAGTTAGGGACGTATATCCGTGACTGCCTTGGCCAGATTGGCGATGCTGTCTCTCAGTTCTTTAATTTTCTTGGCGGTATCATGTTTACTAGCAGGTGCAGTACCCACGAAGGTATCTACGTCTGTCGTAATAGTACTACCCGAAACCAGATCCTCAGACCTGTATTGAGTGCGCCTGTAAGGGGCGTTGTCCCGTTTGGCCGGTTGCACAGTTTTTTTTTTGTTCGTTTGTTTGTTTGTTTGTTTGTTTTTTTTTTGGTTTGTTTTTTCTTTATTTTTTGTTTTCCCTTTTAGCATTTTGAACTCAGTCACACTGAGCCGCCGAAAATCCAAAAATAGTTCAAAGTTACGCTTCAGGTTGAAATGTGGAGGATTGGAGACTGTCTTGAAGTTGATATAGCAGGAAGAAATACAGCACGAACGAAACTTTGTCTTCAACCAGCAACAAGTACGTGATGGTGGACCCTAGTTCTGTAGCCCCATCTCAGCGATATGCTAATGAGCTCCTTAGTGCCAGATGAAATGGCACGTGCATATATATATATATATATATATATATATATATATATATATATATATACATACATACATACATATATATATATATATATATATATATATATATATATATATATATATATAAATATATATGTGTGTGTGTGTGTGTGTGTGTACAAGAAAGGAAACCTATGAGCGTAGCTACCAAACAGCTACACAGCTGTATTTTCTTGGCCGTTGACTAAAAGGGGATGCTGAGAGATAGCATGGGTAGATAGGTACACATAACACATGAAATTAAAATTCTGCAATACCCTTTTTTACCCCTCATCACAGTTTGTATGGGAATGACAGTACAGGAAGGATACAACAAAAATGTTATTTTCCACCTTACAGTTGTGTCCATCCCTCTATCAGACAATCCCTATTTGTTCTTCCGTCGCTGTATCTTTTCATCACATTATATCCTTTTTCAACTAGATTTTACCTCAAGTATATGAAAGAAAACTTACGGCACGGCTGAAGGTCACAGTACTCCCATCTATATTTGTTATCTGATGTGTAACACCAAGGTCCATTTTCGCTATTGTCCGGATTTCGACAGAAATTCGATGCCTCCTTTAACGATTTATCCGGGAAGAGACTGCTATCTTTGAAGTGATGAGGGTGTGGATAGTGTTCATCCCATCTTTGACAAGTTCTTCCATGTTTTGTTTTATTCAACTTGCCTATATATTCCCTGCCTCTTGGTGTTTGTAAACATTCTTAAACAACGAAAGATACCTCGTTACATTTATGAAGCAAGTATTCAAAATACCTTGTGTTGCACATGAAGGGAACAACTGACACTGTTGCACCCTTTTGACCTTGCCAACTGATGCTCTATTATAAATAATATCTTTCAAATCACAAATTTACATATATTCCACCGTATACGTCTATCTAAAATGATGATTGTTGTGATCCTGTTTTTCCCGATTCTACAGAACAAAGCTTCTGAAATGTGAAAATCTATATCTCAATCCCTTAACACCCCTTAGCAGTAATTCTGACAACACAGGAAGGTGGTAAATTAGTGAATGTTTATATAACTACTTTGACATAAGCTTAAACGCATATTGCGGGCTCCACGTCGTATCTTTCATTTATCGTGACTTAAAGCAAGCATAGCACTGCTGTGGAAAGAAAAAAAAAAAAAAAAAAAAAGTAGTGTGACGGCGGAAACCAAAAACCCTCCTGACAAAGAAAATGAAAGCTAGCGAGCAGTCCAGTGGGAATAACCGATCCTCTGGCAAACTGAGCCAGTCGTTATGAATAAACTGAAAAGATATCCGAGGTACCTCCACACCAAGTGAGAAATGAATTTGGCTGACACTTTTAAGAATAACTAGAAAATGATAATTGCTGCTTCAATTGCCATTTAAAAGACAAATCAAGCAAAATGAACGTATACATTAACCAACGAGCGTCCGAATTGCTCGGTTCTTTAAAAGTCAGGGGGCACACAGCAATTCACCTGGTAAAAAAATAAATAAACTTCATTTAGCCCCTTGAACAAGGTGCAGTTCCAGCAAGTTTCAGCACAATCTGAGGGGTGGCTGTGGAGACGTAAAAGACAGCTAAACACAAAATGCATTAGAAAAATCACAGCGCCACCAGCTGAATACATTAAGGTTTATAGGTACGCAGATGTGTCCCTGCAAAGCCCCTGAGCGATTCCGACAGAGATATGGTGGACGTTCTTCAGGATTTATCCCCAAAGAGTCATTAAAAGTGCAAAAATTCGTGTGTTCTCCAGGATTTGTCCGAGTCATTCAACGTAAAAAATCCACAGCGTGACCTCTCGAACAACGTTAGTACAGACTAAACCAAGGTACATAGTCACCATGTTTCAAGTGACTCTGACCAATGGTTTTGGGACAGTGGAAATGTAACTGTAACGACACCAGAGTTCATTGGCGAACGACGGGCGACTGAATATTTAGCTGACAGGCAAGTCACAAACAGAGTACTGCCATATATCAGGGACAGGCCGACTGCAGTAAAATCATGTTAATTTTCAGTTACAAAAATAGAACATGTGTACAAGTTAAACAGACTATGTGTCCCAGTGTGTTTTCCAGTTCTGTTTGATTTATATGGGAAACAGCCCACCTGTCTGCAAAAGTAGACAAGGAGCTTTGCTATTAATCGGCTACCTCTAACAGTACAAACTAGAAATTCAAGGAAAGTTATGATATTTGTTTAAAATTATTAAATGTGAAATAAATCTTTGAATTAGTAGTGCCCTACAGTTGACTTCTAGGTATCAAAATCTTTGTACCATTTATGTTTAAATGAGAGTCAGAGACGGAGAGAGAGAGAGAGAGAGAGAGAGAGAGAGAGAGAGAGAGAGAGAGAGAGAGAGAGAGAGAGAGAGAGAGAGAGAGAGAGAGTTACATTATTGTTTCTTTCAACAAAGTTTGTTCATCATAATTTTTAAGAACATTGTTTGTGAAAAATCATAGCATTCATATACTCATCATAATAGCTTTCACATTTGTATCCAAAGGATCTGCATCTAAAAGCCTGTATAATTCTACATATGTATAGTTTAGTGCGACGGCATCTGCCGCTTCTCTGCCGAGTTTAGCCTCAGGAGTATAATATTTTATCACCCAGTTTTGCCAACTTTGCAAGTAGAAACAAGATTCACTTCCATTTAAGCAGTTCTTTTCTATCTTGTCATTACCTATTGCTGCATATGTGGAATGTTCTCTACTTAAAGCGTTATTACTTATATGAAACCATGACTGCTAGTCTGTGCAAGCAATAGAACCAACGCTTCGCTGAAAAGCGATGCATTGCTGATTTTATCAGATCGCAGGTACCCCTCCAATAGGGGCACATCTATGAATCGATCGTTTTCTATCGTTATATTGACAGATAGATGGATAGATAGATAGACAGAAAGATAGATAGATAGATAGAAAGATAGACAGAGAGATAGAGAGAGAGTCTATGTGTGTGTGAGAGAGAGAGAGAGAGAGAGAGAGAGAGAGAGTCTATGTGTTGTGATTTTCTCCAGATTCTACAGGACCTTTATTTGGCATTCGGTGTAGTCTCTTTCGTCCATGTTAATGGTAAAAGCATAGATTTTAACTGGAGGCATACTCAATATCAGACACATGTGTTCAATTTTCTCTTGCAAAAACACAGTTTAAGATTCAGTTCCCTTTAATATTGCCCAATAAGAAGCGTGAAGTTCTCCAAAATGGATCTTATTTCCAACGAAACTTCGTTGAAGCTGCAAGATTCATCAAATTATCACATTAACTTTATCTGACAGTAAATCTTGTCATTCACTTCAAATCCATTCATGTTTCAGTTGACATAAACTTGCTTTATTTATGTCTCAATTGACAAAGGGTCGCTAATGAGACAGCAATTGATTGTGAGTTTCGGTCTTTACACGTACATTCTGTTTTAACAACAAGGAATACACGTGTGTATAACCAATTCAGGGCTTTTGCCTAAGGCAACGTCGAAAAAGTATGCCATAGTCCAATCATATCGCTTATTATTAGCTTGTAGTTGCTATGCGGTGACCCTTACTTTTGCTACGGTCCGTCCAGCATTTGCCATGCAGGACCCGGGATGGTACAAAATATTTCAATCACTCCCACGCTGATTTAGTGTCTTCTATTCACTGACTGGACGTAACACTTTCCAAGTTTTATAGGCCTTGCTGAACCAGGTGCCCGCTGACTTTGCTGTGGAAGACTAGCACATATGTGGAAATGACCAAACCCACAAAATGTTTCAATGTGTTGATTCATGTTCTCAGCATGGAAGCAGTATGTTCAGGAATTAGCATTCTGGTTGTCAGCAGGACTGATGTACAATTTCCAAGGATGAAACCAGACTTCTATTTACGAGCAACGCCAGTTTTACATACGAATGTCATAATGCGTTTGGGAATTTTTAAGATTGACTTTGAATGACAAACTTTATTCCAGGAACTCTCTGCCCAATTAAAAGGGAAAGGGTCAAATATATTCATTACCTGAGTCGCACGGAGGTATGTTACATAAACCCAAACGAACTCTTCTGTCTGTGGTAAAGCACCATGGAGAGGGACCCTTGTTTGGATTACGGCAGTAGTTAGAAACTCTATTAAGATTGTAATTGTCATTAGGAAAATACTTCCCAGTGAACATGTGCCTGTGAGGGTGGTTCTTGTACCATTTTTGACACACTTTTCCGCTTGCAGTATGATTCAAAACGCCATTATAGTATAACCCTTGAGTGGTAAACACGCATTCTGGAAGCATATATACAATTAACCAAAAATAAAATGTGAAATTCTACGTGACAATAGTTTTAACTGCTCCATTTGAATGTTAAGAGATTAATAATCGGATAAATACTTCTGAGTCAGACACAATGGTTGTCTAAGTTACATATATAAAATATACTCTGGTAAGTACACAGATATTTAGAAAAGCTCCATTCTACTTTTTGGTTGTCTAAGTTACATATATAAAATATACTCTGGTAAGTACACAGATATTTAGAAAAGCTCCATTCTACTTTTTATTACAGAATGAATGCATCATGAACCACAAATGACTGAACGTAATATATATTTCCATGCATATAAAACTGGGCATTAGTTTGTATCTTATTCTGTAGAAATAAAGGAGTATTCTTTTCTTTCTCCCCCTGTTCTCTCCCCACCCGCCATCTAGATATTCTATTGTTTGCCCTTTAAGCGGTACTTCCATCCATCATTTTTCTGCTCAATATGGATTTTAAATATGATATTTCAAAATGCCCAAACATCAAATACAAACATTTGGTACAGATATACTACGTGTGGCTGCAATAAGTTAATGTAATCAATTGTTACTGCTGTTTAATTTTCCTCTCATTTGACTTGTTAAGTTACGAGCATACCTTGCATATTCACATTGTTTGTTCAAAGTGCGCCGGGTCTTCCGAAGTCTCATTAAATGTGAATATTTAACCTGTAGCGACAAATGTGCTATGAGTGTTTGTGACGTGATTGTTTCCAAAACGGCATCTCCTCACAACACAAATTTTTTTTGTCCCATTTTGAAAAGTTAGCTTTACACACAACCTATGGGCAGATAGTCATGATGCGTTCCCACAGAGGAACGCATAACTTTGGGGGGGGGGGGGTAGGGGGTCTTTCACCTATCATTTTGTCCATTCATCTGCCCAGTCAACGTTAGCTGCCATTTTTTTTCACGATTGCTAACTTAAGTTCCTTTGCTCTTCGATACATTCAAGATGAATGTATTTAATTTTTGGGTCAGTGCAACCTATTTATTTGTCATAATAGTACTAATAGTACTATTACTGCTACCACTACAAGTGTAACTTTAACTATCACCTGATGATGATGATGATGATGATGATGATGATGATGATGATGATGATGATGATGATGATGATGATGAGGCCAATGACGATGACGACGATGCAGAAGATGATCAACTGTTTTGAATGCTGACACCTGGTATGTCATTACTGTGTATGGCATACTTTACTCTGCTTGTAGATTATGGTTAAAAATCCATTTTCTACATAATGTGACAATACATTACTCAATTGATTGTAACAGAGTCGAGTTCTGTTGATAGCTAGTGGGCAGGATTTTTTTCCTTCAGTGAGGGATACATTTCATTATGTTGTATGTGTGTCATTCCATTCATCTCTCGATCCAGACGTTTCTCAAACCCCCCCTCCCCAGTACCTCACAAAGCAAGTATTAAACGCTAAAGGATACTACTCCATTGTTCTACTTTGAGCCCAATATTGAAGGTCAACATCATATGACAGCTCCAAAATAAAATGCTTCTTTTTTGTTTTTGTCTAATTTTGTAAATTTCAAACTTTAAAGCCATTCAATGCACCACGGTGTCCTTACATCATGATAAACCGATCATATCTTACGTGTCATAGATGACTTAGGAATGTAGTTGCACATGCGCAATTCATGATATCCAAATTTGCAAAGCAAACTTGATATTCATTGCACTTGAACAAGGGGTCCTACGGCCTGGTGTTCTTCTGACAGATAATCTGGTAACCATGACCAAAACATTATTTTCTGAAAAACATTCCTTTGAAAACCTTAAGAAATTAATGAAGGCCATTATCAAGATATTGAATTGAATCTGTGTCCTGAAGTTTTTAGTAGCCTTGAAAACTAGGTCAAGGTAACACAATCACTGGGTTACGGTGGCAAGAAAGTATGCCACCAAGAGTTTTATGTACAACGCACTCAAGTTTAATTTTGGAGGTTCAATCTCTTTTCAATTGATGTCCAAGCTATACCCTGCTATTACATAATCAGGTCTTCCAAATTTCCCTGGTGACCTTGGAAGGTTGGTCACGGCCACTGATATTACATATCATATTAACAATGGAAATAATCCATATATCCTAACAATCTGTTATTAAAGTACATTAAATGGAATTTTGTGTCTTTTAAAACATAATAACTCATCATTTTCGTCAATTTGTAAGTGGCGCCTTTAGTATCATGTGATACCAAACTTTTGATCTCCTCCAAAAGGCCCACTTAATTAAATGAAGAACTATTAAAAAAAATGAACGATGCCATAGTGGTCCTTCAAGTTTCACATTTCGACCTATATATTACATAATTATGTAGGTGGCGCGAACAATACCAAACTCAACCTAAATTTTTATTCACTTGATACGCGCTGAAAATTAAACGGGGCTATGTTATGAAGAGTGGACTGTATTTCGCTCACAAGGAAAAGTTCGTTGATGGACACAAGGACTGATGGATGGACATGAGTAATCGCACAAGCTCTGGAACCTATTTTTAGCTGAATGTATAACGATAATAGCGCAACGCTCAAGTGACTGACACCTGAGGAATCCCATGTATTGAATCACAAGCTACTGTAAGTACCACCACTATTACGCATATTTCTATAAATACTAGTCCATGAGTTATTCACATGTTCTTTGTCGATGTGCACACACACACACACACACACACACACACACACACACACACACATAAGTAGCACAATGCTAGCAATGCAATTATTCCTATCAGTCATGATGCAGTTAAAACAGGACTGTGGAGGTGCTGTGCTCAGCTGAAGATACGTAAAGGGCTGAAGTGGTCTTGACAAATTCAGAATGATATCATCTGGCAGGACTATAAATAACATGTACGCATCCTTTTGCTAAGTATTCCATTGTTTGGATAATTTATGCAAAATAGGTTAAAATGACACTACCACCATTCAGTGAATAAATGATGCGGAGAGCAAGCCCATGTAAACTCCTAACAGGTTTGAAGAGGTTCCAACTTACGCTTTGAGAGAAAAAGTCAACCAAAGTGAAAATGCAGAATAATTTAAAAAAAAAAAAAAAACAAAAAAAAAACGAAAAACAATTATTGTTGTGCCGTCTGTTAAAAAAAGCATCTGAAGTGTCCCTGTGCAATAGGAAAGCAATTGGCCAGGCAGTTTTGCATGTGAAGAACTTTGTTGAAGATTTTACTAAAAATGAGGAAGAAAGTACGTTACAAAACGTTAAACTCATTTTGCTGTGACCATCTGAACAAATTAGTAGTGACGACCCTAAAGTACATCCGCGCCATGCGTGAAGTGAATGCCGTTGACGGTTTTTAGCGAAGATGCCAAAAATATGAATTTCTATTGCACTAGCCATAGATATACCTGGTAATCAATATGACAGGAAGGTAGCGGGGCCTGTCTACCTATACAGTGTTTGTACGTCTGACGATGCAGTGCTTAATTGTTGTCTATACTTCTACGAGAGGCATTAATATAGGGCTACTTACTTAGCAACGCCCCTTAGCAATTTTCAAGCCATTGTTTGAACAGCTTTAGAGGAAAAGAATGTTAAGTCTTTAGCCAAAACATGAACCCAATTTCATTTAAAAATGAAACAAAAAAAAAAAAAACAAACAAAAAAAAAAAAAAACCCTTCACTGGAGTGGGACTTAAACATGTTGATAGAGACCTGGTACACCCACAACCAGTTTGAAATGAATCTGGGTGACGGTTTTTAGCAAGGTATGTCAATTGATAATACATGTACTACCATCAGCAGAGCTTATAGATTTTGGGATTCATAAAGTGGTCTCTCGAGAAAGGAGAGATTCTCATGACGATTGTCGAGACAGATGTCATTGAAAACTGTAAGGTTGTTTCCTTGTTGAGTTTTGTTTTCAACTGCCACATAAGATACCATAGTGGTTCTTGTACTAAGACAATACCCTCTTTTGAAAAACCACTTTGCTACACAGTATACCAGTCTTGAGAGATGGCTGCAATGAAAGACTAAGCATATTTACAAAGACTGCTCTCTTAAAATACTGTGCTAACTTTTCCATGTTATTGTGCCTCTAATGAAAGCCCACCTGTTTTGAGAGACCACATTTTAACTTACACAACGGGTGGTTTTTCAAGACAGAGGGCATTGTATCTCAAAACTATAATCTCTAATAACAGGTAAAGTTACAAGAGTTGGAGCAGGACAAGAGAGGAAAGGCAGGTCTTGCATGGTAGACAGTGTGTATATATTGTATCGTAGTAGCAACTGTCTTGTATGGCCAATGAGTGGCTTTTCAACAAAGGTGATATCATATAAATACCAGCTGCAATTTAGAAAAGTCCCTGAGCTATATCCAACAACGCATAACCTTAGCTTCCTTAAAGGGCAGTAGTGACTGTTTTAACAAATTATTTTATATTCTCAGCCCCGAAACATGACATTATAGTGTCGCATATCAAACACAGTGAACTTGTGCTGATATAAAAGACAGACAATGTACCAGGTGGATGGTGTATCTTGGTAATTAAAAATGATCATGCTCATTATTGCACAGTAACTAGGTATATACTAATAAATCACAAGCCATGTTCTCCTTGTGAACCAATCGCAAACCATGTTCTTATTGTGAACCAATCACAAGCCATGTTCTCCTTGTGAACCAAGAGCCAGCTGGTGACCAACTCTGGCGGCTGATCAACGCTAATGCTTTAAGTTTACACAGAAACACTCCTACAGACTCTTAGTTTTCAATTTGGTCAATGGCGGTGCATGTTTTTTTCTCTTTTTTTTGTTTTGTTTTTTGTATCTATATCATGTTTTGTGCGTTTTGGCTTTTGTCTACTTCTCCAGACTCATCACTCAGATAAAACTGAAACCTGGTGGATGTATTCCTTGTGAAAAGGTAGAGCACAATTATTCACAAGGTTGCACTGCTGTGGAGTTCTGATCTTAAACATTTTTTTTCAATTCCTGTACTGGTAGGTAAATGTACTTTGACATTTTATCACTATGTGAGTCAATAGGCACTCTGATGTTAACTCACACTACCAACTTTTTTTAAATGGATTTTTTGGTAAAATTTTGTTGGGGGGGGGGGGGGAGAATCATAAAAAAAAATCTTCTCCAAAACCGCTCATCCAATTGATTTGATATTACAAAACAACAATCCAAGGGACTTATAGTTCTTAAAATGTTCTTGATGCCTGATTTTTAATGACTTGTTAATTCTGGTGCTTGCTTGTTGATGCAACCAATCTATTAATATTTACAAGTGAATGGAGATAGCAATGGAAATTCCACATTTTTTTTAATCCTCCAAAACCATCAAAAACATTCACCTGAAACTTGGTGGGAATGTACCTTGAGCGAGTCTCTAGAGTTTACTTAAATGGTCACGGTCCAGTGTATTTTGGATTTTTAACGAATTTTATTTGATTTTTCTGCAAAATGTTTAAAAATCGTCTCTGATGCCGCCCAGGCAATTGCTTCAAATTGCGTGGGGACACTTGTGGAGACCCCTGCACCTTAATTCGTTCAACTGGTGGTGCTGCAATTTTACTGTATTTCCTTTTACGATTGGCAAGGGGGTATGTACATGTTAGCAACAGTAATCATGGTTTGAAAGAGAGGTGACCTTGTTATCTTAGTTCACATAACCACTTCAGATTGTGCATGTGCGGTCAGCTGAGCATAGAGCTGCCACTATCCTCTTAGCGAAAAAATGTTTTTCTTTTATCGTTTGGTAAAAAAATTGGACAAAATTGCCAAAACATAACAATGTGATATCTGCACTTAATTTGAATTGAATCAGGCTGATGGGATTGGATAAAAAATTACAAAGATATGAAAGATGGACCCATGACGAGGACATAACAGGCAAGTGAGCCCCCTAAGAATGCAGCTGTAACAAAAAATCATCTGAGCTAAAAGACAAGAGGGCTGTGTACACAACTTGTTTTCAGCTGACTTTGGTATCCAACCAAAATGAAGTCCCGTTCTGGTCCTGTGGTATCCATAGATGTTCCTGCACAATTTTGAATAACTGGGCAATCAATATTTGGAGAAAGAAAAATGTTAAAGATTTCGCAAAGAAACAAAAAATAAAATCATTGAAATCTAAAACTAACAGACGACCACCAATTTAAACAAAGTCAGTACAGACCAACCAGAGGTACATCCCCAACGACGTTAGAAGTGATCTAAATTAGGCTTTGGAGAGGGTCTACAATTTCAAATATGATTATAATCCCTATTGACTAACAAAGGAAAATACAGAATTTATGTATCAACAGATAATTACCCAATTTAAACAGTTGGATTATTTGGCAGATGTGCATCGACACCATCTATATAACACTGTTTATTGTCTTTTCCACGAGGTACATTCCGCCAATTGACATCAAAATGTAAGAAATGGCATTTGATATGCCCAAACAGTAAAATTACATAAACAGGACATTTAAAAACAAAACAAACAAACAAACAAACCAACGAAAAACAAAAACTAACAAACAAACAAACAAACAAACAAACAAAAACAAACAAACAAACAAAAGCAAATAAACAAACAAAAAAACAAAAACAAAAACAAGGAGTGCTCACGTGAAATGTCGATATAATTGCAGATTGTTTTAAGGTTAAAAAAAAAATCCAGACCTACTGGACTGTAACTGTTTGTAAAAACATAGTAAACGCCTACCCAAGGTATATCCCCATCATGGTTAAAGTATATCTGTCTGACGGTTTTGGAGAGGAAGTAAAAAATGAAGAGTTATTTACAATCCCCGAGACATACATGGTAATTAAAATCTGCATCAACCTACAAGTACCTAAATTAATCTGGAGGAACAAGACAGTCCTGTGACATAGGCTTTGGATACATTGGGCTTGTGTCCTTTGTTTTGGAGAAGGGGTTTTAAAGTTTTTAACCCCCCCCCCTAAATCAACCCCAAAATTAATAAACAATCTAGAAATTAATGGATCATGACTATTTACATAAACTTTGGTAGAGACCTACCCAAAGTTCATCTTCACGTTTCAATTGAATCTGGCATATGGTTTTGGATTTGAAATCCAAAATGTGAACTACCTCTGCGGTCCACCTTTCCATACATCGTATTCAACAACAACAACAACAACAAAAAATATATATACATATTTTAAATATTTTGTCACAAATGAGAAAAAAAAAAAGAAATGGACTTTTAAAACCCTAAAATTGCTTCAATTTATTTTTGAAAAAATATATGTTCACAAGTTTTCGAAATGGAAGTTAATGACGGGGAGCCAATGTTATCAAAATTGGTGCATTCTGTAGGAAAAGAAGTTAGCCATGACACACAGACATTACAAGCTGCCTTAAGTGGAATATTAGTATCCATGTGAGGATATTTTAAATCTTAGCATTACAGTCCTCACAATTGTTGTATAATTTGAACTTGACTTCACATGTATCATTATACATTATTGTGTTTAGCTAGAAATGAACGTTCCATGTCATTTCTGTAGTTTTGTTTAATTTCAAATCATCACGGAATATTTGGTAAAAATACATTTCCGAAAGCGTTTATGATTGATGCCTTATGGGTCACCAATATACCTAAACGTCAACATAAACATTTATCATAAAAATGCTTTTCGGTTGACAGTTTTGCCAGAAACACATAGTACAATAAATATTAATTAGCCAAAAGAAGTGAATTATTAAAACCCATTAGAATACCATTTGTTAGGAATCTCCAAAATCAACATATATTTTATCAAGGAAAACCTTCAATGTTTTGATAAATTGATAATTTTTAAATGCAGAATGGCTATCCCTTACATCGTTCCCAAAATAAGCACCTGTCTGAAATGATCATTGGTTGAAAATCGTTTTCTCACATATTTGTTATATGAAATACTTGATACATTTTTTTTTCAAAACAAAACTCGAAGCAGTTAAGCATAAAGTGAAGTCGCAAGATGGATTTTTTTTCAAAGGGGAAGGATTATCTGTGCCACTAAACTGCGTCGAATGAGATAAAATAAAAAACCTGCTAAGACTGAAAAATACTTTTATTTGAGCACAGTAGTTAACCAAAATTCTTTTAGCTTCCTAAAGCCTTAAGACAAAGAATAAAAAATTCGTCTGCAGAGCAAAGTTTGGAACCTACTTTAAATCGGAAATCATTAGTATTTATATGCAGTTTAGGAAGTAGTACATGTTTGTTGTTGTCAAGTTAATCACGAAAATTGAGGCAAAATGAAAACAAAACACTGCTATTTGTTCCAAAAAAAATCCAATGATTCATTTGCTCTTTTGATATATGGGAGTATTTTAGTTGCTCAAAAGGCCTAATTCATAGTGAGAATCTGGTAAAAAACTGTTTGCAAATGACAATAATATTATGGGACGCTTTATCAGCACGTGCAAAAACACATTTACTATGCATCTCCTGCAGGGGGTGAACAAATTTTGGATTTGTCAGAACAGGATTTGGTGGTTGTTTTGTTCTTATCTGTAATGTTCTTCTTCTGTTCGTAACAATATACCTTATTTCACTGACCCATTCATCTAAGCGGTAAATATCAGACTTATCCTTCTTCGCCCGTTTTGAGCATATCCTTCAACAAGTTCCGTAATCATTTTCCTATTTTTACCCCAATCATTTTTGTGTTTTTAATAATATTTATGCCGTTTTGAAAATGATTCACCTGGTCCAACATTCGGTACAATTGCAAGATTGCCAGTAATAATATGACCACATTGACTTGAAATATAAGAAGAATCATGACATAGACATGGGTATATGTTTTCTTTATAGTCATATAGATTAAGTTCTTTAATAACTTTTGCGTAGTTAAACATCTTGAAGGCAATAGTTTTCGAATATTTATATGGAACGTTTATGCAGCACTGTCAAGGGAGGTTAATCTGTCCTGTTACCCGGGTAAAGTTTCCCCCGTGACCCTTAAAAGAAGGCAATCTAAAACCTTTTTCTTTAAGTACTGACATTGCAGAAATGTAAACTGATGATGACAACAATGAACATCGGAGCATCCTATAGGCTAAGCTTAGTAACAAATCAGCTGGGCTTAAAAAAGTAACACATTGAAGCAGCATCTGCTGACTAAATTTGAGAGATTCGGAGGTCCCTGGCAATGTCCCTATTCAATTTCAAATGAAGATGTCTGGGGGTTTTGGAGAGGAGTTTTTCAAAGATATTGCTAAAAACCAATAATAATGATGTTGATATTAATAAATGCCAAAATCATTAGATCATGACCTTTTAAACACACTTGGTAGAAAACTACCCAAGTTTAATTCCTGTCAAGTTCCAAGTGGATCCAGCTAACGGTTATGGAGCAGTAGAAAGTTTATATATTTGGCAGATGACAGACGGACAGATGGACGATAACTGATGGAAAGATGACAACGGAGTAATAAGGTTAGACCTAAAAAATGGAGCAGGGGTTCCCCAAGATAAACATTTTGGAAAAAAAAAATCTTTTCCCCAACCAACTGCCTAAAGCTTTTCCTCACCCCATCTACAATGAACATATTCCCCCTATATTCAGGAAAACTGTGCAGCATTTTAATCTCCATGCAATCATAATGATATCAGGTGATACAAATCAGAAATGCACTGTGCCATAGTTAGGAATTTAGTGTCTGACTTCCTGCCATAACTTCACAAGCCTGTACCACATAGATAGCCTCTCTGATTGAACGGTCATATTTTCTACAGGTAAATAAGTTTAAGTTCAACATAGTGCAAGTCATTAGGTGCAAGCAGAGTGTAAAATAAAAGGGGATGTAACATTGTGACCACCATAGAAAATGGTGAATAGATCACCTGCAACTGAAAACATCATTTCCCCTCTTAATGGAATTGCACATGCACGTTAATCAACATTACATGAGGTTACATTACGTTGCACTGCAGCGAGATATGAACAATAAAGTATAAAAGACTCTTTAACAATATGCCAATACAAGTATTCACCGCCTCCCTTGGGAGTAAAATCAATCTCAATGCTCCTGCAATTTAAGCTCTGCTACGTCATACTCTAAAGACCCAGCATATTGGAATGATCAGATTCTCCCACTTTGTGAAAAAGAGGAAGCAGAAGAGAAAGAACAACAAGAAGAAAAAAGAAGTAGAAGGAGGAGAAGCAGAAAGAGGGGAAGAAGAGGGAGGAGAGAAAAAGAAGATCAAGAAGAACAAGTCGCAGAAGGAGGAGAAAAAGAAGGAAAAGAATAAGAGAAGAAAAACAGAAGAAAAAACCACAAGCAAAGACAAAGATCATACTGTAACGTGATATGTGTAAAATGAGACGACATTTGAATAACAGATATCTAGTTTTGATGTACAAAAATGTCTTATTCTTACCATGTTTAAAAGGAAACTCACAGACATAGAGAGCTTTATAGCGCTCCATGCAGAGCATTTGATGCCAGCCCGCCGCTGATATCGCCACACAGTCAGTGAACTCTTCCCTGGTCCACTGTTCCGAACTTTCTCTGTTTATGTTGGCTCCTCTGTGACTAGCCCATCGTGAATATGTCAACGGCTTCCCCCAGGACCATCGAAATATTCCTTCGAGGGCTTGATCATTCAAGCCTGCAATATAACATTAAACATGGTTGTAAGAATGCCAACGCAGTGTTAATTGTCTCCATGAACAGTTCGCTTCAGTGCACAATGTAGAATATATGTTTGATAGCCAAGAAGAAGCAGGTTTGTCACAGACGTATCATGTGCTGAGTAGACATAATTCGGTTAAATGTAACCTTGGGTGCAGATTCATTTGCTTAAAACTGATGACACATATACCTGTTTTTTTCCTTTGATCGTGACGGGAAGGTTCTTCACATGGCATTCTTTGAGTGAGCGTAAAACGCCATGAAGCGCTGCTAATCAGGACATGCTAATTACGGGAAGTACACCATTCTAATATCAACAGCATCATTTTACATCATTGAGACAGAGAACATTGACAGCCGATTATTCGAGGTGACATAAGTTGGTACAAAACAGTTATATGTACTAAACAACTGTTCTTGAAAGTAAGCAGATATTTTGCATAGTAAATACTCTGCTTGTGTAGGTTCTCTTATTATATTTGTTGTCAATATTGACTATACTGTGGGTCCTTACAGGAAGTTATTTTCTTGTTTGGGCCTTCACATGGTTGGGCCTTCACATGTAACACTAACTATAATTATATTAATTCTAGCAATAATATCAATTATATTTTTTTCTTTAGAAAGATTTAGCTCAAATGTAGTGTAACTCAACGACTTTGCTGTGACTGCCCTCCTTGAAGCACATTATTTTTACTAGGACTATCAGTCATTTGAAAATAGCTCACTATTATTGTATCAATATGGCGTGAATAAGCCGGTGAAATTGGGGATCCTTTTGCTCATGACGGTATAAATCAAATGTACACCTGGTCCCACGCATCTGCACAACATGCATAATTTATATAATCGTGTACAGATATCTTTAACCAATTGTGTGCAGTTAATCCCCACGTGTCCCCTTGCCCGTCAACAGTCACATATTAGTTAACGATTTGCAGCAAAAAAACATGCAAAATTACAAGCCGTGGGCTCTTTGATTTATTTTTACGTATATCACCACAGGCAACCCCTTACACAATTCAAACAGAATGTTCTGTCTCTCTCTCTCTCTCTCTCTCTCTCTCTCTCTCTCTCTCTCTCTCTCTCTCTCTCTCTCTCTCTCTCTCTCTCTCAAACACACACTCACACACACACACACACACATTTACTAAGCATTTTAGAGAAAGGACAGTGATTCCCTTACGTATATCACCACAGACAACCCCTTACACAATTCAAACAGAATGTTCTCTCTCTCTCTCTCTCTCTCTCTCTCTCTCTCTCTCTCTCTCTCTCTCTCTCTCTCTCTAACACACACACATTTACTAAGCATTTTAGAGAAAGGACAGTGATTCCCTATTTGTAGGCTGCTTTTTATATGTAATTTTAGGTAACACTGCTATACTATTTGCAAATAATGGCAAATAATTGCAACTTGACCAGAAAACTAATCCACATATATTGGACATTAACTAAAAGTACTCAGCTAGTCTCCGTTGACAAGGAAAAATATACAGTGTGGCACTGCTGACAAATTGATACACTCACGCGTATTACTACCAAAATTGTATGTGGTCTAATTTTTGCCACATCAGTGATAACCCTTCTCCTATAGCTATAGCATCCACAATCCATGTCTTTCCTCATCCACGTAATTATGACCGTCATGGCCGTTGGCTTCCACTGGTCAGTCTACTTTTGCAATTTAGTTATCTTCAGCTCCTTGTTGCACAATAAGTTTCTTTTTGTGATCAACATATGTGGTGTCACAATAAAAGGCCTAACTGATTAAAAAGGTTGAATCCATCTTTATATCTGACATTTACATTTGAACCTATTGTCCATTAATATATAAAGTTTATTCTGCTGTTCTTTTTTGCTCAATTTGCAAAGTGAAAATGGACAACCGTGGTATATACTTCCCAGCGCTACACAGACCCGCAGATAATATACACACACAGATTATTGTTCAAATACACATGTAACTGTAGCTGTAGAAATCTGTCCAATACTTCTAAGAGCCTTGTTATTTGAACAACCCTATTTAGCTTTAAAATAAATGTGAATAGTTTATGTAATTTTCGTACTTTTTGGGGGACGCTAAGAAACATATTCTGTAAGTCAATGCTGCATTTTTATGCCAACAAATATATGTTGAATTTGTGAAAACAATCAAAATGTATGAGAAGGCACAGTAACTATTATAGAAAACAATAATGCCATAATGCAAGCACAGCTAACTACGTTAGTCCGGACAAGCTTCGAAAAATAACATAGTATTTCAGATACTCTTTATATACCTCCAAAGTTACACGCAAATCCACTTGACTTTTTTGCCACTTTTCAGAGTGCTGGCATAACTGATATGACTCGTATAAGTAAGTTTTTTTTATTTATTTATTATTTTATTTATTTATTTATTTATTTATTTATTTATTTATTTATTTATTTATTTATTTATCTATTTATTTATTTAATTTATTTACTTATTTACTTATTAACCTTATTTACTTATTTATTTATTTAGTAAGTTAGCTAGTTAGTTACTTAGTTAGTTAGTCAGTTAGTTAGTTACTTATTAATTAACTTAGATGATGGAATAAAATTAATATCTTTGCAAAAGTGCATGCAACACCTCAGATATTTATTTGATTGGTACCAATTTTCTGCATTTAGGATCCATATAACTATAAATCGACTGCGTGATGATTGCAGTTATAGAAAAAGTCCCAAGCACAGTTGCAACAAGTCGTTCTCGCTGCTGATGTTGTTATTGTTGCTAACCTATAAATGATAACGTTCCAGTTATATTTTGTACAAACTCATATTCTTCTTTGCTCTCGATGCATGCTAAATGTCCCTCTCTTCTTTGGCAATCCTCCTCAGCGGCAATCCAGGTTATGCCATACGATCCTTTGTCTACCACAATATACTCACTACCTTGGAATGAAAAGGTTGTCTGACGAGCTGAATGGAAAATAATTATTTCATATCAACATTTGTACAATAGCATATATAGAAGCATCCATAAAATATTTTCCACCAGCTGTGTTTTGAGCAATGTTGTCATATATATATATATATATATATATATATATATATATATATATATATATATATATATATATATATATGTATGTATGTATGTATGTGTGTGTGTGTGTGTGTGTGTGTGTGTGTGATGTTTGAAGTAGTTACATAGGTATATGTAGGATGTGTTTACCTGCACTTGAATGATAAACAATAATGCTTAAGAACCCCATGTCATTTAGAAAAACAGAAAACAAACCAAACTATAGACAATGCCTTTGCAACAAGCCAAAAACACTAAAACATTGAGAATAAAATCGGAAAATGAAGCAAAGCAGCAGTTTTTTTATACCAAACACAAAGTAGCCTTATTGAAGGAAAAACGGTATCAGGTTCAGGGTATCCACTTACGTGATTCATTATATCCATAGCAAAGTAGCTTGTACATATTATTGTCATTGAAATGACTTCTATCTGCTAGGATCCTGAACTTTGTCATATTTTGCTTAACCGCTTCCAACCTCCACTGGTTCCAAACATCGACCAAATATGGATTATTTCGAGGGCTACCAAGACCAGATTCATGGCATCCTGCATCCCTCCACCAGCGATGTAAACAACTAATATGAAAAGGACCCGGGAACTGCGAATACATTTTGTTCGTCTCACGTTTATCACACTCATCTGCAAGGTTATTTTATTGTTTTTACTTCAGACATTTTAACACATAATTTAACCTAAGTCAAATATATATACACAAAGATTTCCTTGATACAAGGCATTGAATATGCTGCAATATTGCCACTTAGAACAAAGTCTCGTGACTTTGAGGGGATGATGACTGTTTTCAAGTACTGCTACTCTTCATACTCTGACCAATCCTGCAATTTATAACGGGCGTGAAACTGCTGGCACGTTCCTCTGTGGGCCTCCTGTGTGGCAAGGAATACTTTGCCCTGATACATACAAATACATATTAAGTCTATGAAAGTACGGTATTAGGAGATAGTCCTTTGAACTATATGGGCCGTTCATTTACTTCACCCCCCCCCCCCCTTTTTCACAGGGTTGGAATGAATTTTATCAGCAAATATAATCACAACCGAATTGTCCGGGTGCTTCAGACACATAGTTACTCATGTTGAGGCTTGATGTTTGCCACAGTGACTGAGCATTTTATCTTCTTTCTTATTCAACAATAATTACTCCCTTTTGTAGAGTTTTGTCCCTGTTATTTGAATTTACAATTGTAAAATTACACAAATACAACAGTGCTCAAGTAAAGGATATTACCAAAATAGTTGCGTCCAAAGCACATCATTTTATACATGACATCATTCTTATCTGCATGTTTTCTGTACTGCTTCATCCGATGCTTCACTTCCCCAACGTCAAAGGGGTCCCATATGTTGATGTTATCTATATTTGTAGGACTTCTGTGACCTGCTTCCAGACAGCCTGCATCTTCCCACCACATTTTGAGGCAGGTCATGTTGTGAGGGCCTTGTGTTCTGTCTGGTTGGGAACACTCCGCATACGTCTGCGAGCTCAATTTGAAATCTTAAGAAAAATTATAATTTCAAACGGTTACATTTGATTGGGAAATGACAGAAATAGCGAGACGCTTACATGGAATATTATCTATGGCTGGGGAAATTTTTGATACGCCAAGTTGTACACAATTTTGTTGACACATTGTACAAGTGTATTGGTTCATTTTTTCCCCATGAATATATGGCTTTTATTGCGCCAATTCAGAATTGAACATGGTTTTAATGCCGAAAGAAACTGTCTGATCAATCAGTCTCTGTGCTGTGTAGCTTTCTCCCACATAAGGTTCCCTTACTAACACCTTTTTTATGGGCGCTTTTCCCTTTTATTCCCTTCAGTCACATTTATTTGACCAGTTCGCATACAACTTGTCTATGATTATGCAGTATTCAGACAATCGGTTTCGTTGCTTTGCGCCCTTTCGTAACGTTTATTTTAGCCATGCCACTGGCCTTATGTGGACTCTAAGTGCCACACTCTTATAATGCGCAAGCCCCCATTGCCACATTAAATGAGCATTTTTAACAGACAATGACATCACTGGAATATTGAAAACTGTCCACGGCCAAGGAGTGTTACGTTATCAAACTGTTTATCATTAAAGATTTAAGTTCAGGTCATCGGATTTTTGCTACGGAAGCACATTAAGGTTACTTTCGTTCACGTCATCCCGGCACCATCTTCAATTTTTGTTGTTTGCAGCAAATTAAACCAATACCTTGCTGTTTGTTATCAATAACTCAAAACCCCATTTATAATACCACAGAAAGTACAAGATGAGTCATCCTCTCTTAATGTATACCATTTCTACCTACAATTTGATACTTCAGTGGATGAACATCCCCATTATAACCCAAAAGAACCATATGAATCCTCCATGGGCATCGATTGTGTTTATGGCATGTTGTTGAAAAAGGTAGAAAGATCAGTAACTATCTCTCGCACACAAAACACGCCCGGTTCTCAAACTATAAATACGGAGAGCATGAAGATAGTATTTTGCATTTCGGTTGCTTAAAGTAGGTCAAGGTCGCTTAAGGTCACGAGAGCCATCGGACATATTAGAGTTTTATTTTGTTTGCCTCAAATGGAAGCGTTATTTGACCGACTGATATTTTTACTCGCTGAAAACGCATTCATAATACCAAACAACGTAGTAAAGATATAAAATTATATATTTTTCACAACATTTTAAGTCGGAGTCCTGCACAATCAAGGCAAGGGCCTCTTTTCTGTTGACGCCCTTGCCCGTGTGCCTTGCTCAATTGTACGTCAAAGATTATCAGGACTATCTAGGGCCTTCGCGTGACACTTTTTACGCTATACCCATCAGAAAGACTGACGTGAACTCGTAAAACATGGGTAGGTAGGCTTGTGCATAATAATATCTTTGACAACCTGTGCCTAGTCACATTTGACATCGGTAGATTTGACTCTATGCATTTCTGACACGCTACCGTTTGTCGCATTTAGTCGCTTTCGGCATCAAATGTCTTAAAACATCAATAGTGATTAAATAAAGCCAAGCTAAGGGTAAAAACTCCAATACTAGAAGAAAATGTACATGTGTGTAGTGTAAGTGCATATATGTCTGCATTTACAATAATCTTTTACTGAAACAGGAATATGCTCTGTTTTGCTCTTTGTCTCTTGGATATCAACTTACCTGACACGCTGATGTCGTCAATTGCAATTTCACCTTGTGGACCAGATCCAACATATCCTTCAAATATTAGCTATGATCAACACAAAAAAGAGACGGTATCGTATTTCATATCTGCGAAATTTGTTTTTTTTTTTTCATTTATGAGATTTGTGACAAGGTAATTTCTTTTCCGATTAAGAATCAGCCCCTTCCGTGTGTTGAAGGATCACTTCTAATTAGCATTTTAAAAACTGAATGTGTAAAGAGCATAAAAACATTTTGAAGGCGGAGTGCAATTACTTGTCAATATTCATTTGCTCTTCTACTGATGAATCGCAATGCATTTAATGCAAACAGAATCAATAATGTGCACTTCGGAAGCAAGTGATATATAAACTAACCACAGTTGATTGATTAAATTTGGTTTCGAGATCAACAGCAAACCAGCGGTCCCCTTCGCCTGCAGTCAAGCTCATTAGTTCATTTTCTGTATCGGCCGTCTTGGCAAGCACTCGTAGTTTCTCGACGTGCGATCCGTGCATATGGGCAAAGAACCGGATGTAAACATTTCCTATCATTTTAAAGTTTGGAGATTGCAATCGTGCACTTTTTCCCGCTAAGCGTGGGCTTGCCGACCGAATGTACATATAAAAACCTACAAATTATATAAATAAAAGTAATAATTTATTCTTTATAATTCACAATCGCCGTAAATTCAACAAAAGTAAAAGTAATAATGACAATGATAACATCAATCATACACAAAAAATGAAAATGATAACGTCATCGTGATCAAACGGAGTACAGATGAAATAGATTATTCCATAAGATATACACTGATGGCCACTAACGGCATGTTGCAATGATATCGCTCGGGTGAATGGACTTGCACATTCTTGTTTCACCATCGGTACCAAGAGTGATATAAAATGAGAAAGCCGAAGTGATATTGTTTACTTGTGTGATGGTCGTCTGGCGTGTTGCCGTTTCAACTGCGCACTGGCTAAAATGTATCCTTTGGTTCATTTGGACCTTGCTAGCTGCAGAATGACATACGAAATAGAATTGGCTTAAATACATTAGATCGATTTGAAGATTACTATGCGCTGCATTGATTTCAATCTTCCAAAGTTTAAAGAAAAGAACAAAGACAAATACTTTGTATTATTGTTTGTCGGCACTATTTGGTAATCGACTTGTACTGAGTATATTGGAGAACTATTGTATACATATATGTAAATCAATACATAAAGAGACAGAGAAGGAGACAGAGACAGACAGACAGACAGACAGAGAGACAGACATAGGTTCCAAATATTCTGAAGAATAAAATTGAAATTGTAAAACGGTTCAAATCAAGATAGCATAGACTTGAGACCTACAATTAAATATGACTAAAATTATTACAAATAAAATATCGTATACGGTATTAAATTAACTATGAACTTCATTTCGAATGGTGTTGACAATTAAAAGGTCCAAATTAATTTCAAACTTTATGCCTCACAGCATTTATTCAACAGACGCACAATGTTGATAAGAGGTACAAGGCTTAATATAATACTACTCATTAAAATGTTGCTGATATTCCATAATATTTGGCCTAAATTGAACATTTTAAAATACTGATTTGTTCATATTCGTCAGACATCAAGTGTCACATGGACGCATGACCTGGAATTATATATATATTTGTACCTTTTCCTATGTGCAACGTTTTGCATATCAATATTCCCAATCCTCCAAATAGGTTTTATTGATGTAATTTATGATGTGTGTCAATGAATATGATATGGACTGCAATAAATATAGTTTATCGGACTGTGTTTCTTACTGGCGTAGTTTTGTCGCATTCAAGATTGAAAACTGGAAATGGCCCTAATTTGCATAACATCTTGACCGAAAAAATCAAAAACAAAAATCCACGCCTTGTGGTATAATCATGCCAAATGGCGCGTTAATGTTCGAAAGTGTGCACTAAAATACCCACAACTAGTTGAACACGGGATGAAAGGGGAAGATGACTGAAGGGAGACCAAAATAGAGTAGAAGAAATCAATAGATGAGGAAAGAATAAAAGAATGAAAGAAAGTAAGAATGAAACCCAACAAACACTATGAAACAGAAACGACGTAAACAAAAGGGAAGAGGAACATAACGTTAGGGATGGAGAATAGTTAAAATTATAACTGCAGGGGGAAAAGAATACGGTACACTAACATACGCCTTGCTGCAATACATGAGTGTTGACCAAATATTCAATGCCTGGTCATTCCGAAAATCTGACCAAACAAAAAAAAAAACAACAAAAAAACAAAAAAAAAACAAAACAAAAACAAACAAACAAAACAAAAAAAACGAAAAAAAAAACAAAAAAAAAACAAACCCAAAAATCAAAACAAAACAAAAAAAAAAAACAAAAAAAACCCCAGAACTTTGACAGCCGTCATACCTGTCCCAGTGGTGTGGTCACTTCCTGGACCAGTATTCACAGCGGCCGTTTCCCCCATGTGTCTGCAATGGATCATCAATATGACATAGGAAACAATCAACTTCAATGCTCAATGCGTTCTTTTACATTCACTTGCAACATTAGCAAGGAAACATGTGTAAGTCTTTTTAATTAATATCATGTTTATACAGGCTAGAACAAAATGTTTCAAATCCCTACGAGTTGAGAATGTCATTTTAGCTAAACGTTTCTTGTACCTACATGTTAGTTATTGACTAAAATCCTTATAAAGTATTCAGCGGCTTTGTGTATAACTTCAGTTAATGACACTTATGGCTCCCTTAATAACTAAAATTATTGACTCGAGCTCTTTGCATAAAATGGAGCTCAACTTCATCGATATTGCTGTGGATTTATACATCTATATCTGGTAGTAGATATGTGTACATAAGGGCTAGGAGCAAAATAAATCCTGAACTGTGCAAAAATGAGCAGAGCTGTTCGTAGAGAAATTTTCAACTGAACCTTTAAGGCCATGACTGACCCTAATACTTAACTGAGTGACCTAGTTTTACAGAGATTCTTGCAATGCTGATCTGCACTAACTTTATGATCGATCAGTTGTGCAATTTGGTACAAATATACACTAGCATATTTACAGACATTATACATGTATATCCGTGTTGGTCATAATAACATGTATTTTTTTCCATCATTTAATACTTACCAAAATTAGTTTAGCATACAACATGTGGCTTGTTAAAAACCCACTGCAATTACTAGTGCTTTTTTAAAGCAAACCACCGCATGGCGAGGAAATTTAGAGCAAAAGAACGCAGAAATGGTCGAGTTAGATTTCAAAGGCTTTCGCTCAGTTTAAGAACAACACAATTTGCTTTCCGAGCAAAATGAAAAATATACAGTTGTACTTGCAAAAATGAAAAGAGTAAAGTAATGAGGTAAGAGTGTTCACATATATCAGAACATAAACTAGTTTTCAAACCTGCCCTCCATGTATTTTCACTTGTCAGAGTGAATAGTTTTGAAGAAGACTACATATACATGATTTTCCCCGCAGTAGCATAGTTAACATGTACTCCCATCATGGTCATCACGCAATTTTATAAAATCTGAAAATATCATCAACTCCCATATTGTTCGAAAGATTTTTTCCCAGTTTAAATTTCACAAATAATAAAGATGCAGACCACAGTACAATGTGGCTATTTGCGAACAGTTAACACATCATTGCAGAAGATAAAAGATGTTCCAAAAATAGATTAATGTGAGCTTTCACTACTTAACTGATTTTGTTGGCACCAGAAGAAGTGGTGTTATGATATTTGTGATAACATCAAAGTTACTTTTTTCTCATACCATCACCACTATTTGCCATATTAAACCTTTATTCACTCACGGTATTGAAGTCAACTTTTTAGGTGAGAAGTGACTGGATCCATCATTACCAAGATAGAAGCCACTATATTAGTTTTGCCCTTCAGGTTTACTCAGGATCAAAATAAAAACGACAAAAACAAGTTAGTCTTCTGTAATTGTGTCTTAAAACATGAGCTTAGGTTGACACATAGGCCAATATGTCACTTTGACCTTTATAGTTCACTGAAGGTACAAATTAACAACACATTAAGAAACTCTGTATTTTTTTCTGGCAGTTTAAAAGCAACCATTGAACTAATATCTACCATTACCGAAATATTTGCAATTTTGAAGTTGTTGGGAGAGATGTAAGGAAACAGACATTGGATAAAAACGAAAAAAAGTATAATCCCAAAATCAATTGAGCGTGAGCAATTAAAAAGTCCTGGCAGAGAATTGCCCAAGGTACATCCATGCCAACTTGGGCGTGAATTGGGCTTGTTGTCATAGATATCACCATTGACGTCCAGTGTAATCAATAGAAAAGTGTGCATTAACAGATATGCACACGAGCTTAAAGATTCGTCATTTCCGAGAAGTCCAAAACTGATTTAACATGCAACAATGCATAAAAATAAAAAAATATTGCAGTCTCATCTGTTAAACGTATTCAAATCAGGGGTTCCCGGAAGTGTCCATAAACAATATCAAGGAAATTGCATAAGTGGTTTGAGGAAGATTTTTAGGACTTTCAGGGAATATAAACCAGAAAACTAAATGAATTGAAGGCGAATTGGAACATGAATCTAGTTTTAAGGAAAATGTTGATTGTGCAGAGACATATGCACAGATGGACCTCAGATTATCCAAATCTGCGGGATATATTGATAACACGTTTTTGGGAAAACGCTTAGCACCGCCAGCCCAACATCCCCTGTCCAGTTTTAAACCATTTTGCTGCAGTTTCAGATACGAAGGTTTTGCCCAAAAAATGAGCCGAAATATTTTATCATAAACATTAAAAATCACCAAAGCGAGACCAACTTAACAAACATGTTAGAGGTCCCTCCAAATATAATCGCCCCCCCCCCCCTCCGTTTTGAAGAGGATGTGGTGGCTGTTTTCTAGAAGTCGACAATGAGGATTACCATTGTGATCCCCAAAGGCCCCAATAGTGAACAGGGACGTACACACAAACTGATGAAAAAAAAATAAACTGAGGGGTTTAGAGCATCACTATTTAGTGAATATCTTTATTTGACAACTCTGTGAGGTATACTTTAAGCGAGCTTCAGTGCATGTTAAGCCATTAACATTCAGTTTACAGTCCTATCTGCTAGTATCACCAAATCTTTTTGGCAATAACGCCAAGTAGATTCATATACCCATAACAATAATTCTTCCAGTGATATCCTAAATAATTTAGAGACTTCTGTAAACAAGATATAATTATACCTAAATAAGATGCAGTCAGCGATATCGTTTGATAATGTAGGGCTTTTGCTAAATTATGAATCAGTGCATGATGAGGATTGGCACTATGCCTCTACAGTGATTGATCATTAGGATATCTCTAAATATTTAGCGGTACCGCCAAATATCTAGAGATGATGCTAATTATATAGCGATATCTCTAAGAAAATGTTTAACGATGCACCTAAATGATTCAACAATATCATCAAATGATTTAAAAATAATCGCTGAATGATTTCATAGTATTGACAAATTGTAAGGAAGGCTGTTAATAGCAACTGATTGTTTCCAAGTTTCAAATTCTCGGGCAGAAGGTAAACATTTTTGGCTTATTGAGAAAAGGAAAACCCCCATGCACATACCCCTAGAAATTTCGCTATCGAAGCACGAAAAATACCACATAAGCAATAAATTTTAATGCAGTGAGCGATTTTCATACATGTCTCCACATAACTTTTGTGCTTCTTAGAAGCAACAAAAAGAAAAGTTGGGACTATATTGTGTTAAAACAGGTTTCCTTTATGTTTGGTCCCGTGTCATATTTTTCAAATTCAACGTGTCTCATTTGGTCACCAGAAGTTAGACTATGGGACGCCTCGTCCAAATCCTCTAATGATACTTCGGATTTTGAGACTATATTTTCAGGATACAGCTTGAGATTCTGGGCATAGGTTTGAAGTGGAAGCTTCTTGTAGTCTCGTATATTGCTGGCTTTGGGTAAAGACAAAGCTATATCCATGGTATGCAACAGCCTAAGGTAAAGCTGGCCTATTTTATTTTTTCGTTCTTTCTAAACTTTCCACATCTCCTCTCATCCTGTCCAACGTTTTTCCTCCATTCTTTATCAACAATATTCTCATAATACTTTTCCTTGGGATCTCTTTGGATAATTGCAAATTCATCTCCTCCTTCTTTAACCCGTTTGCATTCTTAACCTTTTTTTCGAGTTCCTTGCAGATATACCAAACAATTCACCAGCTCTCTCATTGAAGTTTGTGTAGTGGCCCCCCCCCCCCTCTAATACCCCCCCCCCGCCCCTGCAGTCATCCTCTCTACAAAGGCCACTTTTGCATGCCCCAAAAATGTTAGAAATTTTGTTGTCCCTCTCAAAAGAGGCCA
Organism: Hermodice carunculata; assembly: GCA_964020975.1. Classification (NCBI taxonomy): domain Eukaryota; kingdom Metazoa; phylum Annelida; class Polychaeta; order Eunicida; family Amphinomidae; genus Hermodice; species Hermodice carunculata. Next base: position 73,302,535 of record OZ026618.1, read on the forward strand.
TTTCATTTTGTCCCTGCTTTCGAGTTTGAACTAGGTTTGCGAATTCTCCAAATAGTTTCAGGATATGGTGTGCTACATTTTTGGTAAGAACAACGTACAAACTACAGAACAACCAGGGTGCTTGGAGGCAAATTTTCGTGATATCTGAGCTTGCCCTGCAACCGTGGGTCGCAAGTGATAGAGAATATGGTAGGAAGTAATCCGTTGCTTCAAAATACTCTATATTCAGTATCGTCTTATTAGCCTTGAACTATGTACTTGTATGGGTTTTTGACACACCAAGAATGATCTATAGTTTGTTCTACAAGTTGTAATTCTACCGCTACTCTGATTAGCTAGGTCTCCACTCTATTAGTATCACTCTAAGGTATTCTATGCCCTGTAAATGCGAGCAAAAATTTATACAAATACATATTTTAGTAGCTTAGTGAAAATGACACCATTTTTGGATTAATAGCGCTTCATGGCCCTGTAGCAATTATACACGCAATGATCCGCAAAAAAATGTTGACTGCCAAACACCTGAAAATGGAGGAAAGATCTCTCTCTCTCTCTCTCTCTGTCCATACATTTTTCACTCGTGAATCTTATGCTTCTTTCTTGTGTGATAGTTAGCCCTCTTATCCATTTTAAATATCCAAATTGTGGAGCACATACTATTAGTGTGATTCCTGTCGTAGACCCACTACGATTGCATTAATACACTTCGGGTAAAAAAAAAATATACTTTCACTTGTCAATGCCAATGTCTATTTTTCTTCGTCTGCCTGAATACAAAGCCACTTTGGGGGACCAAATCGTCAGGAAGCATGTACATGGGCGTTATATATTTTCAAATGTACTAGTTGAGGTATTTTTCATCAGTAATGCTAAGTATCATATTTTAGGACCTGCACCACCTTCGTGTAAATATATTTTTTCCAATGCAAAATAATACCCACCCCGACAAATAGCAATCAATGTTAAAGAGGCTTACCAATAGTCTGATAGACTGTTCTGAAAAAAGTCCAAAGAAAAAGTGAAAAGCAAAAGCACCCCCCCCCCCTAAAAAAAAAATGGACAAACGTTGTAGCGCCATTTGCTGAAAAAATTCAGATCTAGAGGTCCCCAGACATACAAATTCAAAGCAATTGGTAAACAATATTGGAGACGATGCGTCAAAGTTTTTGATGTGATTTTCAGGATTTGGCAAAAAAAAACCAATAAACGTAACAATAAATAAATAAATAAATAAATAAATAAATAAATAAATAAATAAATAAATAAATAAATAAATAAATAAAGAAAGAAAGAAAGAAAGAAAGAAAGAAAGAAAGAAAGAAAGAAAGAAAGAAAGAAAGAAAGAAAGAAAGAAAGAAAGAAAGAAAGAAAGAAAGAAAGAAAGAAAGAAAGAAAGAAAGAAAGAAAGAAAGAAAGAAAGAAAGAAAGAAAGGAATCAATATATAAGTAAATAAGAAAACAATAAATTAATCAAGATTCTGAGATGATTTTTAAGGGCTGGCCAAAAAAAAATTAATAAATTTATAAATTACTTAATTATCTCATCAATTTATTAATTGATGTAAAAATCAATTCATTCATGAATAACGCATAGCATGATCCGTGCAGTAGCAGCCAATTAACCAAACTTGGCAGTGGCCCAGGCAGGTAGATCTGGACTAAGTTTGTGGAGATTCTGGCTGCCGTTTTAATCAAGTAGTCAAACTGTGAAAAATAATCAAATGAGAAGGATGTGCAGCAACACTACCTAGGGAACATGCTTGTTTTATGCTTCCACATTTCTTCTTCATCTCATCGATAGCACGTTTTAGAAGAAAAATAGCCTCAAAATTTAAAAAAAAAAAAAAAAATTCAGACCCATATGCCGTGCAAAAATAAGTACCACAGGTCCCTGAAAGGGCCAATATATCATTTCGAAGCTGTAAACTATGCACTTTCTGAAGAGATTTCTTAAAAGATTTTGCCTCAGGACCAACAAAACAATTCACGAAAGATCACAAAAGCGACAGACTTTGACCACGCTGCACAAGCGAGTGACAAGGTGTCCACCAAGTGTCAACACAATATCTAATAAATAAATAGTTTCAGGTAGAAATCAAATGAGCTTAAACATACCAACATTTATGACAGTAGAGAAAATAGCAACAAAGCCCATAGAACAACTTTAGGTTTAGGGGTATACAGAAATATCCCTATGCTATGCACGATTTTGCTAATAGGTATACTCTATTCATATGTGAAGTGGGACTGGCTGACGATTTTGAAGAAGTCAAAAATGAAAATGGTTGTCTCCAACATATGGAAGGATATACGGATGATAGATCCATCGCATTAGCTCAGCTGACTGACAAGTCACTTTATCTAAAGATGGATACCAATGAACTAGTGTATAAACTGATATCTTACCTGCACCATCTGATACTTGTTCTAATGTCATTAATAAAACTACACATATGAAGATCGAAGTTGCAAGAGTAGTAGTGTCCACTAAAATTCAAAGGCGATGTATAAGCTACAGAGTAAAGAATTGCATTGTATATGAATAAGTATCTTGTTTAAAATTATGACTTTCTTTGTAAGTGCTACATGTTTCTGTTACCTACTCTTGCTGCAGAACAAAATCAGAATACCATTATTATATTTTGTATTGAAAGGGGGTATAGACATTCAAAGCCTGATCAGACGTTTTTACTAATTTATTTGGTTCAGTCGTTTATCTATTGTTTTACGATTGCACAATGATTTGCTCACTGAAATGCAAAGGTGATATTTTGAATTAGGATAAGATTTTACCACCCAAAAGTGCTTGCCAAACTTAGCGAACTGAAAGCATGCTCGCAAAATCTGAATGCTACACTGCTAGATAGATTTGACAATTAGTCCAATTCCAGCAATTTGCAATCTAAACTTGTCGAGTATTGCTAGCAAGACGTTTCACAGGTATTTAGGCCGGGACCAAATTATTATACATCTCGGATTTATGTAGTCATCTGCGACATGGACTCTATCATGCATCAAATTACAACACAGACGCCTCCCCGCTTTTAGGAAGTAAGAACAGACAAAGAGACGGTCAATGTTTGATTGATAAACGTTTTACATCAGAGATACGATTATCACACTGGACTAAAATTATCTGGTGTACATAATCATTAAGAAGAGTGCAATTATACAACAGATGGAACCTAGATATTAAAAATCCAGCATCCGTTTGATTAACCTCAGTTCTTGAACTCCTAGTCCTTAGCAATATTAACCTTCATGGAAAATTTCCCCATCCTTTCGGACGTCTATGGCAAGCCAACAGGGCCATAACGCATAGGTCTTATGCGTAGCCGAGCCTCCACTACACGTAGCAGAAGGCAACGCGTAGTCGAGTAAACCAATCAGATTGCAGTCTCTTCTACGCGTAGTCGAGGCTCGGCAACGCGTAGTCGAGCCACCAAATTAGATTACAGTTTCCACTACGCATAGTAGAGTCTCGGCAACGCGTAGTCAAGCCAACCGATAAGATCACAGTCTCCACTACGCATAGTCGAGGTTCGGCAAGGCGTAGTCGAGCTAACCAATAAGATTACAGTCTCCACTACGCGTTGCCGAGAAAATGTCCATCTAGAATGCGTCGCCGAGCCTCGGCGACGGGTAGTGGAGAAACTATACCTCTCATAGCGTGTAGCCAAACTATCCAATCACTGATGCTCTTGTTAACTCTATTAGACCTGTTCGACTACGCGTTGAGAAGTTAGTGGTCTCGACGACGCGTAGCCGAGGGAACCAATTAAATTTGGTTCTCCACTGAACAACGCGCCGCTGTGCTGTTTGAAAAGTAAAATTTGATACCCGTTCAACCTCCGTGTTGAAATATGGGTTACAACCATTCGGCTATGCGTCGTAGAGACCGTAATTTGATTGGCTGCCTCGACGACGCGTTGTGGAGAATTTCAAGTCTCGACTACGCGTTGTAGAGAATTTCATGTTTCCGTACGCGTTGTATAGACTCTAATTTGATTGGCTGTTTTAATATCAGTAATGATTGTAAGGACGTAAATGATTGGTTTGCTTTTCTTCAGCCAAAAGGTGCCATTAGTTGCTCCACTAGGCGTAGCCGAAGCTCGACTACGCTTAGTGGAAAACATATTCTCAGCAACGCGTAGTGGAGACTGAAATCTGATTGGTTGGCTCGACTACGCGTAGTGGAGGCCCGACAAAGCGTAAGACCAATGTGTTATGGCCCTGTTGGCTTGCCATAGACGTCCCATGCCTAACATGTGGGCCGTATAGACTTTATTACATTAATGTATATTCATATAACGTATAGCAACTTAAACAGTATTATAATTCGAATGGAAACGTATGTACAAAAACCTTTATACATTACAGATACGATAATCACGGTGGACAAGTATTATCTGGTGTACATAATAAGACGTGTGCAGTTATACAACAGATAGAAGCTAGACATTAAAAACTGGGCATCCGTTTGAATAACCTTGGTTCTTTCTCCATTAGTCCTCAACCATATTAACTTTCATGGAAAATTTCCCCATACTTGGGGACGTCCCATGCCGAGCAGTTTGGCTGAATAGACTTTTTTACATTAATGTATATTCATATACTGTTTAGGAAGTTAAATGCTATATACGAGCACCAATAGTTAAATGACGAACCAATATACATTAGCACCTCATGTGGCATTTTGCATATATTGCTTGCTAAACCTTCGTCACGTTTTATGTATCATACTACGCATGGTGTCATAAATTGGAATGTACTGCACAAGGATATATGTCACCCATTACCGCATGCAGGATAACGAGGTAGGTATTCGAACGAGAGGAATCTAACAGTTCTATGCTCGACGGGCCTTGGATGTAGACTAAGGTTGTCCTGTGACTTTCAGAATTAGATCAAGGCGATCGTGGCTTTCAAACCAGTATTACGCCTAAAGGAAATGGCTGAATAATTCTTACGTCACTACATAAAATTTGCGTTAAGACTCACTGGAAATGGAGCGGAGATTAACAATGAGAATCTAGCTTCACGTCTTGCTATTTTAACTGAGCAGCTGCCTGTGATGGAACATCACCATCATCATCATTTCCAGGGACAGCATTCCTGCTTTCTTTAATATGTTAGTCTATCAGTATAAGATCACAAACCGAAAAAACAATCGAAATTGGATATAAATAAAGTTAAGTTACATTGGATGTATGAAACACCACAATTAGGAATAGTATATTAGAGTGAACAACACCAACAAAACTATAAAGGAAATATTACTGTGTTGAGATATAACATGCATAGACAAGAATCAATCATACAACACAATGGAACGCTGCAGTATTGCCAGCGGATTTCAGGGTCCGTAGTTAAACACCAAGGCCCATCTGATTCTCCATTGGGATTTCTGCAATAGTTCTCAGCACTTTTGAGATCATTTTCCGGAAATCTTTGAAGAGTATGGTTATGCTTATGTGGTTCTTGGGTGTCCCATCTCTGACATGTTTTGCCATAAGTTGTTTGCGATAGTTTCCCTTTGTATTCGGCCCCTCGCTGTGTATCCTTGCAGAAATACACACCATCTAGAAGTTAGATATAGATTTTATAAGTCTACATTTTGTTTAGGTAAACATTTCGTTTAGTTTAATAATAAAAAATCATTAACAAAGCTCCAATAAGCAGTCCCTTGGCATATATTAAGATGTTATAGCCATATATTCATTTATGAGCAGCTTTCATCCTGTTACAGGGAGATATGCAGATTCAGTAAAATTTTGTGCTAACAGCAAAAGCAAATGCATATTCGAGCTACATCAATGTGAAGACATTTACTGTACAACATTATATAGATAACTATGGCTACGCTAATAAAGACCAAAGTTTTAACGGGAAAGTGAACCTGCCAGTGAGAAATTTAAAGAAAATATGCAACCAAACATTCTCGTTCAAATGTGCATGAAAAACACACACATTTCAACAGTATATTTGTTGCCAGCAACGTGCTGATAGTGTTATCCTTGATAGTATAAGGTCATGTGTGTTTCCTTCCTTCTCCGTCTCCCTCTCCCTCTCACCCTCCATAAATAGCAATACGTGCAATACGTGCAATACCATTTATACATTGTGTATGCGGGAAATGTGGTTTAACTGATACTCTTTGGAAGAAAAATGGTTATTGAAACGTATGACGCACTTGAATGATGCAATATTTCTCTGAAAATCCCTCAGACCGCATATAAAGTTCCTAGCAAAAGAAAAATTCTGCATGTGATCGCCTCAGCAGTACATCAGGGTTTTTTAGGTCCATACACGCACAGTCGATAATAGAAATCTGGGCACCATCTGTCGCGATGGCATGTTCTACAAACCTCAGATTGTGGGACGCTGTCTGTCATCTTTCTTTGTATTCTTGTACAAACACAGATATTCCAGTATTCATATTACCAGAGACAACATTTTTGTTAGTGGTCAAAGGGCAATGGGATCAACATGTGTAGTGTAGGTAGTTGGAGAGAGAGAGAGAGAGAGAGAGAGAGAGAGAGAGAGAGAGAGAGAGAGAGAGAGAGAGAGAGAGAGAGAGAGAGAGAGAGAGAGAGAGAGAGAGAGAGAGAGAGAGAGAGAGAGAGAGAGAGAGAGAGAGAGAGAGAGAGAGAGAGAGAGAGAGAGAGAGAGAGAGATTATTCATCATGCGTAAAGAGCTGGCATGGTGAAGGAATGGATGGACGTGCAGATGACTGGGTGCATGGTTTGATGGATATAGACAGGAAGACATGCGGCAAACTGATTTACAAAAATTGATTCAAAATAAGCTCCTCTCGTATGATATCCATAAACGGACACACTTATGCAACATTTTATGTTTCATGTGTACTGATTTCTATATTTCTATTTTTGTACAGTTTAGACACTGAAAAGGCGAATCAAATGACGATGTTTTGCCTTGCCTGTTAAGACAGACTAAGTTACGCTATCGTTACTGCGATGGCGCTCCTCTCAGTAAGGCCAACCGCTACTGGCTGGCTGTCTTTCATCCTTGTGCGGTGAAAAATGTTCGCACACTGTGATAAGTGAGTGGCTTTTAACCTGCTCTGATCTCTAAGATGGTGATGCCATTTAGTATCCATTTTGTAACACGGTAATTATAGGATCAGCGAGCGGCAATTAAGATCGGAATGCATTAATTGAGTTATTATATAAGCGTAATTTTCAGGAGCGGTAGTTAGAACTTGTGTAAGCAATAGTACATGCCATTAGCAACCTCCGTGGTCAGCGACCATCTGGTGAAAACAACCATTTTTCCCCTGCACAGACTTTTTCAATTTTTAAATGTAGTGTCGTAAGCGACCACCTGCAGAAAGTGACTTGCGACTGGGAAAATTTGGCAAAACACGCTGCAAACTACCGATTTTTGACGAGACTCTCGAATGTCAAACAGGGACAAAGCCTGATGTTTTTTCCATCATATACGACCAAAATGTAACCGCCATTCATTCATTCATCATAATTCCCGTGTGTTTCATACTTTATTTCAAATAGTCGGGATTGAGATGAAGTGCATTGCAACTTGGAACATACCGAGTTGCCTTTTTTACACGTTGAAGTTGAACTGGTCGACCCCTTGAGCCTGAGGTGCCCTCTACTACCGAGCCTTTGTTTTGCATAAAAACAACTTAACGATATTCTGAATACATTACGTTCTATGTTGATCTTAATATGCATGCTCAGTTATGTCAAGCGCATTGTTAATCATAAGAACCCAATTAATAACGCTCCCGGTATCTTGCAAGTGCACTCATGAATACGCCATTTGTAATTTGCATTCGGGTACTAATTACTTTGCGGAACTTCGGTGAACTCCGGAATGGCGCACATGGACTGACATTTGTCGAGAAGCAAAACACAGGTATACACGTGGTGTTGTATGTTCGATTATATTGGATTACATTAAAATTATGACAGGTCTTGAATTCAGCTGTACTTCTATCATTCTACAGTTAAATTATTGAACCAAGAGTAATACTTTCGGTAACTTTTGCTAACTTTAGACACGCACGTGCCTTGGCATTTTTTGATAAACTTGACCTGAGCCAGATCAACCACTGGCGGATATATATTCACGTGGTGTTTTGTTTGCTGTTCATTGTATTTTTGATTGAACTAAAATTATAACAGATTTTGTAGCGTTACTGCCATCATACTATGACTAAATTGAACCGAGGCTAGAAGAGTGAATTGGATTGCGGCCAAACATTTAACCTGCCACACCGTCAGGCAAGGTGCCATATGACGACGCTCAGCAGTGAAGCTATAAAGACTGTATTTTACCACTTGCAGTTTGTTTTGGCAACCGCTTTCGCAGATTATCATTACTATCAATTGGGACGCTTCTGACCTATGAGCAGATGTAACGTACTCAGATGACTTGTGAAGTTGATTATACAGCGACCATGATTGGTATTATGAAGTTTCTTTTTAATAAAGTTATTAAACATAAGTGAGAATAATGCAGCCAAAAATATATTTTATTTCCACGCACGTGTGTATAAAAGAAAGATGAAATCCCACGCAAGGGATATCGTCGTGTATATTGGGGATGATTCTTAGGATGAGGCTGAACTGCTAGGAGGACAATTTCCGAGGAAATCCCGAGTCTTGGATCACGAAAAAGAAATGGAGAGACTTGCTTTTGACAGGTGGGTACCAGAACAAAATAGTGGGGATCTGTACTGGCCTTGTTTCACGCAAAAACACGGTAGCGACTCCAGCAATCTTGACATCTATGACTCGGAATTATCAGAGTTACAGGAGTTACCAGTTTTGTCACGTTTCACTTCCAGTGAACCACATAAGCCCTTTAATTTCCGTGGAATACACACGCTGAGCAGGTTGGCCTGCAAAGTGCTCAAGAAGTGTGTCAACCGTGACGTTTACAGGACGGTGATTGACAGCAGCGGAGCTCATTCATATTTAGAGGGCAATCATCCAGCCGGCAGAGGCAAAGCGGTCATTGGCCAGAGAGGCTCGTTGTAACGTCATCCTGCATCAATAAAGTAAGTGCTAATTGCCCATTGTAATGACTCTAGTCTATGGTTCGGCGGACTGTATGTGGAGCGCAGTCAGACACGCGGAACAATGGTCTGTTTTGCACGCAAGGTTTTGCCAAGAAATTGAAAAAAACAAAATAAAAAAAAAAATAAAAAAAAAAAAAACAAGAATAAAACCAAAAGAAAAAAAAAACAAAAACAAAAACAAAAAAAACAAAAAACAAAGAAAAACAAAAACAAAAACAAAAAAAAAAAAACAAAAAAACAAAAAACAAAAAAAACCCCGAAAACAATAAAAAATGCAAAAAGTCTTTCAAAAGTTGAAAACGCCCAGCTTCGTCACTTGAGAAGACGACTGAGGTCAAGCGATCCCACAATGATCTCTATCTATTTTTTGTCCAGCGGGCATTGGAAAGAATTTGGTTTTGAAGATTTGCGGAAAACAAAACTCTCATAAAATTGCAAAACTCAAAATGGGAACAACCATCTTTACAAAACATGATCTAGACTTATCAAAGTACAACCTCACAAAGGTTGAAGTTTATCTGCTGGTGGCTTCTGGAGAAAAAGTAAAAACAGTGGATCACCATTGCTGACGCCATTAAGTTACCTAGTCAACGAATAGGAAATTGGTGTGAAAGTTAGTTTATGGACGGATGATTGTGAAATGATGAACGACAACAGACAGATAAACACAAGATAACATCAGCTGAATACCAACAAAGGTAAATGATTGAAATGACTCGGTTTTACGTAAGGACATACTTGGCATGCAGCGATTAACAATTGAACAGGACATCACTTATTTCAAGATGCAACAAGAATTACAGTGCCAGTGCTGCCAGTTTCTTTAGAACTTTAGTGGAACAATATGTACTACTTGGAGTGTTTACATTACTTAACAATTTCAATGACTGTCTGGATTATCTACATTTAATAATTAATGCAACATATGGGTGTTGCATACAAGTGTGCCTTGAGCATTACCCATAAGAAGGATACTGCGTGACTTTTATATGACTTACTATTTGTCACTTGTGATCAGATTGCAAGTTGCCAGTATTTGGTACTACTGCTAATAATAATAATTCACCACCATATACACTGATATTTTCCCACACCAGAAAGTAAATGCTGACCGTGTAGTTGACTCAATAGCCTATTATGACAATATTGCGCACCATTTTCTCTTACTCCATATATGTGTCAATAGGATCAAAATCAAAGGCTGGTGTTACATGGTCGCAAACATATCAAACGGACTGGCAAAATCATTCCAAATGCTATTGAAGCACCAAACTATAAGCTCTGATATACAAAAACATTCACATTGCATGGCTGGTCTTTGGATTTTGGATATCACAAGTGGTGAAGGTTGACGGGCAGCGCTTCTTGGGCAAAAACTGACATGATGGAGGGGACGTCATTAAAGCCAGGGGTAGCTACAGATGGTTTTGCACTTTGTTACTATCGCATTATGTTTCCCGAAACACTTTAACAGCCAGGATGGAATGAACAGAAGGGTGGAGAGTGTGACCAACGGAGCCATACTACAAGTATCTACATGTCATCCTGTCACCTTCTGCGGCGGGAAACAATAATATGGTCCTGTTTAAATAACCTATAGATTAGGTTTATCAAAGATACCTTTTATGAACGCAATTAAATCCAAGGTGACTCCCACCCTAAAATATTACGATTTGACAATTTATCAATAAGGACACAGTGATGTGGACATTACTGACATCAGGGAAGTACAACTGAAGGTCTGTTTACTCAAGGGGACACATATATCAGATACCAAAGTATGTCAGTTTGGCCGAAAAATATCCCAGAATGCAGTTCTGAAAACCTAGCAGTCTCTTAAAGGCTATGCGCATATCTTTACTGTATAATATTTTGTTATTTGTATAAACGACAACTAGTCAACCGACGGTTCAAAATTAACTACTGTTGGCTCAATACAGTAACTTAAAGCTGTCTGTGCAATGATTAATGAGCTTTAAAAAAGAATATGATATTCTAATGAGGAATGATCCACTGCCATCACTGCTGCTTTGTTGCTCTACTGTTGCTCCAAAATGGCAGCTGCTACTTTGTCAAGATGAATTGCGGATTGCAAACTTTACATGGCTATAACCGCACCTTGAATGGTCTTATCTGCAGAATATATTTTTGGTTTCCTATATCCTCTTGTTTCTGCTGGAACAGACTTCTTCACAGTAGAATATTATGCCGTCGGGTTGAATCTGGCTTTTATGATTCTTTTTTAAACAGTACAGACATATAAGAGTTATATTAAAGAAGTATGCTACACGCGCTGTTTAAGGTCAAGATCCCCATTGTATTTCAATGTCATTATATAGTACTATCATACATACTAATTCAACTTCAAGGTTGTCAAGCTTAGGTGTGTGTTTTTATGTTCAGTTGGATTTTTTTTGTACTCTAAAGACTAGAACTCCCAGGACGGTTTTTTTTGTTTTGGTTTGTTTTTTTTGTTACGGGTATAGCCAAATGATCTTTCAGATACCTTTGACATTTTTATGATACTTTATCTTCTTTTTCTGTCACGTGCTCAGGGGTGATATCCACATACAAAACAGTGTCGGCTATTGTGTTCCTATGCTGTGCATGGACCTTCGCCACTAATTATATAAAGGTGTATTCAAACTACAACAAACGCATGAAAGCAATGCTTCTCGAACGGATTATAATGGCCTTGGAAATCTGGCATATACTCAATAACTTACCTAGTTTGCTTTATATTTGCGATAATCAGCATACACATCGTAGACTTGACAATCAAAGGATGAAAATGTGATATTTAAAGACTGCAAATGCTTTGTATTGCACAGAGTGTACATTGTGTGAGACACAAAAAATCAGCCATAGAGTCTTAGAGTGAAGCAAAATAACACTGAAGCATATAGTAAGAGGTGTTCATTATCATCGTGTTCAAATTTAAAACGTATATAGGGTACTTTAACGTACAACATGATTTAATGTCACAATATTCCCAACGCATGAAAATGTCCATTGTAAAACACCAAGGCCCCAAAGGTTCTGCATCGGGATTCCTGCAATAGTTCTCGGCACTCTTCATGTCTTCATCCGGAAATGTATTTTTGTAAATTCTCTGATGTATGTGTGGTTCTTGTGCGTCCCATCTCTGACATTTTCTGCCAGAAAGTGTGTATGATCTCCTCCCCCTGTATTGAAGCCCTTTCTGGGTGACCTTGCAGAAAAGCAAGGGATCTGGAAGCAATTTATATCCTTTTTCATAAGAAAGCTTCATATATAAAGTCAAATCTACTTAGGTTATAAGTGCCTGATTATACATTGCCGCCTTTGCATAGACAGAGAAACTATAAAGTCACACAAAACTTTGGTGAAACAGCTGCCCAGTTAAAAGCGCTAACATCGTATATGATGGGATGTGCCACTGTATTAATGGGGTTGGGCAATTTACCATTGCCTTTTGACCATTGACCAAACAAATATTTGAAAAATAAAAAGATCTTTTATCGATGACCTTTAATCTTCCTCCCTGAATAGGCACCCCTTAAATCTGTGGAGTTCGGAGGCAAGCAAGTTGATTGTTATTAATTCCGGGAAATTTAAATGTTTCTTAATCTAACATTGTAAGAGAAAGTCATGAAACAGTCACCCTTGTATTGTTTTATACAATGCTTCTGTATGGTTGGATTATCTGTATGTGCGAATTGAATATAATTTTTAACTTCCAAATTATGAAATCATAGAATTTATTCATATATGTAAATAAAAACAGCAGGGTCGGGTTTACGCTAAATATAATTTGCATGACATTGTGTTATTTACACACACACACACACGCACACACATGTATATATATAATAATTATAAGTTATCACATGGTTGGAGCTGTATCAGTGCCTGTACTCGGTCTCGTGGCGATACAGCGGCTCGTGGGTTGGTACAGGCACTGATACAGCTCCAACCATGTGATGACATATTTATTACCACTCCGTGTAAATTCATCACACACATGCACAATTAAAAATCAAAATGAGAAAAATAAGACAACAAATTAGCTTTGAACATTTTATTGACATGTTTTCAACAAGGCAATATTTAGATAGGCCTAACAATTACAATATAGACTTGTTTATACTATGTAGGCCTAACATTTTATATATTAAGGCCAGCATAGGCCTATATATATGCTATTAAAGCTTAATTTCCTACACGTGGGTCTGTAACTTCATTTAAATGAACGTCAAATTTAAAATGGACAAAAACATGATTTAAACACCTTAAACGTTGAAATTTTAACAATGAAGATAGAATATGGCCACTTTTCAGCAGACCTTAAACCTAATAGTTCAGTTCATGTCCTGTGGAAAATGAATATGTACGTTCCCAGTAATGTGGGCTCCATTTAAGAAGTTAAACCCACTGCCCCACCTTTGCCATCTCTGTTCGGTCTGAGAATGCACGCTAAGTGGCAAGTCAATAATTACTGGATCCACACCAGGAACCCCACTAGCCATCACTTTGGTTTCATCATTCTTTGCAGATACATTCTGATTTTGTACGGGTAGGCATAACTTGTTTATTTCTCGTTCCTTGCGAGGAACGTGACTAGCCACTACAGTAGGCCCATCAATAACATTCTCTTTGGCAGTCAACACTATGTTTTCTATAGGCCTACTTGCAGTAGACTGATTGGTCTCAATGCATTTAGGGCTGTCTACAGCTGAATAACCGGTATCATCGAAACGATCACCTAAACCTATATCATCATTGGGGTCAAACATATTTGTCAATAACTCTTCTGCAGTAGCACTATCAAGGTAAAAATCGCAGGGAAGCTTTGCCTCAGAACTTGCCACGATAGTATTAGAATCAATTTGCGGGAGAGGTGAGCTATCTGGGACTGAAAGAGAGGATGTCACATGACTTTGGGGACGATTTGTATGCTTAGTGACTGTACATGAAACAGTCTTTGATTTATTGACAAATTTGCTGAAAGTCTTAGAAATTTCCTTTTGCTGAGACTCGGGTGTGACTCTGTATGAATTAATGGATTGGATATTTTTATGACCATACAGCTGCTGGATTTTTGTTTCGTGTATGTCATTTGATAGCGCTACGTCTATACCCGTGCGTCTGACACTATGGTTAGAATAGTGACCTGATAGTCCAGCTTCCGAACACATTTTTTTGCAAAGCCCCTGGATTGTGTTTCTTCCCATGGCCTGGTCCTTGAACCACAAATCGCCTTTGGCATTGTAATTGATAGACAGATAAAATCTACTGTCCTCTGTCAATGTGTGTTTGGGTCTGCGTCGCCTGTGCTCTAGATACACATTAACTAGATCTAGTGGATCATCTGTAAAATAAAAAGTTCACGAAAATTAGTAGGCCTATATATCCTAGGCCTACATTGTATAGACTATTGTTGTCTAGTACGGACATTATTATTATTATTATTATTATTATTATTATTATTATCATTATCATTATCATTATCATTATCATTATTATTATTATTATTATTATTATTATTATTATTATTAATATTAATTGTCAGACCTAGCAATTATTAAAATATAATCAATCATCATTATTGACAAAAACGTAAAAGCCCGAGGATGATCGCAGGCGTGGCATACAACAGTCGTCATGTGCTGCTACCTAGGGGCAATTAGGTGCATATAGAAGGGGCCTCTTTTGGGGTCCTAACTTGACCTAAGGTATAAGCAAAATTACAAATAAACAGTCCACATATTTTGGAAACACATTTTTTGTAACTTTTATTTCATGTAAAAAGTGATTTCCAGATAACATTGACTGCATTTACCTTTGCCAGTTTGGAACATCTTAGGATTGAAGGGCCTGACATCTCTTGTGTTCGCCCCTTGGCGTGTCTTCGTGGTTCTTTCTCGAAATTCCAGATACAGGACTCCCTCACTGTTTGCTTGCAACACAACATCGCCCCAAAGCATTGTTGTGTGTTCTTGAGAGCCACGGAGGCCAAAATGCATAGTATTTTGCAGCCATAGGGTGTTAATCAGCGCCTTTGGGTTGCCTAAAAAAGAAAAACACCTCTTAAAGGCCTCTACATAAACAGCGTCAGGGACCTCTATTTTAAAGGTGGGACTGCCATGTTAGATAGCGGGCGAAAGTTACAAACTCATGTCGGGAAGGGTTTTAGATGGACTACACTGGTGTCATCAGGAAGTTACAAGTTTAAACACTAACATGAGAAAATTACGACATGCAAAAGTGGAATTTTATTTCTGAAACTTGAACATATTGTACCAGTGTACAGAACTGGTGGTTTTTCGCCGTTGGTCGAAACTTTCGAGCGGGGTTTCAAAACTCAACTGGAACATGTTTCAAGGGCAGGCTACATACGACAGGATACCTGCTCTATTTGGAGACAATTAGTGTCAGTATGTAAGTAGGTAAACCAATGATCACATTTAGAGGAGATAGTTATAAACTTTAACATAGAAAATGCTATTTTTGAATCTTATAACTGGTGACAGAACTTTTCAGTTAGAGTCTGGAGATTTCGGATTCAGAGCTGTGGACTAGTAGTTATGCCATCTGGTGGTATATATCAAAACTATAAATGTAAATAAAGCAGACGACACGACAAATGCCGCTGAAAATAATGATCTCCGACTTACTTGTTCCTAGCAAATCATTATCAAACAGAACTTTGATATCTGTTTCAGTAAACGGCTTTGCCTTGTTTGGCAAGTTTCCTTTGCCCTGCGCTTTCAATAGTTTACGCTTGTTGGCCAGAACGTCTCTGCAGTGTGCAAAGCTTGGTGATGAGCATAGTTCTTCTTTGTAATGGGCATCCTTAAGGTAGGGACCAATGCTATTGAACTTAGATTGAAGGGATCCAGGTTCATATTCCTCCACCTTATCCCCAATTACTTTCCTTACACTCATAATGAACATAGCCAAATATGTATTAAGTTCTGCTGGTCCAATTTTTTCAATATTGCGCTGCTCGTTTTTAGTGGCAAGCCACCTCTGATACAGCTTCACATCAGCGACAGTTTTCCTCTGTGTGTTTTCATTCTTTAGGTCCTCTACTAGATGCCGTGTATCATTTTCCTCCATTTCGGCAAAATATGGTGCAGCCTTGCCTTTTTTGGACACTCTTAGCTGGTTGCATTCATTCTCAATTTTGTATTCCAGTGTAAGAATCCTGTCACCCAGAGAGTCTAGGATTCTGTCCCCTTTGCTGGCAGCCATTGTGAGGGTGATATAGATCAGGCTATTAATAGAAGCTGCTTCCTGATTGGATATACAGGATTTTGCACATGTGCTGATACAGAAATGCTCCTTTCTGATTGGCTATATAGGATTTGAGCCCTTGAGCTGATACAGATCTATGTATAGTGTGGAAACCCCCCAAAATATCACTCGCATCCTCTCAATACCAACTCGTCACACATGGCCTATACACAGAGCTGCATTTACACTGAGTGGTAATATATATATATATATATATATATATATATATATATATATATATATATATATATATATATATATATATATATATTGCACAGATAAATTGGAACAAGCCATGATATTTATCCCCTTACTTCTTGTGGAAGGACACCTATGTATATGTACAGACATGTACATAAATAACCAAAATAAACTCAGCCTATTAAACAAGAAGTTATATTTAGGAGTGAAAAGGGAAGGTTGCAGAGAAAATACTCATTCACAACTCTATTGAATCTACAGGTTTGATGTCCTGATCACAGTCACTAGTGTAATAGCACTTCATATGGGATGCATTTGATCACCTTGTGATAGGCAATAGCAAAACCACTTTTGGTTTAGCATGTGGTGGGAATTGTGGTTTCTTCTTCATCTATCATAGACCTTCACATTGAAGGGAAAAGATCCACTTTTACCAGCAGATGACTCATTTGGTATTTATATATTCATAGGCGATGCAAGTTCACACAATTTCATCTCAGCACAAGACTTGGGAAAACCCGAGTCAATAGTGTCCCGCCAGGGTAGGGTGGTGTACATGGATAACTGAGGGCCAACTAACACATGGTCACTGTGGGATCACATCTTACTTAGAGCCTGGCCACAAAGCAAAGAGTGGTTTGACTTTTTTGGCATGGCCTCTCTTTGCCATTAAGGCTTAATATTGTGCTTTGTGAAAGACGTAGTTACACTTAGTTGGCATCAATTAATATATTCAGTTTCCGTGCAACATGTCCAAAAATTATTAGGCTTTCAGCAGGCTGCAGTGGAAGACACATTGATGTCCCTTGGGTGCTTCCGCCTTGTAACTTTCCAACATCAGCACCCAGAGTTACTATTTTTCATGCTTTTTATCACTGTATTATGTCTCGAAAGTTCATGTAAAATGTTTACATTTATCACTCATAATAAACTTTAACAAGTAGATGCATACTCATACACGTTACTACTTCTATAATGATAGCTGTTATCCTTGCAAAAGCCATAGCTAAATGAATCTAGTTTGCTGAAAAAAAGAATGGAATATGCCATTGATTCTCACATATTTTTTTTTTACTGATTTGTCATTTGGTTGTTCTGAGTAGGAATACAGGAAAGCAGGACTCTTCCGCCTCAGGACAGGTTATTAAATTCAGAAAGATTACTTTGGAAGGCGGTGATGATGTCAGGAAATGTTTCAGTTATTTGCCCCATAGGAAAAGAAAATGAAATGTTTCCTCTGGAAAATCACTGACACGGAAAACACAAGCACAACATGTGTCTTGCATGATGTTTGAAGGAAAAAGGCAAGGCTTGATTTTGCATCATACATTAGACATGAAGTCCACAGAAAGTGAACTAGATAATACCATTGTGTCTATGGTTACTGATATGACAATGTAAAATTTTGGTAAAGATAGAAAATTATACTTAATATTCTATTAACCATTACAAATATCATGTACAAATGAAAAGTGTGGAGAGTTGATGGGTGAGAGCCAGCACCAACAGTAGTCTTAGATATATTCAAGGACTTTTAATAAAATGGAATTGAGTCATATAATGTACAGCATTACTGCAAGCTCGTTGAATCAGAAAGGTTTTTGTTTTTAACTGAAATACTTCTCACCAGTGGCACCACTTTTACCATAGCGTAATTAGACCCAACACTGATAATAATTGAAAAGTAAGTCACAACAGGGACCTCCGACCTTTAACTCCATAATCATATTTTTGCACCGATACATTTTTTCACAATAATACAGATGTTAATTGAATAGCGTAACCATGACTTTTAAAAACTTCTCTGTAATATTGATGCCAATACCTACTGCATTATTGGGTAATGTAGAAATGATACATACACAACATGCCGCCCCACTCCGGGTAAAATGTTCCAATCCAACATGCTGACGTGTAGATTACATATTTGCTGGCAAGAATCAAAGTTTATTTTTTTTAGTGCAAACTGCGACTTATGTCGAACTGCCAACGTCCAACTTTTCTGAGTTATCATGAAGATACCAAATTCACATTTCTTGTAAAAGACCTTACAATTAAGTATCATCATGCCTTTACTTGGAGAAAGAAAGTTGTTGACTCAAGTACGTGTACATAAGATGTTGAAGGGAGCAAGTGAATTTCATTTTGGCAATTGTCGAGTGCTTCCACGCTTTTTGAGAAACCAAGATAACTTGAAGTAGTTTGAGGACCAGTAACAAAGCGAAGCTAGCCGTTTACATGTCAAATACCCACATATTGATTTTGGCAAGTGACCCATACGATGGTGCACAAGTGAAAAACAGGGAAGCATAAACAGAATCATTGGGAAACGTGAGGTGACGAATTCACTGTTCACAGCCTTTTTGG
The DNA here is from genome assembly GCA_964020975.1 of Hermodice carunculata. Classification (NCBI taxonomy): domain Eukaryota; kingdom Metazoa; phylum Annelida; class Polychaeta; order Eunicida; family Amphinomidae; genus Hermodice; species Hermodice carunculata. Next base: position 73,321,452 of record OZ026618.1, read on the forward strand.
TATTTTGAGCCAGACAGTAGTAGGAAAAAATGTTCCTTCTGGAGAATAATATATTCTATATGGTTGCGACTTTTAAGGACAGAAGACAACATTGTGTTTGTAAATGAAAGCGCACGGGCTTTTTTTCCGGAAATAGGTCACTTGTTGTAGCATGTAGAATAAGCTCAGTCAGTGGGCATGTTAGTTCATGTTTATTGTAGTCAAGGAGCCCTGTGCTCCAATATATAGATAACCCAAAACAAATTGCAGTTTTTGTCAAGGTCATGTTTTATAAATGCATAGGTATCTCTAACATTATATGTAAAATCTAACAACATCTGTACTTATGCATACGATTCCAAACTAAAAAAATAATGAATATTTTGAACGGCAATCTCTTACATGTTATCAATCATATGTTCACTGACTAAAGTTTGAAGTTCAATATAGCTTTTTATAGCTCTACTCTCCAAAAAATATGTATGTGACCTAAAGATGTCAATATCGTAGTTATTCATACAGTCCGTGTTGAGATCTGTCCAAATCGTTACAAGCCTATCAACATTCACATCCCCAGGCATAATAGCAAGACTTGAATTTCCACCAAGCAAAACATCATACATTTAATATATAAAGATGATACCATGCCACAATGACAACATAGTTAAATAACTCTCATAAAAATTAAAAGAAAACAATTTACAATAATGCCAGGGAAACTTCACTGTAACGGCGAGCAAACAAGGAGCATCCATGATGAAAAGTCGCGATCAATCAAGAAAGAAAAGTCAAAATCCGGGCTTCTAAGGTAGAAACTCCAACGACTAGCCAAACGCAATTAACTTTTACACAAACATATCATAAGCTTGATCAGGGGAAATATTCCTATCCAAGTAACGGTAATTTGCTATGTTGTGCCCATATTTATCACGATTTGCATAAAATCAAAAATTTTATTCACTCTTATCCCCATACGTCATAGTATGCATACATAAATATTCCATGTCATTCTCTGTACTTTCCTTTAATTCTAAATCATAAGGGAATATTTGTGATAGATATTGTCAAAAGTATCTTTTATTGATGCTAAATATTTCATCAATATATCTAAATGTTTATTTGACACGCTTGTTATAAAATTTCTCTTCTGACAGCTATATCAAAAACGTATTCCATAGTAGAATAAAATAGAGCTGCACAATTAGTTGACATTGCAATATGGATTGTTTGTCTAAAGACACAATATCGAAAATTGAGATGTATATTATCAACAAAAAATTCAGCAACTTGGGAAACTGATCATATTCAAATGCACCGCAAAAATCGATTTCTATATTGGTGACGCTACGTACAGCATTATGTAATATATAGGTAGGAATGCGAAAATCTTGTGCCCACGCTTGCATCCCTACTTTTTTATGTTTCAGTGGTCAAAGCCTCGGTTGAATAATTATGTTACTAGTGGAACCACCCATGTTTTGATAAACATCCTAGAAAAAATATATTCAAAGATACTCAATTCCATATGTTGAAAAACGAATATGATATGTTTAATGTATATGACATATAATCTATCTCCAATGCTTATACGATGCATAATGTAAGTGACCTTGACCTGTTTATGTCAGGTCATCACTCCTGTTAACTTGAAAGTGATGATTTTTGTAATGGTTGCATCCTGTAAAACAATTGCCAAAACAAGTAAGCGTCCAGATAAAAATTGCAGATGAGTACATTGTACATAAAACTGTACTTCGTGGCCTACGCTTTGTACCCCAGTTATCACACAGTTTAGCATTTGTCCAAGTTTATTTCTTTTCTTTTGGAACTTGAAAATATATAGGCCGATTTGAACAAGCAGCGCATGTAAGAAAAGCTGGAACAAAGATGTTAATTTCATGATATGTACACCTCAGCTACCAATAAAATAGATTTTTTTTACCCCCATTTCTCCTGTCCCAACCCAAGTCACACATTATACTGCCAGCTCGTTTGTCATTTTTTCTTTATACCTGAATTACTAGAACAGCTGCTTATGTACAGTTTCTTTTGCTTTATGGTACAAAATAGATGCAAATGTGTACACACTTTCTGTCAGCCAATCTGTACAATCAATTTGTCAATTGAACATAGCATTTTTTGAGACATTAACATAATCACTACATTTTTGTTGAAATGTCAAAAGAAACGTTACTGGGTGAAGCTAATTAAAGCCCTAAATCTATTGACTAAAGTTATATCACATTGATTACACAATAGCAATTAGGTAGAGTTACCGGGTGTTGTTTGAAGTCCAGGTCAAGTCTGACCCAAGCAGACAAGGTTTGCTGGTACAAATGGGGCTGAAAACCATGCTGCGAAATGGCTTTTTGCAGGTTGTCCTTAACTGAAGTGTACACAGCATGTTTGAACTAAAAACTGTTTTGGGGTCACAATGTGTAAGTTGCCTGAACGCTCTGCACTCTCAAGTTTTTGAGTCATGCTAATTTAGCCTTTTGGACACGTTCATGCTGGAAACTTTGCCTTAGAACTACGTACAAGTAGGTATATGATCAGCCACAGCATGCAGTCTAGCTTTATCACTCGTACACAAATAAGTGGAGAGGTATTTAATTAGTGACCTAGTACCAGATAACAGCGGGTGCTAATCATTTGTTTCATTCACCATACGGATATAATAGGCACCCCGCTGTTCTTATCAGCATATTAAGCATATTGTGCATACCAATGGACTGATAAAAGCTTAACCTGAACCCCCAACTGTACCCGATCTGGCCTTTCATCTACTAAGGGTATGGGGCTACCCTTCCTCTAAAGCAGTGTTTCCATCATGTAGGTTCATAGAAAAACTACATCGAGTTTCATATTGGTAGCACAAACATTATATATACATATATGGGTCACAATATAAAAATCGTTTGACCAGTCTAGCCTTATTTTGAAGTGATCTGCACAAAATTTAGTAGGATTGTAGAAGAAGTAAAAGACTTGGTTGCATATGATACTAGTGACACCAGTTAAAAATAGACGGAAATTATGAATTTCCACATATCGAATAATAATAATTATTGAAATGTTCTATGCTGGATCACTGAGCGTGATTTGTATGTTTTTTTAATCATTATCATTCAAAAGCAGTGATTTTGTGATGGGACATCAACGGCCAAGCAAATAGAGACCCTGGATCAAAATTGCACTTAAGCTATTGTGCAAACGCTTCTGCTTGGAGACCTTCTTTTTGCGTCATCGTGACCCAAAATTTATGGAGTTGTGCATAGGTTCAAGCTGTCAGTTTGTCTTCTATGTCTGCAAAATTTAGTGCCTGATTTGAACAAACAGGCCATTTACGGATAGCTAGATGCACATTTTGAATAAATATCTATTTAGAAATCTAAGTAAGAGGTGAAGATCACATGGCTGCATGGAATTAAGCAGTAGATAATGCAGACCTGGTAAGTGCTGTACAATGTGTAATCATTAGTGAATACTTATGATTTTATGGTGATGTCCATGACATAACAAATTAAGATAGAATCGCAAAACATCTGTAAATACGTATATGACAAGTAGCCACATTTTGGTGTATGTTGTGTGACGGTGAATTATTGTTCCAAGTCAATATACACCAACAGAATGACAAGGAATTCAATAATTTGGTACAAAAAATGAGAGAACGATACCACATTTCACACAAAATGTATTCATGTGGAAGCTTGATACTGCATCATATGCATGACTGTGACTAATTTTTAAGTGTAATGGATATTAACTTTAGGCATACTCTTCAGATTATATGTTAGCGGAGCAATAGGTGAAATGTCCTTTTTGGGTTTTTCGTTTGTTGTTGGGTTTTTTTTTTTTTTTTTTTTTTTGTTTTGTTTTGTTTTTGTTAGTTTGTTCCTTTGTTTGTTTGTTTTTGTTTTTTTTTCTTTTTTGCATTCTTTTGGTTTTGTTGTGTTTTTTCTTTCTTTTAATTTTAATCTTTTTGTGCGACTAATAATCATTTATCCTACTGTTGAACCAGCCGAACACAAACTTCAAACCAGTAATGTAACATGTTAAGAGATTTTTTTTCTTCGATTGCTCTTCCTGTAAGCCAGTGTAAAATGTTATGAGTGAAATATTTGAATACACTGCATGACATTCACCGCAGGCCATAAGACGGTCCATTCCATTTTTTATCTGCATTTGCACTTGAAAGGGTCGCAACAAGTGCTGCAGGATTTAAAATTCATCACTCCCAACAGCTTCTGAGGTGCCGGTGCATTTTCTGTCAATATTTGAATCATTTTGCCTTCATTTAACTTCCAACCCGATTCAACATCTTTAAACATAACATTAAGCATTAACACTTTAGATCCACGCGCAGTGGTAGTAAATGATAAATGCAGACATCTGAAAATTGTTGAAAAACACTAATAAATTCTCTTAAATTAATATTGAAATTATGAAATACAACAATTGTTCATAGAGAAATATATTGTGGTTAAGCTGCTTCACTATGCACCACCGTCACACCCTCGCAAGATATAACACTGAAATCGGTAAAATCTGTGACACAGACAGTTTAAATTTATTATATGATATTAAAACGGTATTTAGCACGCATGTAAAGTCACCATCACTGTCTACACATTTTGCCCTATGTTTAAAAGGTACTGTGGGCTTAACCAGTTTAATGGTAAATTCCAACTGAAAAAGGGAAATAGGTTCCACTGAAGCAGGTTTTAGACATGGCGTTTCTGTATACATGGGAACATTGGGTTCAAAGACTATTACATTTTGTTTTGGACATATGCAGATATTAGTGAAATTTCCGGGAACCACGTAGCAAAAGTATAAATCCGGCATTTGGAACCACGAAATAAGTTTACTACATGCATTCATTTGATAAAAAGCAAAATTAAATCTTTTTAGATTTTTTGTTTGGGGGGGGGGGGTTGGTTGGTTGGTTTTTGTTTGTTTGTTTTTCCCTTTTTGTTTTTTTTTTGTGTTTTTTTTTATTGTGCAAATCACACATTGACGAATTTACTGGCAGTAGGCTTCTAGATATGTTTCAGGTCTGTAGACTTGTTAGTACCGTTTACAGTTTCAACGTCGTCTCAAAATGTCATCCAGACTCTTCAAACTTTGTAGAAACGTATCTTGCTTCGTTCTCTTCCAGGTTTGCTTATTAGACCACAGTCTGGTGGTTTGGGATTTTTAGCTCGGCTAACTTGTCAGTCCGTTCAGTTCATGTTATGTAATGGGTAGTCGTCTATCAACACTTCATCCACAATTCACATTTTGGACTCCCCCCTTCCAAAAAAAGCATGCCCAATTTACTCTTACGGGTAAGTTTCTTACAACATTTTTTTCATATATTTATACTCCAGTGATGATAATGATGATGACGATGGTTATTATTATCGTCATTATTGTTTTTATTATTATTATTATTATTATTATTATTATTATTATTATTATTAGTATTATTATTATTATTATTATTATTATTATTATTATTATTATTATTATTATTATTATTATTATTATTTGCAGGGTTTTTTTGGGGGGGGGGGGCAAATGTGAAAAAAAAACAATATATAGTTTGGATACGCTTTGGTTCGGGGGGGGGGGGTGGTGACCTCGGTGCGACCCAAGCATAGCACCTGACCAGTACAGTGTCTATTTTAGCAGTTCTTTTTATCCTAACGTGCATGTACTTTTATCTTGCTGTATTTACATATTTTATTTCTCCCGTAGTGGAGGTCCAATAAATTATTATTATTATTATTATTATTATTATTATTATTATTATTATTATTATTATTATTATTATTATTATTATTATTATTATTATTATTATCATTATTATTATTATCATTATTATTATTATTATTATTATCCAAAATGACCAGCCAAATTGCTTAAAATATGCATAGGGGCCCTTCTATGAGGCCCAGACCTAACTTTTCACGACACGTGGCACAGTAAATATTTTGGTCAACTGAGCGCATGGGATGGTCAGTTGTACAGTTCTGAGTTCGTCGTCCGTCCGTCAATTGGTCTGTCCGTCCACAATCCATGTTTTCAATTCTCCAAAACTATAAGTAAGATCCACTCCAATCCCGGTTTAGATCTACCCTGTGTAGGTATCTACTAATTGTGTTCAAGTGGTCATGCACGATTGAATTTATTTGTTATAAACTTTTGTTTCTTTTCTTGAAAACCACTCGAATAGTTGCTTCAAATTGCAGAGACACTTCTGCGAACTTTGAGACTTTTATATTTCCCCGCGAATTTGTGATTATACCAGCAATTATTCTGAAACTTGGCCAGAATGGTTCTTGTGGGAGAGTTACACAAAGTTGTTCACTAGATGGTGATACGCTGGCTTTCTGATTTTAATGATTTTTTTTCACAATTAGAGTAATTGTCTATCAATGCCTAAGTTGCTATCGATTATTATTTGTCTCTATCGAGATTGCAATGGCAATTTACACTTGCTACATTTTAAATCCTTTACCCAGATTCAGTGCAAATTTTGTGGCAATGTTCTTCAAGTAAGTCTTCACCGTTTTGTTTTCAAACAGTCAGGCTCCAACGAATTTAGGCTTTTTAGATCAGCTGACTTTCTGTCAACTCCGCTTATAGGTTAGTCAGTTGTCCAAAGTATGTACACAAATCACGTTGTTGATTTCTCTAAAACCGCTAGGCAGGTCCACTCCAAACTTGATGGGATTTTTTTCAAAGTGACTCTCTACAAGTTTTCTTAAATGGTCATACTCTAATTTTTTATTTATTTAGTTATTTTTTTTTTACATTTTTTTTTAAATCTCAAAATCCGCTTGGTGGAATTATAGCTGCTGGGGTTAAAACACAATTGGTCACTAAGTGACAATATTCAGGATTCCTGATTTGCAATCAGTTTTTTTCGATTCCTGTGCTTGTTTAATGCACGATTCCAATTGACTATTTTGCGATGCGAGTCAATGCAGATGACATGAAGAATTTACATTTCAGACTTGTTCAAAATCGTCGACCAGATTTGCTTTAAACTTGGTGCAAATATTCCTTAGGTTAGACACTACCACGCTTGTTCAAATGACCGTGCCTCAATGATTTTTTTTGTTTTAAATTACTTATTCAGTATTTTTTATTCATCCTTTTTGCTATCAATTGGTATATTATAGAAAGTCTTTTTTTTCTAAAAAAAAAATAAATAAAACAAAGAAAAACAAAAGAAACAAACAATCAAAAAACAGAAAAACAAACAAACAAACCAGCCCATCCCATTGAAATAGTACGGGAACACTTCTAGGAACGCCCAGACCTTCATTTGTTCAACAGCACTTCCGCTATATGCGATTTTTACTCCAAAGTGTCATTCTGTCTGATCTGCAGCTAGGTGGGAATGCAGCGTGTCCGAAGTTTAAACATTCCCGACTTAATTGTAACAAATTTCTCAATTTGGGAAATTGTCTTTTAATGCATGCATTTTTATTGATTACTCTGTAAGTCAATGGGTATTGCAATGGTAATTCACTATTTCATATTGTTTTCCAGAACCTCTGTCTACAATCATTTCTTACTTGATGGAGATCTCCCTTTGTTGGGTCCTTACTAAGTTGTCAAAATGACAGGCTCCAGTATTTTTTCTAAATCTTTGTATGATGGTTTAGCTCTTCTGCGCACAGTTTGCAGAGCTTTTGCAATCACTCAAGTCAGGTTGTCAGTCCGTCCTTCCACCCGTCCGCACACATTTTGCCTGTGAACACTCTGCACCATGCAATACTTGAGTCAGGCCAATATAAATTCTATAAAGTGTATGACAACTCACGTTACATTATGTAATATGCAAGTCGCAATGTGAAACTCTTGTGTCCACCAGCTTCATTTTTCATCGATCTGCATGAAATTTAGTGGGATTGCAGAAGAGGTTAAAAGCTCGGTTGATTATGACACAAATGGCGCCTATACTGACAGAAATTGTGAGTTCAAATGCTTTGAAAGATACAAAATTCTATATCTAGAATAATAACTGAATATGACATGTCCATTTCGTATCATATATAGATCATGTCCGATGACAATAGTTTATATATAAATGAATGACATTGACCCATTTTTGCCAGGTCACCAGACCTCTTAATTTAGACACAGTGATTTCGAAATTTCTGATTGTGATTTTGTTATTTCTTAGTGAACATCAATAGCAAAGAGAGCTGAGCACGCAGATCAAAACTGCACTAAAGTACACTGTATATAAAAAATTCTACTTAGTGACCTACTTTTTTGGCTCACTTGACCGAATAATTCTGTGTCCTTAACCTATTGTGCAAAGGTCGTTAATTACGGAAGCAAAGGACATCTTATTCAATATGTTGAGACAGAATAAAGCGAATGATGCCCCATATGCTACAAATGTGTAGCATATAGAAGTCTGATGTTGTGTAAGATTGGTTTTCAAGGTTGTGGAAGGAGTACGTTTCAACAAATGATTTGTGGTAAACAGTGCGTTGGGTACGTGTGCCTTGTTTGAGTGTGTGTGTTTGGGGGGGGGGGGGGTCTCCAAAAACGCCCGGTCAATTACTTCGGAATTGTGTGCGGATACGTCAGCTCTGACCTTTTTTCAGGTTTTTTTTTTTTTTTTTTTTTTTTTAGTTGAGCTGACTGGCCAGTAGCTGAGGTTATCTTATCTTCGTACATCGGCCTGCATCAACAACCCACATTTCCGACTTCTTCAAAACCTTTGGTTAGATTCATTTCAAACGTGGTGGCAATGTACCTTAGGTGGATCTCAACCAAGTCGTTAAAAAAATCAAGCTTCAGTAATTTTTTGTTTTTGTTTTTTTATTTTTTTTAACGATTTTGTTTTGTTTTGTTCTTTTTGCGGGAAAAACCCTTAAAAAACTAGACAAACTTTAATGCTGGGCACGGTTTACATTGTTTTAGCTTTAATTACATTACATTTCATTTTTAGAGATGGTATTTACTTTATGGTGTTCAGAAAACATCTTTTCAACAGGCATATCCTTTATTCCATTTGGCATGGATGCTTTGTTGCATTTACGGTTCCAAATCACGCCTTACGATTTTCCTTCAAAAATCGTACAACAATGTTCACTTTCGTCAGAAACCTTAAGGATGATAAGGTCCTTCTCTTCACTGTTCTGTCTTCACTTAGTTCATTTATTCATAAAGAATCCAATCTCTTGGTTCTTTTCTTGATTTCATAGGATATTTTACCTATATTGACCTATCAGTGAAGAGAATGACCTTATCCTTCATAGATTTATTATTTCAGTCCTACGCAAAAATGTAACCACTGTATGCATACATTGTATGCCTACTAACAAAGTCACTGTGAAAACACAAAAGAATTAAATATGTACATATCTATAAGATGTACGTAATTCTTCTACATTCACGCATCTTTCAATGACTGTAAGGATAACAAGTTAACAACCGAAATAATAAATCTGTTTACACATATAAAAGATACATTGCTGACCCCGATGTACGTATTTATTTGGTTGTTCTATCACATTTCTATGCATTGCTTTGAGCTCGAGTCATCAACTTCCATCTTATTAAGATGTTTTACAAAGAACCACATGATAACACAATGAGACAAAATACACAAAGAGTACCGGCACTCAGTTTCAATAGTTGGGGGAATGACTGTCAAAGGAGGCAGTAAAGGGCAAATTAGATCCCTGAAACTTTATGTATATATATATATATATATATATATATATATATATATATATATATATAGATATATATATATATACATATAGACACACACACACACACACACACACACACACATATATATATATATATATATATATATATATATATATATATAGCTGTTAATTTCAAAATGCGCTTTATCGCGTCTTTCGGCTTAAGTCCAAAAACAATATTTGAGTGCAAACAAGTCTGTACACTCTTATATATAAATTTGGAAAGGTGTAACATTCTGCGTGAAAGTTTGCATGTCTACGACCACCAAAGAGCACAAATGTAATGTTTATGGTTTGCACAAATGACAATACGGAGCTACTGTATGTGGAAATACGTCCTATATATTACACACTAGTTATTGACGATAAGAAGACCAAAGCATTTAGATCGGTGACCTTGTTTTTATTACAGCTGTGGTTGGCCGTCCATAATTCCTCTATGACAGGTTAAAAAGACATCTTATAATATCAATAATATGTATTTCGATACATATACATGAAACACATTTAAGTAGGCTGATTATATCGTGCATTTAGCAATTAAATCCAGACTTACCTGGGCACATCGTGTCTGTAGGCCGCGCTGTGCTGACAGTTGTATCAGTCATTGTCGTATATGAATTCATCGATTGCTGGCTGCTTGGCAGCTTTTGAAAACTTCTTGTGCTGTTGGCTGGATATATTTTCAAAACACATCCACACACAAGGAAAATATAAAAATAGTCATGTAAACACTATCAGCGTATTTTCATAGCAGATGGAGCATCTTATAAGAATAGAAAAGTATAAGTTTCCCTCACCTATAACGTTGCGACTTGTTATACAACATTTACCGACTGGATGTTTTAGGATAATGAGCATTCCTCATCATGTATATTATTACATTTGAACAGTACTCAGTTTTAATCGTGTCACCAAATTACTTCTTACATCCATCAATTTTATAAGCTGGCCATTTTAAACATGGACCTTATATGTTGTTACTTTCCCCATTTCATGATGGCTGCATGTTTGTATTGTGGTAGTAGTATCCATGGTTGTCTGGGTATCTGAACTAGTTGAGTATTTCGTACGTACATGGATATGACTTAAGTCAATTCTCCCTCTTCCACCTGCTGCTAATGTCAAAAATCGTTTAGCATCACTCGACACGGACCTTTCTCTGCGAATCCCAATAAGTTGTTGTTCTCAATTGTAATCAAACGGATCAAAATTCTATCAAAGTCCATAAGGGTACCTGGTAGTATTCTGACAGAAAGATAGTTATTTGAGCGCATTACAGATGTCGAAGATCTCAGCTTGAGAAGGTTCAACAGAACCATGATTGTGATACTCTCCTCTAAGCTGCACTTGCAAACTTGTGAAAAAGGACAAATGCCAGAACTTGAGTTAACTGATTCTTTAACAATTCGTATCTACATTTTACCTGATCGACGGACAGCTAAAATTTGGAGTATATGCCTATAACTTGCGGATTATTTTAAGTATTAAACAGTTTAAATGTGCACAACAGAAGGATGATATTGAATGAAACAAGATATGTTTGTAAAACATACATGCCCCCCTCCCTCATTACCCTTGCCCTCGCTACCCTTGCCCCGGCTATCCTATTGATAGTGGTAGAAGGGGCACTCGTGACCTTACAAAATTAGTGAAGGTTAATCATACATCAATGTCACATATCTTTATACTTTAACCTTTAAAATGAGGTCAAGGTCATCAATCTTCAAACTTCGCCTAGCCCCAAATATGGACTATAATCATGTGCAATATAAAAGTCCTAGCTTAAAAACCTCTTCAGTTATTGTGCGGAAACCAAAGTTAACTCAGATACCACTGTGACCTTGGAAATTAGGTCAAGGTCACCCATCTTTGAACTTCGCCTAGCTTTTGATTAGAATGTTACACCTGTACAGTATCAAAGTCCTAGCTCAAAAATTGCTTTGTGCGAAAACCATAGTTTAACTACAATCTCTCTGTGACCCTGAACACTGGGTTAAGGTCACCCATCTTCAAAATCAACCTAGCCCTTACAGAGAACCATAAAGCTGTGCAATATAAAAGTTCTAGCTCCAAGGTATAAGTAATCATGAAGAAAGCATGAAACCATATTCAGTAAAGTGGCTCTGTGACCTTTAAAAAGAGGTCAAGGTCATCCATCTTCAAACTTCGCCTAGCTCCAAATATGGACTATCATCATGTGCAATATAAAAGTCCTAGCTTAAAAACCTCTTCAGTTATTGTGCGGAAACCAAATTTAACTCAGGTACCACTGTGACCTTGGAAATTAAATCAAGGTCACTCATCTTTGAACTTCGCCTAGCTTTTGATTAGAATGATACACCCGTACAGTATCAAAGTCCTAGCTAAAAAACTTCTTGAGTTATTGTGCGGAAACCACAGTCTAACTACAATCTCTCTGTGACCCTGAAAACTGGGTCAAGGTCACCCATATTCAAAATCAACCTAGCCCTTACAGAGAACCATAAAGCTGTGCAATATAAAAGTTCTAGCTCCAAGGTATAAGTTATCATGCAGAAAGCATGAAATCGTATTCAGTAAAGTGGCTCTGTGACCTTTAAAAAGAGGTCAAGGTCACGCATCTTCAAACTTTGCCTAGCCCCAAATATGGACTATAATCATGTGCAATATAAAAGTCCTAGCGTTAAAACCTCTTCAGTTATTGTGCGGAAACCAAACTTAACTGAGGTACCACTGTAACCTTGGAAATTAAGTCAAGGTCACCCACCTTCGAACTTCGCCTAGCTTTTGACTAGAATAATACACTTATAAGGTATCAAAGTCCTAAATTAAAAATTTCTTGAGTTATTGTGCGGAAACCACAGTCTACCGACCGACCGACCGACCGACCGACCGACATGTGCAACGCTATATGCCCCACCTTCTTCGAAGGGGGGCATAATAAAGCATAGTGTGGCCACCTGTTAGCAGAAAAGTTCATATGCAAAAGGCGGGCTTTGCTACTCTTCTGTATCGACAAAGGCTACAGAGAACATGTTGTCAAAACACAGCCAAGTAGGGCAAAAGTAGTTCCGTGGTAGAACTAACTTCCGAAATCTGGGATGAAATCTACTGACCACCAACATTTTTGCAGCAGCCTCTCAGCTGGTCCACACTGCCGAGTAAAAAAGACAACCTGGCCAATTTTCCGTGCCCAGTTTTATGAAGAGGATACATCCCAAGTTCACGAAGCGTAGGGATTTAAAAATGCAGGATTCCAGATAAATCACGAGAACAAGGGATGTATCCTTTTTATACCATGCCTTCTTTGTTTTCATGAATATGAATGCATTTTAAAATGTTTTCACCAAAGCAAATCAGTCCTGTATTGAAATGTAGCTACAGCAGGGATATATGTGTAAGCAGGTGACATATATATCCCTTGAGAAAAAAAAGGAGGCATGGTATAAGGCATATTATCCTAAACTTTGTTCATTTTCTTCAAAAGCCTTGTAGTTGCCTACACTGCTAATCCTTGATCAGGGATATGACCTTGAATCATAACTAAATTTTCAAACTAAACAGCTGTTGTATTTGAGGGTTGATAAACATTAAACATATGGTCGTTTTGGTTATCTGTCCGTCATCCTCCGTTGATGACCAATGCCTGGGCCTTGGCTAACCTGACCAAGGGGGCCTTGGCACAGAAGGCTGCCCCTTCTGAAGCACAGCTACAAAGAAGTGCCTACTCACACCAGAACCCCCCCCCCCCCCTTCCAACCCAGACACCACCAACGGAGAAGCAATATAACGCAGATAAGGCTTCCAAAGGGTGTTGACACTGTTGTCATTGTGGCACGAACTGTCCACACATATGGTCAACACATAGGTTTTCACATATAGCTCGTGACCAGGCTAATGCAAAAAATTGCGTAATGTCAACTGACGTCACTACCATTGCGCTATTGTTTGGTGCAGGGAACTGATGCCTGGACTCCGCCCTAACATCAAAACAAGGCCACTTTTGAAGCGGCTGTGGTATTGCCTTTAACATACAACTAAAATCAAAGGAACAGAGCTACTTCACCGTTGTTGGAACTCCAAATGAAATGTGTATTGCCAGGGATTTTCTATTACTTTAAAGGTGCAAAACAGTGCTCCGAGAAGAGTCTGTATTTTCGTAAAATGGTACAATCAGCACACAATAGATAGTCTGAAGTAAAAGCATTAACTTTTAATCTACTGTGAACGGGTTCACCATATTGACGATTAACCCTTATTATTCATCAGTTATTGCAACAATTACTTTATTAACCGCTTGATGAAATGGAATTGACTGATTAAGAAACTACATTTATTTTATATATTCAAGTAACTTACATATACTATTCAACAGATGTATATTATTCACATTTGTGCAATGGGCTTTTTAGGTTGATCGACCCTTCAAAGTGGTAAACATTAAATTGGCCATACAGCACGGAAGCAGTGGCGACCATATTTTACATTTTTTAACTCTGCAAATATGATCAGGCGTATGTCAACGTATCCACAGACGCACGTCAAATTCTTTACTTCGAGACACAATCAAGTTTCTTATTGGTGACAAATCTGAAACAGCTGCGTTTTGCTAATATGGATATTGACTTGTCATTTCACATAATAAAACAACTTCTTTGCTTGCTCATAATATTCGAGAAGCAGTCCTGACATTTGCCTGCACGCATTCTGTTATTAAATCGTTACAATAAAGCATCATGAACACCAACAAACTGTATTATTAGCCAGTACTCAATGTAGTACATTGTGAGTTGAGGGGAATCACCCCACTGACCAACATATCAGCACGTTTGCATGATGGTTGATATGATGGATAACCTAGACCCCAGCTTCACAACCTGCAATGTATATATTTTAAAGAATGAAGATTGATGTGGCGCCATATTTTTTTTTATTTGCATTAGTTGTTTGGGGAATACAAGTTGCCTTCCTATCTTTATGGACATCACCCAAGTCGTTAAGAATATTAAATGGTAAAGCTACCAAAACGTTACAAATAACTGTACTATCACTTATAGTGTTAATAGTAGTTTCTACAACTGGCGTGTCTGCTTCATGCACTGCATTAGAATTAAAATAAGTACTTATGCTTAATGATAACAAAGGGTAAAATTGCCTATTTACAGCCATAAAGTACAGCCTTTACAGATGGTGGATCTATTTTTGTATTTACTATAAATGGCACCTCTCATTTGTGAATAAAGCGATAAGTTCCAGGGTGTCCTTATTGCCTGGGCAAGAAGCTCTATCATGGAAAGAGTGCTACTGTAGTGTTTTTTGATACTGCTCACAAACACAGTCTAAAAACGAACAGAACATGGGGAAACTTTGGGGTCTCCCAATCATAGCCCACGTGGTAGTTGTAAATATACATTTTGATACTTTACACGTGGGACAATAACATTCAGCATCACCATACCTCACCCTAAACGTTAAGGAGTTTTTACCACTGAATGCCTTGGTATGTGGGTATAGGGGTTGGAGAAATCCACAAGGCATAGAAAGTTAAGTTTGCAACACCAATCAATTATAAGTCTTAAACTGACAATATATCCAATGCAACCTCGCCTGGTTAAAGCCCCAGCTTATTTTCGGTCAAGTGCAACTCTTCTAATAAGTCTTTCACACAATACATAGGCATACTTTTTGGCGATACTGGTAACCATATGCATTATATTTATCACACAGATCGCAAGTACCGTTTTTTAAAATAACATTGTATGGTGGGTCTATTTATCAGGGTAGTTGGACACAAACACTGAACTCAGAAATGTTGGAAAGAATGTTACCCACTCCGTTGGGAGTTGTCCAATGGCCCGTTTATCGTATTTGCTTTCCAACAGTGGCACCATCATATCAATAGTAATGTCTTAAAGGTTGAGATGCTCTTTTGATACACAGGTCTAAAGGTTCCTCTAAGTATCTCTAGACATGCAGTAAAAAAGGTTCCTCTCATGAGCGTGTATTGAAATCATCGTTCAAGCTGATAGACTTCCATATCAGAATGTGATCATTTACGTCTAAGATACGGTGCCATCTATTTGCCCCAGTATTCCGAATGGCTTCATTTCTAAGGATAAATCTGATGGATGACCCTTCATATATACATCATATCAGAAACATTATGGGCTGCCAAATCGCCATCTTAATCTATGCCAATTTTTGGTATATGATGATCGTTTACTTCAAATAGAAACTTGTCATAGGGTCACAATCATTTCTTGGGCAGTTACATAAATGCTTTGGAGACATGCACTAGCATGATCTCCGATGCACGATGTAGCAAGTCATCAGATCTTAACCTACAGTTGTCTACCATATGGACACTGTTGGCATTACCAGAGATGGATCTGTATGCAGTTTTTCTGGCAGCCAAGGTTCGTTATCCTAAACTTAAATAATTTTCTAAAGTTCTCACAAATGTCCTTCTGAAGTTAAAATTACCCTTGCAGTAAAATGATGTCGTGCATAAGTTGTTAGTTATTAGGAAATTACAGTCAGTGCATAGCTGCAATAACATTTCACTTTTGGCCTTAGGCCTAACAACCAGGTCTCATAAATGTACTTACTGGTACTAAGGGTTACTTATGGTAAGTTTCTTAATGCCTGTACCACATATTGCATTTAGACCGCTAACAATATACATTGGTAATTCTCCTCAGAGTATCTTCTTTCAATACTGGCCCAAAAAATTCACGGATAATTACTGGAAACACAGGGCGCCATGTAGCATCCACAAAAAGTGATCTTAGGATAACACGACACTAAGAGAAAACGTAGATCCCTACAGTCAAGGTTTGGTAACAACAGATATTTAGCTAGCTTATTTTCAATCACAAGAGCCACTCTTCAACGGTTTGATGCAATGTTGCTGTTCCACTTTACGTGGAAATCAGGGACGGAGAATACAAAAGAAGCATGCATTACACATAGAATTATTATATCGTGAACAGGCATTCTATGGTTGATATATTTATCCTTTTCATATCTTTCAGCCGCTTTTATTCTTTCGCGCAGCCTGCAGAATTTCCTTTTATGACAGATTTTTTTGCTGAAGACTTGTCCTGCTTGTTAAAGGGATATCGTTTGCGAGTGTATACTCTCTTTTATTCATGGGCGAAATATTAAGAGGTAGGTGGTCATTCTGTCGCCTGGCTTGCCTATTCCTCTCCATTTATAAGGTAAGTCTGTTATTTCTAGCACATCTAGGGCTGGTTGATATTTTTTCGCTCAGATTGGGCTTCCCCTGGGCTACTTGTCTAACTGACGCTTGTAATGATAATATTCTTACTATTCTCTCTGCTAGCTACACCCTCAAGGAAACTTTCGTATAAATATATATACATGTATAGACGGTGAGAGAGAGGATGATGAATCCCACTAATTCTAGGAGAGTGGCTAATCACTGATATCTGTGGCACAGAGATCAGCAACGTGTCAGTTCAGCCACATAAACCTTTTTTGACGTGGGGGATCTGCAGTTTTATATACAGTTCAGTCTGTCCATTTGTCTGTGTACATTCCTCATGAAGTAAAACAGCAGATCATTCTAACATACCGTGAGGAACCACTGTGCTTCCATGATGTCAAGCGCAGCTTTACAGGGTGTTTGACAGGTGTGTTAACGCTGTACACCATAGCACTTACTTTAATGCTGATCTCCATATCACGATCCAGAAAAAACAAGAGCAGACTGATTTTCCAACAAAAAAATCAAATGTCTCCCGGTGGAACACTTATGTCTCTGAATAAGCTACAGGTGACAACAAGTTACAAATGGCCAAGTTTGCTTGAAAATTACAATCCTATTTTAGCTGTCACCTAGATACATTACACTAGCAATTTTCATCAAGTTCTTCGAGACTTATTGCCGAGAAACCAATTTCACATAAATGACCCTGTGACCTTGAAAATTAGGTCAAGGTCACCCAAATACAATCCCAACCTTGGTCTTACCTTGATACATAATCCTACGAAGTTTCATTAAATACAATCATGTTCTTCGAGACTTATCGCACTGAAACCAATTTCATATTTAAGTGATGCTGTGACCTTGCAAATTAGGTCAAGGTCACCCAACTACAATCCAATTGTGGATCTCACCTTGATGCATTATCCTACCAAGTTTCATCAAATTCCATCAACGTCTTCAAGACTTATAGCACAGAAACCTATTTCATAAAACTGACCCTGTGACTTTGAGAATTTAGTCAAGGTCATCCAAATATGATCCCAACCTAGGTCTTGCCTATATATATATTCCTACCAACTTTAAACAAATTCCATTAAATTCTTCAAGACTTATTGCAAGGAAACCAATTTCATATCAGTGACTCTTTGACCTTGAAAATTACGTCAAGGTCAGCCAAATACAATCCAAACCTAGGTCTTGTCAAGATACATAATCCTACCCAGTTTTATCAAATTCCATCAAGTTCTTCAAGACTTATCGCACTGTAACCAATTTCACATAGGTAACCCTGTGACCTTGAAAATTCTCTCAAGGTCATTCAAATACAATCCCAACCTAAGTCTTGCCCAGATACATAATCCTACCAAGTTTCATCAAATTCTGTCAAGTCCTTCAAGACTTATCGCACGGAAACCAAGTGTTGAAGAACCTGAAGAACAACAACAACAACAACAACAAGCAGAAGAAGGGGAAGAAACCGGCACTAAAACAATATCTCCCCTGGCTTCCACCGGGAGACATAATACTGCCATAGACTACTCCCGAGAGACCTCACCCCACTCTGTTGGCTTAGGGTTAGATCCCAACTCGACTCCACTCCTCCCGAGAGCTTGACCTTTCTATGTGAGATCTTTCTCCTGATACGGCATACCCAAGCGATATCCATCCACAGTTTGTTTCCTTGGGTTCGCGGCGCGGCGTGCACTGTATAATCAGATATGTTACAAAAATGTAATATTCGATATCCCACCAAATTACACATTAACTGGAGAATTAGTCTGTTTTAGCCTGCATGACGGTAAACTAGTTGTGTGTCTGCGCAAGTGTGACTGGAAAGAGGCAAATATCAACAGACCATCGTGTGCGAGAAGGTATGACACAACACGCCTGAACAGAGGAGTTGCATTTTGCTAGCGCACGCAGCATATTTGCGGTGTTTTATCTTTATAAATATACATGTAGTGGTGTGGATTATTATTATCATATATCTGTTTCTCTTTGTGGAGTTGAGCATATTGCAAGTATAATTACATTGGAACATGTCTTGAAATATCCTCCAATGAGAGACTATTAACTTTATTAATACCAATGTATTTATGCAGTTTACAGGGAACTTAGAAGGGAGGAAAAACAAGAAAACCTGCACCGTTGGGTTGTAGGTTTGTTGTCCATTCATGTCCGTCCAGACACTTTTTTCTGCACTACATGTCTCTTCAATGGACCCTAAGGGACTTTTTTTTCAAATTTATTACGGCGGTGCATAATGGGACAAACACCACTTGACAGGCTTTTTGAGTCATTCTGACCTTGTTATGGGATACAGTGACCTACTTTGTCTGAACTTTGTTACTGCAATATCTTCCAGGAAAATGGAGGGCTTTTTCTCAGATTTCGTACAGAGGTGCCTTTTAGAACAAACATCAGCTGCTTGCATTTTCCGGTCAATGGAATCTATTTTATGGTAACAGTAACATATTTACCGTAAATTTGGTATTGTTGCTGCAAAATCTTTAAATTGCCTGGATGCATTCCGTTCAAATTTGGTACAGAGATGCATTATAATACAAAGATTAGCTGATATGATTTCTGGGTCGCTGAGACCCTTTTTGTGGTGACAGTTACCTGTTTCCTATTAAATTCAGAACTCAAATAGTCCTGTAAATTAAGTCAGTCTTCGTATGTATTGAATTTGAAGGAGAGCTTTCAGATGCAAGAGGTTATAGATAAGCCGGGACAATGGTGGGCTCGTGCTTTATGTAATAGGGATGGTAAATATGCAGCAGCCTAAGCTTACTAGTGGGGCTGAAATGTTAAACATTCCCCTTGATTACAAGCCTCTCTACATATCAAAGTTAGTTTCAATGACAGTAATGTGGTTTTATCTGAGTAAAAACAAATGCACTTCCACAAACTACAAAGTGACCACAGTGTAAAAACAAATACTGTTTCATGCAAAGAATTATGCTTCAAATGTTCAGTATCCTACCATAATACAGATTTTACACCTTTTTATTTTCAACAGAAGGTCCAAGGTCACATTTTTTTACCAATTGAAAAGAATTGTTGGATACTTTAATTAGACCTCCACATGTCGAAATGAGAGACAGAAATATCAAAACATATTGCTTCATTTACTTAAAATGTACTGATATTTTACTCCTTTAAAGTCTATCTGAGAAGTAAAAGTAGGAAGCACGAGACAGCTGGATCTTGATGAAACTCTCACAAGGCAGGAAGGGTAAGGTTTAAATTATATGATGTGTTTTTATATTTTTGTAATGCCCATTACAGTGTAAAATGTCCATATTCACTTTGTAAAGATCATATCTGTTTACAACAAGGAACACAAAATAAAGTGCAAGATTTCACTAAGAAGTGACAATTTAAAGTTAGAGATCATTCAACATTATCATCATTTTTGAATTAGTGCTTAGGGTCATATATTTCATGTCCCTTCCAAAATGAGTACTTCAAAAATGATGATTTTCCAAAACATCCGTACCAAAATTGCACAAAATAAGTCAAAATTGACTATCATATTACAAATTCTGTGAAAGTGTACAGACCCATTTAACCCCCTCCCCCTTGCGTATTGCAAGTACCAATTAAAATATGATGAAAATGTTGAACCATCCCTTAGTTATCTGTTGAATTGCGCACACTCTTGTCAAACAGTGCACTTCATCTATTGCCATCCCCTCAGTCGGCTTACCATCAAACATCTTAGTGGTAAAATCACTATTGTGATATGTTTTGCCAAGTGAGGGGGCAACTGAAAATAGTGTTTTATTTTGAAATCCGTTTAGTTACACTAAACAAATGTTGCTTAATATTGATCCGATATAATGTCAGATTTTAAGTAATGTGAATGGATGAATAGAATGGGTCTTTCTTAAGAAATTAATTTACAGTAATAGGCATGGAGTCACTCACCCCCACTTTGTCACCCTAATATTACGGTGGACAGATGATAGTATCTTAATTTAGTACAGTAACTAAATAAACTGAAGTACAACCGTAGCATTGCCTTTCATGCAATACTATACTTGAAGTGAAAATGTAAAATTTTTCACACTTTTTTACAAATATAATTCTTGCTAATATCCTAATGTCAAATATCGGGGACATCAACCCAAAACAGTGACTTTTAACATACCGCGTTGGGAGAAGGCCAGAAACATGTCTTCTTTGACAGCATTTTCCAATAAATCTATTTGTTGTCTTTCAATTAGTTATTGACAAGTTCGGCTGTCTACAGTTTCAATAATAATATCTTTATATATCTGGCAGACATTATGACAGTTTTTAATTCACATTACCTTATTCTATTCACGACGATATAATTCTGCTGCCTGCTTTATCCGAAGCAGTTGCCTGCATTAGGCAAAGCACCTCCTCTGTTCAGCCTTGATATGTCAGGCCTTGCACACGTTGATCTGTTGATCGTCGTACCTTTTACGGTCACGCATGCGTAGACGCATAACTATTAAACCTTCTTGGAGGCTTTAACAGATGGATTCTCCAGTTATTGTGTAAATGAGTGGAATATCTCATAGCATACTGCTGTTCATATTGGGTTATACCACCTACACCGGGCCAAAGCCTTACAAAACAAAAGATGGGTGGATGTTGTTTGGGTATGCCGCATTATCGGAAAGACCTCAGATACAAGGGTCAACTACCTGAGAGAAGCGGAAGTGAGTGAGAACCTATCCCTAAGCCAATAGAGCAGGGTAAAGTTCCTTCGGGTTAAACTGAAGAACTAATTTTTAGGGCAGTGCTGCTAAGCGGGATCCAACATCCTGAAAGAAAAAAAACTGACCAATGAGAAGAACTTCCAATTAGTCCATTTTAGTTTGAGCTAGAACCAGCCAACGCTGTTTCAAAAGTTTAAAAAAAAAAAAAAATGTAAAACGCAGAAGACTAGTCAGGTGATTTTCCACTCGCACCATCACCACATTCTACTTCTCAATCACTTGAGCTAAGAGTTATAGACAGCACCACAAGTGCAATTGTTTCTAAGTGGGAACAGGAAAGCATGTGGTCAAGGGCAAGAATAATATTCATTGTTAAACATCGGTATGTTAAATATCAAAGTTTCATACATTACAGACTAGTTTTGGTTAGTGTCTGGAAACGAGCATGGAAACTCCCCATTTTCTGGTGTTTTTATGATGACATCAATTACGACCAACGTAACGATGAATACAATGAAATGTTGAAAATAAGTTGTATGTTATTATACGATTTTAAATCAGTTGCTTCGAGAAAACCATAGCTCAACTTAATAATAATTCCTTACGATCTGTATGTATTTAACATTTGCCTTTTAACAATGTTTTTCACAATAATGGAAAAATCATGGTGGTGGGCCAACTTAGTTATAACCAAATCTAAAAAAATCCCAATTAAGCTATTTTGATAATTTAATTAGTGATAAGTAAGCAAATATTTAAGTATAAAGATTGTTCAGAAGAATATCAAAAAATACTTGTTGCTTGTGACTGGTCAAGGCTCAGAGACGTGAAGGCAGTGGCGACTGTAGCAGTGGAAAACAGTGTTCCCCTTTTAGTTTTTGTCCTTGCGAATGCATATGCATCAGTAGCTGCGACTGTAGCAGTGGAAAACAGTGTTTCCCTTTTAGTTTTTGTCCTTGCCAATCCATATGCATCAGTAGCTGCATCGACCATTTGTGATAATGAAGCCGTCGCAGTAATATTTCTCGGAAGAACACCTTGAGTTGGCACTTCTCTCCATTTGCTCGTGTTTTCGTACAGCATCCACAGTGCGTCAGCTGACAGCAAAAAAAAAAAAAAAAAAAAAAAAGAACGCAAGTACTTTTAAAAAAGATTATCAGGTATAGCCACATCATGAATTTCCTTAAGAATACTCCTGAAGAGTTTGAATTTTAAAGAAAAAAAGGCAAAATCCGAAACATGTATAAGTTTAATTACAAACGATAACATTGTATATGGTATCCATACTATTCAGAGGCTAGTACACTTTGTGACTTTGATGCAGAAATATGTGATGATTTCAATTGTTTTCATACAAAATTATCGGAATCATATGTTTTCTGAAAAAATGTTTTAATTAAAATAAACGGTTGAGTTCCAGACTTAACAATTACAATTGTTTCAATTGAATTCTAGTCAAAGTTTCCAAAATTTACACAAAATAGCATGTTAAAAAATTAACATACGAGTTAGCTTGTGATATCAAAATCAATTAGTCCCTGTATCTAAAAAACTTTTCTCCTTTTTTTCACAGGCCTTTGGTAATTTTTTCAATAAATTTAATTGATTTTTTTTTTTATAATTTTGGACACCATTTGTAAAACTTGAAAATTTTAACTAAACTCCTTCTAAACAAAAATGAGAAACGGTTTTGCAGCCAACAATATGCCTGTCTATTTTAATCAAAACCAAATGTTCTTTCTAGAAGGGTGTTTGACATATTTTTTTGTTAATATTCAAAATATTGAAAATTTAATTGTAGTTTAAAAAGTTAATAGCATGTAATGATTGGATAGTCATCTTTCATCACACATACAGTTGTTATGGGTTCAAATGATTATTGTACATCACAATATAATATTCAACAAAAACTCGCATTTGGTAGTTTTTGTTATTGTTATAGATTGTTCTAGGACCTTTAAAATGTAGTGAACTACACTGGGAACTGTATCAAATACCATAAATCGAATTTTATTTTGAGATATTGAAACGTAACCTGGTAATCAGGCAATGGATGTTGGTTGTTCACAAAGTTTTATAAAGTTCCTGGGTGAAAACAGGGTGGTACTGTTTGGTAAAAGCGAGGATAAAAAAGGTAGCACATGTATATGATCAACATAGACTCCAAAGGTTGTGTGCAGCGGTCAACCCTATTGACAGAATACTATTAAAATAATAAAAGTTATCATATATATATATATATATATATATATATATATATATATATATATATATATATATATACATACATACATACATACATACATACATACATACATACATACATCAAACTTCATTTTGAAATAATTTTGTTAACTTTGTAATTTCTTACCCTACCTTCTGATGAATTTGCACCTTAATTACAAATTACAGTAAAGATCAATAAGATCATTAGAGAAACCATGACAAAATATAATCGTATTTTGAGGCGGGATCTGCCGCCACCAAAACCTACCGGTCAGCAACTAAGCCGTATGTGCTAAACCCTATCAGCTACCACAGGGAACCGGCTTGTAACCAGTTAGAGCTGCTCAGACATACCAAGCTGTGTTGATAAACAATATGCACATGGCTACTTAGTCAAAGAATGTGAGAACACGTACACTAATACAGAGACCACCATGACTGCACTGAATTAGAATGTCTGAGAGGAAATTCACCACTTGACTTATAATTCAAGCGTGCAAATCATCCAGTGTATAAAAGCAATATTCTTATCTGCTATCATGCCTTAAAGTCTGCACCATACCTTAGTCTATACATATAAGATAAGCGTTAAACAAGGAGTATACATATTTCTTTTATACACATCTCCTTTAACCATAGGCACATGGTCTATAGCTTTATCGCCCTCCCTGCTGTGCGATGCCTTTGAATCATTTTTTGGCATCAAGGAAGAAAGGTACTGGTGGCCACTGTTTTCATTCCAATGCGCTTATCATGAAATATGACATTACTGAAAATTTGTATAAGGTAAGTGTGTTTGCTCAGAATATAAATTTGTGTAAAGTGTATATTTGCATATTCAGGTTTTGAGCATTGTTTCCAGCTACAGGCTCTGCGATGATTTGTTTCCCCGATCCCTCATATTTCGGATCTCAACGACACCTGGAGGTATCATGGCATTGACTGTGGTTATCCTTTTAAAGTTCACAAAATTCTATAAACTGTCGTGACGTTGCTTGTCATCTTGCACGCAGTTTTGTTTTACCCGTTGGCATTATCTTGCTATAGCTTCATCCTTGTCATATACCTAAGGATGCCATGTTCGCAATTTCAAATATCCATGCCCAAATCCAAGGTTTGTCAACATTTCTTTCGATGGTCTAAATAAATCACATTCTGATTTGTTGTCATGGGTTTACTTTTGATATATTACCTCTGTAGTGTTTTTCTAATCACAAAAGCCGGAGCTCGATGCTTCATGCACTTTCCTTGTATTTTCAAAGACAGGCCAGGCCAGTGCCCTGACAGCTGACCAAGAAGGTATCACGTGCCCAAACAACACATTATAAATCTGGATGTGGAAAAAGCAAGTCCCTACCCCAATGTCTGAATAAAGAACGGCATATGTTGTCATCTATGACATAATGATTGGAACTAAATTTAGGAGGCAAGTCCCATACTATTCATAACTCAACCGAATGGGTAAATTTCACTGACACACACACACACACACACACACACACACATATATATATATATATATATATATATATAAAAGACCGTTGCAGGCGTTACATTCGTTAAATTTAAAGAGGACAAGCATCATTAACTTTGGTATGCCAGTGTGTATCAAATGTCGAGTTTTGGATGCCATTTTGTTCTTCCTCATTTGCTCCTACCAAAAAAGACAGAACCTATGTGCAAGCTAAAATTTGCCACCTTGCTGTTCAGAAACCGTCGAATCTTTTTTCCTCTACTGTATCAGGTCCGCAAATATGTATCTTTTCCAAGGAAATGCAGAAGGTGAGGTATTTTCAAATATTTTCAAGAAATAATATTTAAAGGAGTCGTGGAAAACGTTCCATACTCTCTCTCTCCATATATATACATATATATATATATATGTATATATATGTATATATATGTGTATATATATTTACATATATATATATTAATACATATACATTAATATATATATATACATATATATATTTATATATATATTTATATATAAAGACAACGTGCATGTTCACATGTATTGTGTATGTATATGGCCTCTTGCTGTGAGATGCGGATATAATAAAATAAATGTATTATATGAATCCATGCTAGAAAAACGTATGCTGAATTTCTTACCTATAGCACCGTGTTTCAGCTCCGGGTATCCAAATGATAAAATGCCAATTCCCAGCCAAAATAACATTGCTAGGTGAACTTCTCTAAAATTGATTGATGTGGGTGTAGTCGGGAGTATCTGTTTCTGTTGAGTGAGGTATCAAGCAACTTCCAGCCTGCAATGCATAAGTTGGAAACACAAGCACAGACGAAAGCCCCAGTGTGTTTCTGTAGCACGCTTGCATTGCTTCTGTGAGGTGGCGTACATAACTGCTATAAGTTACTTTTCCTACATGGACACAGTCCTTTGGCTGGCTGCAGATTATATTGTCCAAGTTTTAGTTCTATAACCATAATTAAAGGTTTTGTAAATTGACCTTTCTATAAGCAAAAGATGCAAATGCTTCCAAGGAATCATCCAAGAGTGAAAAACACCATATTATTTTGAAATTGGTATTACTTGTTTTGTGCCTCAATATGCAAGTTGTAGACCAATTGACGTCATAAATTACAGTTTTATGAGCATCAGGCTTCCAATTGCATTATCATTGACCTGTTTGGGTTACTCGGTGATAACTCTGCCTCAACACAGTCTGGATCCAAAAATGCAGAGACAGGTCTAAAGCAAGCCACTAACTTCCCAATGTAATATCTTATTTTAAGTCACTTATGTAGGCACAAGCTACATTTTGAAACTACTGTGACACTAACAGACATACAGCCATGTTGTTCAAACTTCTAAATACTCTGCGCATATTCTATTGAGTGTTGGAATAAATGTTAATCAAAATAACCCAATGTTGTAAAGTAGTGCATTACATACAGTGATGTAGTGCAGGTAGTGCGGTGCATGATAAAATGATGTAGAGGGTTCCTTGCAGTTTCAAAATAATATGTTTTTTAACTGTAAGCTACACAAAAAAGTGTATATACAGGAGCAATACGCAATATACATTCACATATGCAGATGCTGTCCTTGTTTTTGCCTAACGTTTGATTAGGTTGTAGTGTTTGACGTATGTGAGAATGTTGCAAAAATATGGAGCTTTATTTTAGTGGCAAGAAAACCATCAATTGTCACTCGGAAAATTTGTGTTCAGCAATGACCAAAATCTACAATCTAGATTATAAATGTATAGTCTAAGAAACTTGATCACATATATTGAAATTTTTCATCAGAAGTTATAATCCCTTTAACTCACTTGTGTTAAAATGTATTTTTCTGTTCAGTGTGACTTGCTGGCTGTTACAGTCGCCATTTTCAGAATATGCTAGATCGTAGCAGAAGAAAAAATAACAACTTTATAACTTTAGCAATATATATAACTAATCAAAAATCATTACTATGTAGGTAATGGAATTGTATGTTTAGCCATGATGTTACCCCAATAATGAACAGACGGCAGGTAAATGCTAGTCCCTATTGGTTTCAATGGGGTACAGTTGAACACCATGCACTCCTCTCAAAGACACTGTCCACACTCCATGGATAGAATTTATAAATGTGTATCTTCTTGGCAATAGAAATGGCTCACAGTCCCACTGGCTTGAATACAACACACAGCTCCTGCCAGATCTTAGAATAATTCTCCTTATTGCTGGAGGATTTTGCTTTATAAACCCATGGTGAGAGCTCTCACCAGTATTCTAGAGTAGTTTGCCAATTATGCACACAACCCAGTTCACTGGGACCTGTCTGGACCACTTAAGGGCTTCCCTTTGTTTACAATGAAATGAGTCCTACCAGTGTAAATGAAGGTCGCGATTCCAGATTATTCCAAATATTTACAAGTTAGGCTCTGCAGTGACTCTACAAAGCATTCAATGATCCCAGTGACCTCTCCAAAAAAAAAAAAAAAAAAAAAATACAAACAAACAAACAAAACGAAACCCCCCTCCCCCCAAAAAAACAACAACAGCCATACACGCATTCATAGCACTGGCCTTGCCTTGCCTACCTCATGGTGTACATACCCTAGAGTCGACACTGCTGCTGAGACTCGTTTGTGGGTAATATAAGGCGTTGAAAGTCTTGCATATCGTATGCAATATATAAAAAGTCAGACTAACCTTTTAGCCAGTGTAATTCCCATAATTAAGCGTGCATTAAGTATAAGTCTGATGTACCTGCACAACTCTTAAAAAAGTATACTTTTTTTCCCCTCTGAGTTGGTTTGGTAAAGAGTAACAGGGTTTCGTTGTTACAACTTTTTTTGGCTTTTTTTTAATTGAACTACAAAAAGTAGGAAAACGCAGATCAGCATGAAGTTTAATCTACTATTATAGCAACAGACCATACAGACTAGTCTTTTTGATTAAAATTTCTTTTGCTTTATCCCTTGTTCAATTGAAGGTGTGGAGCATTATCTAGCCTAGTCTTGGACTATGGCTTTGAAACTTAAATTGATTAAGTCATTTTTATTTCGGTATGGACTAGATAACCAGGATCAATATGAAAATGTAGTAACGCAATGTCTAGCGTGTAAGTTTGAAACGGAAAACATCAGAGCCACAAGTAGCTGTAAGCGCAAACAGAGATTTACATAGATTTTGTTGGTATGCAAGGGGAAACATGTGTTACACACTTCCAAAGCGATGGTCTGCTGCACACATGCTCTACATGTAAGCTAGAGAATAGAATCTATATTAAGAACGTCATATGACACTCACAAAAGAACTGCAGAATGCCGTGTCTTTGAGTTCGGTACAAGCTACTAATGGCGATACAACAGATTTTGTCCCCGGACAATATATGAATGAATTATTAGGGATCTTGGTAAAAAGGTCAGTGCATTTCACTATATTCTGGATATCACGAACAAAGGTCATCATCAGTCACGCACTGCAACACTTGACGAAACAATTAAGCAGAAATATGATAAGGTAAAGGATTACATATTGAGAGTGATTTCAAAAACAGCGAGAATAAATAATAAGCGTGAAAATGCAGGGCAGTCATTGGACAAGACAGTAATTACAATTGGTCCCGCCAAAGTAGCCGTCCTCTCATTCCCACAAGGGCAATTAACAGCTCTGACGCTCAAATGGTGGCTCAATAAGATGTTGAGCTCACAGAAGATAAGCGTTTCCATGAGGTCTTTTTTTTTTTGCTACAATCGGCCTCTGTGACTGTCACAAGATCGTTCTTTACCACTTGAAAAGCAGACACTTACAGTTTAGATAAAGGTAGTTTTCCAAGCTTAGAGTAGCTGTCAATATCTTATTATCTGATGTCTGTTTGTGGCTTGAAAAAAATGTACCTCAAAACTTGCTGTGATCGGCTTATGTAGGAGGTATCGACAATAAGTAAGTCTATGCAGTCCTCTTGCTCCATATTGATGTGGCTTTCTCTTTTGTTACCATTGGGTTGCTTAAATGTTTAAAATGACAATGAAATATTGACGCCATTTTTGTATCATATCTTTATGTCATCAGGTCTTTACAAGATAACCTACTAAGTCTTGGCTACTTTTCTCGAAATTGGTGTGAAAACATTCTCTCACGCCAGTACATAAAACGGGCGACACCTACAAGCCAAAATTAAAGTAATAAACAAATACAGAGGCATGACCATGTCTAGTTATTTTTGCAAATGATGATGTTCTATTCTCAGTTTCTGCTTATGCAACTGTTAAGACCAATAATACAATACCGACTAACTAACTTTTAATCTTGAAGAAAGCAAAACAGCTGATAATATACTCACTTTCATATGCTTGCTTAAATATATATATCTTAACCACGCTTCTACGTGTTACTTGAATGTCTGCTTTGTATAGAACCATATGAACAAAATTGGTAAAGACCCAGTCAAGGTATATTACCCACCAAGTTTAAGGTGTAGGTGGTTGATTGGTTTGCAGAAGTAAAAATTGTGACTTGTCGTATCAATCTCACTGACTTGCATGGTAACAAATGGAAATGTGACTAAAGAATAACGTTAGCTGGAATTAAATTTGTGCATCTAAAACTTTCATAAATACGATTTAGCGGCTGAAGGGCAAAGCCAACAAAGCCCTTTTCAAACTACAATGATTCCCTGAAGATAGCAATGCGTGACTGCCCATGGAACCACCAGTATTTAACTTCCGTATCAAGTCTTTACTGTCATGTGGCAGTGAAGCATGGCTCTGTGTGTGTGCGTGTGTGTGTTGTGAATGGTACCGGCAAAGCTAGCCAGCACAAGTTGTGTTGTACTGTAAGTTTTAAGACAGCTTTGACATTGAGCCTTACGTTCACAGAAATGTACATATCTTAAAACTGCAAATCAGTGCATGCATGTAAGCATTGAATCGGGTTTACGACACTAATCAAAAAACTATGACTAGGTAATATATTTGTCTGTGTGTGGAGCAAGAGCTACTGAGGATGAATTTCATGTAATGATCAAATGCATTAAAAACCATGACGCTATAAACGTTTCTATGCTAACTTAGTGGAACTTGATTGAAATTTTATAACTTTAAATGATCAACAAAAGTCCATGTATATAGTAAGAATGGGTAATGCTAGTCTTGCGTGCCAGTCTTTCCTTTTATTAGTAAATTATCTGTTTGAAACCAGAAAACAACAACTAGGGTACTTATCTGACTGCCTTAAAGACATTTCTGTATATCCCAAATATACTGTATTTAGGCATATGTACAACATAGATACCAAGGTTCCACCTTATACATGCTGTGTACAGTTACGTACCCGCTGTCTGTTGTTTCTTTTGCCCCGGCTGTTGCGACCATACCATGTAATTTGGTGTTTGCCAAGAGTGTATGAATGTACAGCTACGCTCGCGTTCAAGTTAACAAACGCCAAACGCACCAACGTTTCCCAAACGTTTCCCAAACACTTTCAGTGAAAGTCAAACGTTTTGCAAACGCGTAGCAAACACTTTACCGAACGCGTTCGGTGAAAGCCGAACGTTTTCTGACACTTTTCCAAACACTTTCAAACACTTTACACTCTGTGCCAAACGTATGTGATACATGTACATGTACACTTGGTAATCTAATTCTAATGACTGGAATATTTTTTAACAAGTGTTTAAAAGCTTATCAGCACCTAAAAATCTCAACAACATGTGCATGCCTCATTTATGGATAAGCCAAAAAGCTCTATTATGTATATTTCACAATAAAGTTGAAATTATTCTTTTTCAAAAAATTTAGTTCTATCTAACAGTTTGTACATGTATCACTTAAAATGCATGTGTATATATTGTAGGCTATATCATTGTTTTCTTGTTTGCATGACAAATTGCAACTATCACCCAAAAATGTTGCTCGATAACCAGTTTGTGTTGTTTTTAAAATGTCGCAATTTCAGTCCATTCGATTTGAACTTATGTATGAGCAGCCTATAAGTTATATGATTGTTTGGTGGGGACATAAAATTAACACTTTGCAGTCTGAGTCCACATATATGCGGACTCACACAGATGATATACTATCAGTAGATTTCATATTTGAATTCCTCATCAAAAGACATTTCCAACGAATACCAACATGTCATATCTGCCATTAGCGATTAGTCAACAGCTTTTATCGGCGCCCTCTGGGCGCCGGCGCCCAGAGCAGGCCAAGGAAAGCTGTTGACTCAGACTAGAAAGTGTTAAAGCCTCAGATACACTGGCTTCAAGGGCGGATCCAGAATTTTTGCGGGGGGGGGGGGTGTTATCGACTTGAGGGAAAGCCCGAATGCGAGTGCTGAAGGCACGAAGCTTTTTTTTTTGGGGGGGGGGGTGGTCTTGGGGGCCTCCCCATGATAATTATCAAAAATAGATGCTCTCATATGCGTTTTCCTGGCATTTGCCACTGCATTTTCATACAGACTATTTGGATTTTCAGGGATGCAAACTTCACTAATCTGGTCTTCACAGATCAAATTCCGCTTTATATCTGATTCAAATTAACATGAAATGAAGAAAAGAAAAAATTAGTCAGTGACAAATAATTCCTGGAAATATGTATTTGTCACCTTTACCTGCTAATATTTATATTGTTACTGGTAATCAACAATTTTATGACATAGTCATACCTGGTTAAGGAAGAAAATAAGTATAGGTAGAAGAAAACAAATAATATGCCTACATTAAAAGGTTTAACACTTCATTTATCATAAAGTTACCGATCTTTCAGTTGCAAGTATACCCAGTCGCTATCATACTTTTTCTGAAAGTGAAGTTCTTGAAATAAGGCTAACTTTTATAATTTCGAATGGAAATACAGAAGAAGCTCAATTAAAGTATTGTTTGGCTTACTAAGCCAAACAATAGAGTTAGCTCCAGTTGAGTAAGCCAGGTGATACTCCATTGACCCTTGGAGTAATTATTTATATTTTTATTGAAAATTAGGAACTATTTTGGAGTAAATTTATAGGCAATATAATCATCAGATCATGAATCATGATCTGATCATGATATTGCCTATGGATTTACTGCGAAACAGTTTTTCAAAGATGAAGTATTCGTGACATCTTAAATGAAGAATTAAGTCTTAAATTTTATTTTAGTTGAATTTGACACTTGGGTAAACGTATTTGGATCGTGTTTTATATAAATATATACAACCTATAATGCTGGATAAGTGCACGTTTACATGTAGGTACATCATATATTGCTGGATCTGTTGAAAATACTTTTGTAGATTCTTCATTATTTAAATGGAAGTGTTTGGAATGCATAGTGTTTGAACGCGTCTGTGAAAGTGTTTGAAACCGTTCGGGTAATTGTTCAACGCGTTTGGAAAGTGTTTGAACGCACTTGGAGAAGTGTTCGGTAGCTTTGTGAAAGTGTTCGAACGTTTTGTAAAAGTGTTTGAGATTTTTCCCAAACGCTTTCCAAACACATTCCAAACACTTTCCAAACACATTCCAAACGTTTTCAAACGTTTCCAAACACAAGCCAAACACCAGTTTTACGCGAAAAAAGCGTTTGGCTGTTAACTTTTAGCCGGGCGTAACTGTATGCATTTTATGACTCTACTTTTGTGACACGGTAAAATTTATCATACAGACATGCTTATGTTTATTCCTAAATGAGTTTTGCATATGATTTATTTTATATGTGATCGCTTGGGTTCGTAAATATGTTCGGCCCCTTTATTATTATTATTATTATTATTATTATTATTATTATTATTATTATTATTATTATTATTATTATTATTATTATTATTATTATTATTATTATTATTATTATTATTATTATTATTTTTTTTAATGGTATTTTGTTGGCATCATGCTGCATGATATGGTAGGTCCTTTGACTTGATGTGGATATAAAATGTAACATATATATATGTATATATATTATATTTTGCTCGTACACATCCTTGGTACACATTTGAGAAACAAAAAGGAGAGAAAACATAGTCTTCACGCACGCGGCAAAGGTATATATTTTGGAGATACGACTGGCTACAGCCAGATCAAATGATGAAACAAAAGATACTTTTGACAAAAGTTTACTTTATACACAATACAGCAGGCCTACTGATCAACACGGCCCGCAGATTACAGAAAGTATATCTCATGTCCGGCTTTATCGTTATTTATGGTCATACAAGTCCATTTTCATCTTAGTACACTTTGACAAGTTCTAATTGGTGCTTGTCTGCCTTGTGCGCACCCAATCTATAACAACATTGGCACCCTAAAAGTCTGGGGCAATGAGAAGAACTATACATGTACTTTTTGGCCGTTGGATTCTCCACTAACGTTTTTGTACACACAGTTCTTTGTGCCACACTGGCCACTCTGCGAATATTTTCAAACTTTGTCCCTCTTTAATGTTCTCAATAAAGTCGTCTGTATTTCGGATACATTTGTTTCTGTGCACGTGCCATTGGGACCACTAATATGTGGTTCATGAAATAATCCGTCCCCTTTATTATTTGCATGTATAAAGGGGGTCACTGGCAATAGACTTAGGTCTATGTAATCCATTTGTTTGTTGATCTCAGATAATAACGGTGTTTGGAATGTTTCCATGGTTGGGTCCAAAAGGGTAGCAATACTTTCTGGAGAAAGTTGTTGGTCAAAAGAATCACTACACATATTTCGGAAAGGACACAATAGGAACCTTGCTTTTACTTTTTATCATCATACCGTGCTGTTCTTTCCTGCAATTCTCAGCCCAATTCTAATACCGTAGAGCATCATTATTGCTTTTGTGTTTAAATACAATATTCTGTTGACCATGGTTTTTTGCTCCATTGTTCAGCGTTGAATCTTACCTTGACTGCTACACTGCCGTTCTTTTATTGGAAAATACCTCATGAATTCAATGTATTTACTTCAGCCACTGCACCCAATGCTATCTCAAGCATATCGGGAGGTCCTTTGACTGTTTTTCGTCTGTGCGGCATCTTTAACATAATGCAGATAATTCTTAATGGAAAGGTCTACTCAGGTGTTGAGGGATACCTTGGTAAACATTTTTCGTAAACGGATTGCAAAGAAGAAATTCATACCGTTAGTCACACTGTTATGTTTTTTAATTTTTTTTTACAATAACTGCAACTGCACCCAGTCTTTTTTTATGCTATTAAGTCGCACACTCGAGATCCTTGGTAAATCAAAGTAATGTATACACCTATGATACCGGTTAGTAAAGCAGTCAATTTCAATATATATATATATATATCAAAGCTGTGCAACTCATTGAGATGTGATTAAAGGAAAACACATACCATCTTTCTTGTTAATGCTGTACAGGTATCTCCGATCTCAGCATGTAGACGAAACTATTCTATACAAACCTTTTTCAAACAAAAATACCCGTTAACCAGCTATTCGGAAGTCTCAAAGGAATATCCATTACAAACCAAGATGAGTATCTTTCTGAGTCTTAGTTACTAGCATGTTGTTCACAGCACAATTGGTTTGCGTAAACGTATTTATTGCTGAAAGGTCACATATTTGTATCCATAGCTATCTTTTTCTACATATGAGCATACATAGATTATAGAAAAGAACTTTTGTATGTTTTCAAATTTTGTTCCAGTAATACTTAAATATTAATATCTATCCTTTTCCTCAATATCTATTTTCATCAAATTTTTCAATCAACCAGGCCACTTTATACAGTCTAGTATCACATGAGTAATTTAAGCATCACACTGTAACTTCCTACTATACCACATATCAGATACTTTACTTCATATTCTACCCTGCATCCCATTATGCACCCACCATGCCGTGTTTCTGGAAAAATTGTCTATTATGCAGCCTGTTCACCCATACAGTGCAGTCAATTGTAGCATCTCCCTTTTTTTTCATTTAAAGTAATATATCCTATCGTTTCATAACAATTTATACACAACATAGTACATTATTATTCTATAGTATTGCTGCAAACTACATTTAACTTGTGTTGTGTTTCATACTGTGATGCCGCACGAAAGGATAGTAAGTAGCTTACTGCACAACACCTTGTTATGTTACTCTATTCCATTGTAATATACCATATTGTCTCATTGCAGTC
This sequence comes from Hermodice carunculata, assembly GCA_964020975.1. Lineage (NCBI taxonomy): Eukaryota > Metazoa > Annelida > Polychaeta > Eunicida > Amphinomidae > Hermodice > Hermodice carunculata. The sequence continues at coordinate 73,356,873 of OZ026618.1, forward strand.
TTTATATAACACACATTACTTTATTCTATAATATTGCTGCAAAAACGAAAAGTAATTCTTTAGTATTTTACTGCACAACAACTTGTTGTTTCACTGTATTCCATATTATATACCAATGGCATGACCATTTTGACTCTTCGATATATTAAAAATGTACACTTATTGTCTCTTTAGTTATTTATTTTATCAACAAACCCACGTGTATTCAATTTCTTTCAATAAGATATACACTTTTTTTAACTTTACCGTATTTTATAATTTGCTAAATTTATTTTCATCAGCATTTAGAAGGTCATCCTGACCAAGCAATATTTCAAAAGGAAACGAATTATCACGCAAAATATGACATACGAGCAAAGAGTCTCTGACCAGGGGAGTTGAGTCAAATTAAACATTTATACCTCATCTCAAAACTATTCTACAGCTGTGCCTGGTTAACAAATCTGTGAAAGAGTGTTTTGGTATTTTATAAAAAGTGGTTAAAATTATGTCATTTTAAGCCCAAAATGTTATGTAAAGAATTGCCATCCCAGCGCTTAACAAGCACAGTAAGATGAATCATTTAACACACACTCACGGGGCAACTCTAAGCGTGAGGCCAAAACCTTTGTCTAAAAGTAGGTTTTCTATTTTCTCCCCACAAACGGAGTGCAAAACGCACATTTTCGAGAGGAGGCGGGTAAGTTTCATTTGTTTCAACATTTGACGTCCCGGAAAAACAGATAATGTACGTCATTCTACATAAGTAACATTAACTCGTTTCTAGGTGATGAAACTGGATGCAAAAAATAAGAAGCGAGGGAAAACATTCGAGTTCCATCAGATATTTAAGCCTGTTTGAGCTTATTGATAAGATGTTGACATGGTTGAGTGGCACAACGCTGATGATTTATTGATAACGAATTGAAAGCTAAAAAAATTAACATTGTATCTTTCAATAAGGCCTGCTGATGTATTTGAAAATTGACAAAAAAAGTGAATTTCACACGTATTTGTCTTTAACTTCCTGGCAAGTCACGTCTTGTTCCTCCCCGTCGTGGCTTTTACTGGACCTGTAAAAATACATCTGAAGTAAATGCAATGGAATAGATAAGTCAATGCCAAAGCCACGACAGTGAGTGATAAGCCACGACGTTTCGCAAATTTCATGAAAACAGCAGGAAATAATTCCTTTAAGTCGAAATATATGGTGTATTGATTATTTCATGTTTGTATGTTCTTGTGAATTTAAATGCCGATTAAATAAAAGTGCTAGGGGAAGTGAAAATTACAATAATGTGCCACGTTTTGTCCTGTTTTGCCGCTCCCACAAAATACGCTGCACACAAACATATACATTTTTTGCTGTCAATTTACAAAATATACTATATTGACAAATTAAGTTCCTTGGTTTGATTGGCATCATTGTACTAGTACAACTGCTAATAATAAGTAGATAGCTAGCTAAATATATACATAGGCAGACACGTACATGCATACAAATTCACTGACAATAAAAACACCTCCATCACAAGAGGTATTGCCGAATTATTATCAACTCTATTCTAATTAACTGCATTCCATAATAAGATAATATTCCAGTTTACATTTATTTATTTATTTATTTATTTATTTATTTATTTATTTATCGGCTTTGGGGAGTCTTTAAATGAACTGATTTAATATCTACATCATATTCCCCACAGGTCTTTTGTGTATCGCATGAATCATCATGTTTTACCTGAATTCTATATTTGTACATGTTTCTATGGTTCTAATAATAACTATCAGATGTTTTAACGCCGCTTGGTCATTTGTGTAAGCGGAGACCGAACTGTATTTAGAATGCAGTTTTCCATGGTACAATATACGTGTTTGTGGTGTACTCCATTCTTGATAACCTAAGATTATGTTTGCGTTCAAGACACTACTGTGCATTGATGTATATTATGTATCCATAATGTTTGAATTAAAAGATTTAAAAAGTGGGTTTATCACGACATGGAGAGTATAATTATACAATAATCACATGAAACTAAAGAAGCGGCATAATTCCATGACAAAGTACCCTTCGGATATAAAATTTGTCCAAGGATGGCAAAAGTTGACATTTTACAATAACATTCCAACTACAGTTACGCCCGGCTAAAAGTCAACAGCCAAACGCTTTTTTCGCGTTTTGCTGGTGTTTGGCTTGTGTTCGGAAACGTTTGAAAACGTTTAGAATGTGTTTGGAAAGTATTTGGAATGTGTTTGGAAAGCGTTTGGAAAGAGTTTGGGAAAAATCTCAAACACTTTTACAAAACCTTCGAACACTTTCACAAAGCTACCGACCACTTCTCCAAACGCGTTGAACAATTAACCGAACGATTTCAAACACTTTCACAAACGCATTCAAACACTATGCATTTCAAACACTTCCGTTTAAATGATGAAGAATCTCCAAACGTATTTTCAACAGGTCCAGCAATATATGATGTACCTACATGTAAATGTGCACTTATCCAGCATTATCGGTTGTATATATTTACATAAAACACGATCCAAATACGTTTAACCAAGTGTCTAATTCAACTAAAAATTAATTAAAGACTCAATTCTTCATTTAAGATGTTATGCATACTTCATCTTTCAGAAATTGTTTCGGAGTAAATCCATAGGCAATATCATGATCAGATCATGATTCATGCTTTGATCATGATATTGCCTATAAATTTACTCCGAAATAGTTCCTAATTTTCAATTAAAATATATATAATTACTCCAAGGACCAATGGAGTATCGCCTGGGTTACTCCACTGTAGCTAATTCTATTGCTTGGCTTAGTAAGCCAAACAATACTTTAATTGAGCTGCTTCTGTATTTCCATTCGAAATTTTAAAATTTAGCCTTTTTTCAGGAACTTCACTTTCGGAAAAAGTATAATAGCGACTGGGTATACTTGCTACTGAAAGATCTGTAACTTTATTATAAATGAAATGTTAAACCTGTTAATGTAGGCATATTATTTGTTTTCTTCTACCGATACTTATTTTTTTCCTTAATTAGGTATGACCATGTCATAATATTGTTGATTACCAGTAACAATATAAATATTAGGAGGTAAAGGTGACAAATACATATTTCCAGGAATTATTTGTCACTGACTCAGTTTTTCTTTTCTTCATTTTATGTTAATTTGAATCAGATATAACATGTTGTTGGGATTTTTAGGTGTTTATAAGCTTTTTAGACACTCGTTAAACATATTCCAGTCATTAGAATTAGATTACCAAGTGTACATGTACATGTATCACATACGTTTGGCACAAAGTGTAAAGTGTTTGAAAGCGTTTGGAAAAGTGTTTGAAAACGTTTGGAAAAGTGTTTGAAAGCGTTTGGCAAAGTGTTTGTAAAGCGTTTGGAAAGTGTTTGCAAAGTGTTTGCTACGTATTTGCAAAATGTTTGACTTTCACTGAAAGTGTTTGGGAAACGTTTGGGAAACGTTGGTGCGTTTGGCGTTTGTTAACTTAAACGCGACCGTAACTGTATAATGCACAAGGTCGAGGATTATAAAATAATACAGCAGTATGACACGTGTTGGTAGGACACATGAAAAAATAATCATACTAATCAGGAGTAACTGAATGACTTGAATAATTCTAAGGACTTTAAGTTACATTCTTAACTTCATAGAGGGGATAATTCCAGCAGATAGTGTCTCTTAAAGAAACTCCGCTGTTGTCAACATGTGATACAGCCCATGTGATGAAGAAGAAAGCCTACGATTGTCGTCTAGCAGGAATGTTTGAGACAAAGGATAATTTGAATCCCATACCGTACAAGAGTCTGTATACTACCCACATTAACATGTTTTATGGTTTCTTGTATGTTCGAGGGTATGGATAACACTTTTATTATGTAAATGGGAAATATCGGGGAGTCTGTCCTCCCTGTTACAAATAGGTAATGCACGATTTCGATGAATTTGTTAATTTATCCATGAACAAAAACAAATGCAGAATACGATACCATATTAGTCAAAACATGGCAACATCTTAGTCATGCCCACCATGGTGCTGCTTTTCGTCTATTATAAAATTATTGCTATCCCCGAAATAGACAGCTTAAGGTTTACCTTTTTATACATATGAAATCTATATGACCTGAATGTGACATAGTACTCCCAAGTAAAGCTCCAAGATGCTGGAGAATGCAGAAAATTAGGAATTTTCTCATTTGTCCATTGAGGATTAATGTGCTACCATGAAGCAGCCAGATAAATTTTGTATCTCAGTATTCAAGCTAAGTGCTTATGATGAGTTTCTGTAACAAGTTTAAGAGCAGTGAGGTGAGAATAAATATTGGAAATATATAATTATATTCAAGTCTTGACCGAAAATGGGACATAAGAATCTAGGTGTTACTTTATTTCTACGTTAACCTACGTTAACACACACACACACACACACACACACACACACACACACACACATATATATATATATATATATATATATATATATATATATATATATATATATATATATATATATATAGAAAGGCCGGGTCTCGAAACAGCAACCTTCGGCAGCAATCACCTAGCCCAAAATGGGAAACGCACATACCAATTGCACCAAATTCCCATTCTTACAAATACAAGAATGGTTCAATGGAGACTGGTATGCGTGATGTATATTGAAAAGCACTGATGAATCTTACAATCAGGGAAATAAGATGCCCTGCCATATCCCAATCCGAATGGCATTCAACATTGTTACTCGTTAAATGACATTCATATATTTTCAATTATAGCTTGAATAGTTACATATATATGTAAATATAATTTCATATATTTAGACCTTAATGAATTGAATCCTGCTACTACAGTTTAACTCCATAAAATCTTTGTATATCATAAAATAACATTGCAGATATATTCCATAATACTTCCATATTGTTGCACATAAATTATAAATTTGACATCCTTAATCAAACAGAGCCAATTGAGGTTTATGAAAACATCAGAGCCTTAGTATACCATTGGTGATTGAATGACAAAGCAGCGAAGACTTCCAATATGTCCCGTACATGTAGTCAGCAAATTATAACCAGAACATAAATGGAAGTCAAAAATATACCCCATAAAAAACGATGAAACAGAGGGCGACAGAGTGAGAGAGAGTTTGAAACATGGATGGATGGATAGAAAGATAGAGAGAATTGCAGAAAGATCGGACGAAAAAAAGAGTAAAAAACTAAAATATGACATATGTCAGGAAAAAATTGCCAGCAGTTTGGTTCACAGACATTTACATAATGTTCCTTTCGCCGTACAAACATCCGTCATGAGGACAAATTCCATGCAATGCTGTATTTAAGTTGCACTGGAGAATGTACTCTAGGGAGAGGCAGGGCTGCAAGACACATGTACATGTTAACTTCCAAAGACACACAAGAAGAATAATGACATTCTAGTGACCTAGGTCTTTGACGTTAACAGTCCTCAAACCAGCAGGCATATATATATTGAAATCTATCTTGGGTCATGAACAGGTAACTGGATAAGCATAATCTAGGCAGTCTTGATTAGTTCAGTCATTATTAAAATGTACAAAATAAACTCTTAGATGTGTGAGTGTGTGTATGTGTATGCTTGTATGTATATATGTATGTATGCATGCATGTATGTGTATCTACAGAGAGAGACTTGGAATGGCTTTGAAGCCTCGTCCTACAACCACATAGTGTTGAGGGCATTTTAGATGTTAACGGCTTTGGTTTGCACATGGTACCCTTCGTTGAACACTGTCGTTCAAAACTGTTTTTAACATGCACACGTAAAAAGCTGATTCTACTTAGTTAGTGAATGGCTCCTTTTCCTCAGTTTCATGACTTTTGGAGCACAAGTTTCCCTGCTTCCTTCCAACAACGGTTAGGTTAGAGTAACTTAGTGTTCGTTTGAATACTATCGAAAGTACCTGTTGCAAACATTTATTATCCTTCAACACTTCGATATCATTGACACCCAGTGTCCCGTAAGCAACTTTCTGTATTCTCCATGTCGATTTCTCCCACTGCAAACCTTTAAAATATAAATAGAGAGTTTATACAAACATACATACATACATACATACATACATACATATTTTTGTCATATTGTCAGATACATTACCCAAGTTGCTGTTGACAAAAGGGACATAACACTCGTGATTATCAAAATAGTGACAACTGCACTTGGCTGCATTTTCAGTTAATGCAAGTTGCAAGTTACAGTCGACATACGGAGTTCACAAAACAGTATTGTGTAATGCCAAAAAATATGGACATCACTTCTTTTAAATGCACAGTATCTTTGGTCCTTCAGCATTGTGCTGTGTAAAAAATGTAGACAACACTGTTTTTCCATACGCAATGTTTTTGGTCCTTCAGTATTCTGCAGTGTAAAAGAATATAAACCTCAGTACCCTTTAATACAGAACATCTTTGTTCATACATTTCTGGTGGTAGAATGTGTGCAAGATGTTGAGAAACAGTGTCAATTCAGAGTATCAGGGATTGCCTTTACATTTATATTTTTTTTCAATGATTATAACAAAGCAGCATGCTTTGGTACTCAACAAAATAAAGAACAGGAGTGCTGGAGGCAGACTTAAAGAAGCTTGCAGGCAACATTACCAGAATGAAAAAAAAAGGTGATCAGAGAGTGGTGCCTTATACTCTAGTACGATAGACCAAAATTCTATGCACAGACTTATAGTAGTACCTTATACTCGAGCAGAATAGACTGAAATGCTATGCACAGACCTATACTTTATATGTCTATATGGCTGTTCCAAACCTCAGGTGATAAACACGTCCAAATCAAATCAAAATATTTGTATGTGTGTTTTTTTCAACTGAAACGATAACGTCATGTAGTTATGGTAAATGGAGCTTTTTAAAGCCAAAATTTTTACATTGTCCCTATGCATGCAAAGTTTAGGCAAGTGCAAAATCGGACTGTCTCCAAACGTCTTATTCTTTATTCTTAGGAAGTTATAGGACGTGCCTCACAGGGAATTTGATGATGCATTCTATCTGAAAAAGGAACAAAATGTGTGATCAGGAAAATGTGGAGGATTCCTCTTCTTCTGTTATCTGTATATTCAAGGCGGTGTTCTTTTTCTTTGGACCTGCACAAACCAGAACATAATCCGCCAAGGCTTATGCGGAGTCTATTGTCCATATAGCTAGCCTCTCTGAAGTATGTTTTAACATATATCTGCATGGAAAACATATATTTTAAATATATACATTCGACATATCAGATGTGCCAATGACCGCAGTACTTTACCACTAAGATCTGTAGGTAGTTTGTAATCTATATCTAAGGAAATCAGGGTAAGCTTTTAGCAGAAAATGTGTTATCTAGATTTCAAATGTTAAAACACACTACTGTAGGAGCCCATACCAGTGTAAAATGGTACAGGAATCTGTTAAGCCCAATAACAGTTATATTACTTGAAAAAGAAAGATTAACTGTTGACTGTGACAGTTTATTAGCATAATGAGCACCATCCGTGACATACATTTACACGAAAGAAGGTAAAATAGGAATTTATTAGACTTTGTGCTCAGGGTGCAATGTTTTTGTTCCAAGTCCTGCTTTATCCTAGATAGTGACAATATACGAATACAACACATGACAAGGGATAAGGGCGGCTACAATGGGAACAATGTCGTGTATTGAATTAACAAATCCAAGTACCAAGGCTTAGAGCTTAGACTGCATAAACAAGAAACAAGTAAATATAGATGGCTGCGACGGTACAGAAGGGACGTCATCTTGGAAAAATAAACGTAATGCTGATAATTTTAAAAGGTAGCTCTTCCTTGTGACCTTAATACTGTACCATAGGTGCAGCGGAAAACGCACTTTTGTTGACAGTTCAAGTCAGCACTAAGTTAAAATGGACCTATCATAAAATAAATTCAAAATGCAAACATTAAATCCAGACACGCGTGACAAAATGGTTTTGCTCTCATTTTCGGTGATGTCCAAGCAGAGAAAGAACTGACAACAACCTTTCTTGTTACATATCACATTAAAAGTAACGATACAGATCACGAGCTATGTTCACCGAGTTCGATTTATTGCGACACGCCAGGTTCCGGTTGAACAGCTTAAATATACCATATGATCTAATAAGACAAGAGGCACATATATGGAAATGGAAAGAAAAATTTCCACCCCTTTATCGCTATCTAAAGGTAAGTATCTCATTGTCACCCTTTCAGCATGCTTAGATCAAACATATTTTTGTTAACAAGTATATGAAATCATTTCATTCACAGAATATTAATAATCATTGGGAAAGTGGGCTTGCAAGAGGAAGACAAAAACTAGCATCACTAGGTGGAACGAAATAAATACAAGAAAAAACAAGAAGACCACATAGAGTATCGGAAGTACAAGGAGGGCTTACCAAGATGCTGGGCTTTTATCGAAACTCATGTTGTATATGTCTCATAGCAAAAGGGTGTAAACAGACATGATGAAAAAAAACTGGTATACCACATTGAGAAATCGAACTTTGTCTTATGTTGGCTACATGTTATGGTCACTTTCAAAAGAATCAGGAAAGTGCTGAAAAACGTTTTCAGACTTACAAAAAACACTCTGTAGAACCACGTATTGCAGTTTTTATGGTGAATGCCGCATGGTCAGCAATTTCAGTACGTAATTTTTAGTTAGGAAATTATATGAAGCAGACAAGAAAAGATTTAATGCCATGTATCTTCAGAAACTTGCCAAAAGAGCACATTGCTGTTTTCTTGCACCAAAACATATACATGTGTTTTATAGCAGAACATCGACCCCCAAAATTCTGCATTTCTGTAAAGTTTATTAGTAACACAACTGGCTGGAGTATGTAACGATTGAAATACTTAAATTGAGGGGGAATCCCAAATTTCCAAAGGTAGCTCATGCCATAGTCAAACTGTGAAAGAAAGAAAGAATTCATTGAGTTTTAGGCAGCCATAAAGTGCGGGAGGTCAATTATGGGATAGCTATTGCATGTCAGAGCATTGCATGCAGAAGGATCAAGCAAAATGAAAAGTAAATCTGGATCTCAATTATTCACCATGTCTTCCAGCCGGTTACCTCGTATAATTCAGCATTGCTAGTTGCATGCAACGCACCCGCATCATTGTGGGCAGGTTCCAGTTGGACACATTTTCATATTAATTCCTTTCATACAGTACCGTCATGACATAATTGACTGCCATATTTGATAATGAGCTTAGTGAAACAAATCAAAACTAAGCAAGCAAAAGAAAACAAGAAACAAAACGAAATAGTCTCTGAGTTGCTCTGTCTAAAGATAACGCTTAAAATGTCATTGTATTAACTTATGCGGCAGATTTATTTGAAATTCCATTGATGCCGTCGCCCATCTTTAGTCAGATCTCATGTAACTCTAAGATGCATGTGGTGTTGATCAGCGTGTAACATATGCATGCTTAGTGACGGGTATTCCAGACTAACAGTTATTATATCAGCAAAAATATTTACCGCAGGTTTTAAACGCTGTTGGAAAGTGGAAAGATTACTTGCAGTTTTGCATTTGCCTGGGTGACTGTTCCTTTAGTACCTAAATGAAATTAGACCACTTTTATATTACCGGGGCGTTTTTCGCCTTTGAAGGAATTACTGCTACCATTTCCTTTTTACAGCGGTATACATATAGCAGTTGCAGTGAGAAGGTAAAGTACAAGATAAGTGACAATATATAATTGATATGACACTCTCTTAATCTTTTTAAATACACGTTTTGGTGTTTTGATTGACAAATCCTGAGAGACGCTTCAAAGCGTTTAACTGTTTGTTGCATTTAATGCATATCTCATATATATGTTCTAAAGTAAAGCTTATTATCGTGTCAGACTTTTGAGAGTTTGAAAAAAATATTCACATTTGATATTATCACCATTTAAGTTCTGGTCGTTCACTTTATGGGGCCCAAAATTACACAATCGTGGCCTGGAATTTTACGACATTTGCTTGCATGCCGGTAATTTTAAACGACCCAATCGCCAAATGGGATTCCTGGAGAAGCACATTGGTAATTAGATCTAAGGTCGTACGACAATCATATTGTATTGTCATGTATAAAAACATTTGTGAGCAGCACAGTGGTGACAGTGAAGTATGACTCACTTTTTGTATCATTCGCTGAAAAAAAATTTCAAATACGAATTTTTTGTTCAGTGCTTCACAGGTGACTTACTTACAACTGAGCACTGTCATTCGCCTTGCCACGCCTAGAAGATTCAGAGAAAACAGGTCGAAAGATATGCAGTAAAATGTCGTGCTATCTTCCATGAGTACTGTTTCAATATATTCTATATTGTTGAGAGAGTTGCCCAGACAGCTATACTGCTTTTTAAGCCCGTCACAAATTCAAATAAGACCTGATGGAGGCAGGTGTTGTGTCCGCATGTAATAACAATATGAAGGTTTCACATGTGTTTGTATATTTTTCACTATTTCTACTTGACCCTTTCAGCTATGATGTTCACTTACTTATGATATTTTTAGAACTGTCTAAGCAAAAAGAAAGTCAACGATGGCAGCTCCTTTTCTTGTGATGTGTGACATTGCGTCTATATGTAATAATAATCGGAAACTTCCTGGCAATTTTTGCCAATTTATTCTTACAAGTAGATTGCCTCAGATATTCTGTTTTTTTCACCTTATTGCATTTTGTTTTGCCACTGGATAAATATGAGAAATTACAAAATTTCGTGTACATCAGAAGTATGTTCTTGAAGCCAGAAACATGTGTGGTTCCAAAATTAGTAGCCATGCCCCGTCAGGTACATATGCACTTTGTGTCTCACTAGCTCTGTTGCTATTTCCTGACTTTCCAGTTGGAGGAAGTGTTGTGCTTGCTACTTTCAAGTAATTCTATAAGGCCCGCATGCAAGACACAAGATATTCATTCTATAAATTAGAATATGTCTAGCCCTACAATGAAGTTGAATTGATCATCCATTCTTGTAAATAAGGTTTGTATTTAAAGGTAGACAATCACTTAATTGTGATCACAGCATGCCCATAAAATTAAAAAACAAAACAAAAGTAAACAAGCAAAGAAAAAAAAAACAACGAAAAAAAAAAAAAAAAAAAAGAACAATAGAGCCCAGGACGTATTGTCAATAGCAGTAAGTATAGACGAAATAGGGCATATAAACGCTTCCACAACCTTTTTGTTTTTCAACAAAGCTTTTTCACATTATTCTGTATTTTATCCTTGTGTTAAGTATTCTCTTTGATGCGGACTGATAGCAATATTCTCACTGCTCTGAGCTTTGTCTATTATTCTCGGGCCTTATTACAAAGAATACTATACACTGGGACATTAACCTTCACATAAGCAGCATCAATCTACCCCTGTTATCGAGAAAAGATGGGTGTTCGTCCATTGTTAAGGACTCTAAAGACATGCGACAACAATATACCAAAATGAGTACTTTCCCTAACTTAGCATCTGATGCAGTATCATACTCGAATCTGCCAATATTATTTGATAACAATTTATTAATTTGGACAAATGATATGTTTTACTATTTCGGACATGCAATGCACCCATGCACACTAGCTTCAACATCAACACACACAAATCTGCCTGCAGTGACCTATAATACTGATTACAGCTGTGGTCAGGCCAGAGGGCTAAGAAGAGCAAAGAAACTGGTCTGACCAGATTCAAACTCCTTTGCAGCCACCATAACATTATTTTTTCCGTAAAGGTGTAAGGGAAATGCAAAATTTGAAGGTTCCAGCAGTTATGCCAAGCAAACATAGTGCCACATGGAGAAACCTCAAACTAACAGCAGATTCGAAAATGATTACACGTCCTTTTTTGTGAATTAAGTAATATATGCAGTCTATCAGCGAGCACAACCACAACCGAGTTCTTTGTAATGGGCTACGCAGGCGTCTCTACTGCTCTGTAAGCTAGTTTTTAATGGTCCCTGGTTGTTTGGTGCTAATGTAAATGCTGATCTGTATTATTAGAGAAGGTGTAAAAAATCTTATCATTTATTGAGGCGGGCTTGCGATTGGCCCTACTTGACTCCGAAATCTATGCTTATAATCATGCATTATTTTGACCACCATCACCATCTCCAAAAGCGGAAAAATTTTAATTCATCTAAATGAAACACAGACATTGATGAAAAAAATAGCGTAATTGTAGGGGCAAAGTCATGTTTCCTTCTAAGTTGGATCTTTGCCTGTGGTATTTCATCAAAGCGAAAAACAAGCGCAACCTTGACCATCATCAAAGTAATACCCACCTACGTAACTATTGTTACTGCCTTTTGAAATGTCCTTACATTTTTAGGATGGTTTCCAAAGTTGTCGTGTATATGCTTCACCATTGCACATGTACTTCATATTAAATGTTATAGCATATACAAATATGCCATGTAGTCTTTCTCAATTTCGATTTTTTTTCCTCAATGTTTTTTCCTATGTTATTCCTACTTCTACATTTTATTTCACGTTTTAGCACATGAACAAATTTGTTTGCCAAGCATACATGTACGTTTCTTTAAATTTCAGTTTCAGCTGGTGCTAAAGCATAATGCACTTGCAATACAGCGCATCAGTCAATCAGCTCACCATATACGCTACTATGCATTAGGCGCACAAAGCGTCTCTTGATAAAGCGTGTAGAAGGACTCAACTATTTTAGTCCTAGCTTGACCAATGATATCTCTTTAAATGTTGTATCATGCTTCCCGCAGTGAATTATATGCATCTCACATATAAAGAGATACGGACAGCACTTCCGGGCTTCTTTGGATTTTTTTGTAACTGCCAGCAAATACACAGGTATGAAAGACATTCTGATGTTGATTCCACATCTGCAAACAAAGTTTGTATTTTGAAAGGAACTATAACACATCCGCACTGAACCTTTGTCTCAGTATCTTTTATTTTATTTTTCCTTTTTGCATAATGCGTTTCATATTTGTCAAACAGTATATATAAGAATACAAAAGCCCGTGAGTAGTTTTCTTTGAAGACGGATGTGATATCCACTAAAGAAATTATAAATATATATTCATATGTACATACATATTTTTTCATTTTGTTCCTTACATTCTACCTTACTGGCGTCCTTTCTCTAATCTTTTGTTTTTCATTTATTTCAAAGTTTACTTCAGTGTGGTGATTCGTAGAGTCCTGTTCAAAATATTTTTTTTCATGGTATATCTAGTCAAAGGCTGTCTACCCTAGAATTCTCTCTTGCAGATAAAAATGTTTAGAGATCAAGGAATTGATCCCATTAAAGTGCCCATTTTTTCATTAAACAGTTGAATCGTTTCAACCACCATATTAGATCTAAATGTGCCAACAATTCCTTCATACTTACTTCATCTATTTAATTAATTATTTTAACAAAATAAAAATATTATCCAAATATGAGAATATGAACGCTCACCGTTCATTTCGTCATCATGGCCACACCATGACTGGCGATCTGAATAATATTTTCAATGATATACCCAAGGCATTAATTTTTGAAGATCCACATTACTGGGAACATAAGAAAATGAAAGTGAATAGATGGGGAAATTGTTATGGAATCCTTTCGAAGTTATGCCGCCTCATGGGCTAAAAAGACAAATGTTTCCTACTAGATGGCTGGGTTGCTGAAGCATGTAGTTTTGTTAGAAATAAGTGTAAGCGTTTGCAAAGCCAAGTTACGCAACCATCTGGCCCTATACTTCGAATCCCTGATGTTCAAACCTGTCTCCACAAACTACAAAAGAAATATAATTATCCCGTTCGACAAGTTGCATATAATATAATTATTTTTGAACACTTTATCCAATAGACATTGTAGAGGAGTTTTGTTTACTTAATTCCAGTACAGGTGGCCCTACATATGAGAAACTTGATGATCCAGTAGATTATACGGTAGATTCTGAGTATTTTGGCTAAATATTGTTTACGTTTGACGGCAAGTTTCAACACTTACCTAGTATGCATGCAACACGTTCCTTTATAAAAATCCTTTCAGTTTATTGCTCCCGCTAAATTTCGTTCCAGAAAACATGTTCGCGTTATGTTACAAATGAGATTAAAGAGGGTATACGAAGTCTGATATTATTGGTGTAGTCTGGCTGAGGCAAGCTCAGGAGTTAATACATCCTACATTAAAAAAACTCTCAAAAGTTTTTGCAAACTTTGTCAGTCAAGCATAAATTTCGATATTATACATCATCATTTTGGGTTTTTTCATTGTGTGGGATACTATACCTTCTCGGGATCTGGAAAGGAAACACAGGATCATTGGTTTATGTTCAGGACCACTTCACCAAAGCCGGTAAAGATCTAGCCAAGGGGAATTCCCACAAAGTTTGAAGATTATCTGGCAGACAGATTTGCAGAAGTTGAAGATGTTAGTGTGAACAGATAGCAGATAGACATTTGATGGTCAGATGATGAATAAAGACTTGCCTTAATAGGTCAGAGCTAAAACCTTATGAAATATGTCTTTATAGTGCTTTCTGAACCATAACCGCCATCGAAAGCATTATCAGTGACTCAAACTTAAACAAGAAATACATTCCTTCCATGACTCCTTATTTAATTTTTCCTTTGGGGCGTGCTTGCTTCTTTTCTAGTGGCTCCCTTCCTTCCTTTATTTCCTGTATGTTATTCTCTTACATTTCTGCCATGGGAACACACAAAATCACCAACTTTCAATTTTAATACTTCTGTGTTTAACAACTAGTCGTTTTTGTACAGCTCCAGGCTTACCAAAATATACCCATACATACATTTAAATTAGGAGGTATCCTTGAAGGTTCAATTGGTACGTAATTTACATGTTTTAATTTTAAAAATATATATAGATTCTATTTCAATGTTGTGTTAAGGTACCAGGATGGTTTTTGGCACGCTGCAGACTCTGTCGACTTTGACCCCGTCCAGCTCATATAAATTGATTGTTTCACCAAAAAAAAACAAAAAAAAAAAAAAAAAAACACCTATATATTTTCATTATCGTATGAATGTTTGGTTTGTAAAAACAGAACATTGAATCAATTTAGAGATTTGTCAGACGTTTTACGCTGTTTTGTGAGCGGGTATAGATTCGCATGCTTATTTCAGCTCGTTCCCACAATATGTAATTTTAAGATCTGCAAACTATCTGAAACGATGATATAGACCACTCCCAAAGAACCGAATGTTTGTCTAGGGGTACAATTGATTTTATACAATTTTGTAGAGTTTTGAAGTTGGTACCATGATTTTATACAGTTTTTTTGTTTTCATGAGCTCCAAAAGTCACAGAAAGAAGAGTTAAAAGGCCAAATAAAACAAAGCTTCCTAAGTTAGACATTTATCTTGCTTTACCCGTTTATTTTGAGAGGATATATCTATCCGTGTTTGATTGACGTTATTTTAAAATTTGATTGATTTTGTGAAAATTGACTTCCGAGAAAATCGCCTTCAAAGGTCATGGCTCTGATTTTTACAAAGAACGGACCGTCGTGTGAAAGACACTCATTACCTCCGATCGAACTTTTCAGTACGCGTGGAGTAAATAAGAACCATCAAGTTTGATATATTTTTGCAAAGATAAATTGTTGTTTTATGGTATAAAAATCAAGTTTTTTTTATCTCAAATTTTGTAAAGCCAGACACAATGTTGATTTTAGCGCTGTGGTTTCACATGCCGCTTCCAATGATCAAAGGGAGGACATAAAGCGATTATAAGCCCACCTGACCTGGGCCCTGACAACACACTGTTTCAGAATGGCAGCCGGCAATTGGGTCCACGTGTGGTTTGACAGTTTGTTTTGCAATATTCTTCTGGGTGGCAGGCTTTATAATCTGTTATACCATGCCTCCTTTGTTTTCTCAAGGGATATATATTACACATATATCCCTGCTCGGCTAAATTTCAACAGGACTGATTTGCTGTGGTGAATACATTTTAAAATGCATTTATATTCATGAAAACAAAGAAGGCATGGCATAAAAAGGATACACCCCTTGTTCTCGTGATTTATCTGGAATCCTGCAAATCCCTAGGCTTCGCTCCGAGATTTAAAGAAGCAGGATTCCACATAAATCCCTTGAACTTGGGATGTATCCTCTTCAGATTGTTCGACCTGAGCCAGGCTGTATAATGTCAGCGTGCACCACAAGGCAATTGTTTAATTAATTGCGCAACAAGCAACATGTGGGATTGAACGTGCGAGGGCTTTTTTGTATCAAGTTTCACTGAAAGTGACCACCAGAAAGTTTGTCACAAATTACATGATATATATTGCTGTGTAGTTTCCAGGTCAGTTTACCCAAAGGTTAGGCACCCTTGGAGATGTAAAATGTCTAGCCTTTACTTTAGTGCGGTTACAGTTTTTCGAAACAACATGGCCGGCAGAATACAAGAGTCCGCATGATCATGGGCATGATTTACCGTTACATCCCGTATTTTTTCTGTCATGCGTCATGCATTTTACTCGTATCTGGTTCTATGTCACAGACTTGTTCCATTTGAACTTGTTAATGAAACTAAATTTTAGTTCATTGTTCCAATATTAATGTGTCATATCGACACATAGCGGTCACCCAGAACGATATTAACACAGTCGTCATTGTGTTTGCAGGAGCTTCCTTACTGTGTGGTGATGAGTCTACGTATTTTTCGTTTTTCCGCTCCGTCACAACTTTTCACTGGTGCTTTACTCTGCGTTCACAATTTGTTTAATTCAAGTCTTTCTGTGAAACTACAACGTAAAAGAAAAATAGGTCCCAGATCCAGTTATTTGTACGTGCACGCGCCGTGTTGATCCTTTGGCTCTGAATTGGGGACATGCTAGGAGCACATTGGATTAGACGCGTTTGAGTGGATGGTACTAGTCACGTCACTAAATTTACCAATGACAGCCTCGAAACATCCCTCGACTAAAACAATGACGAATTTTACTCTAATTTTTAGAGATATCCCAGGAATGCTTTATCTTTAACCGATTGGAGAGCTTGTTACACAAAAGACAAACTCCTGAGCTCTCCAGCAGTATAAAACATCATGGCAGTCGAAGAGAAACATTGACGCCACAAACGAGCAGAGTTACCTAGGTTTTTGTGTAAATTTCGGACTTTATCATTCAAATTTCGACAAAAACAGGCGGTTGTTAGATTTTTTTTTAGTGTGAGAGGGAAGTAATCCTTTTAAACACAAAACGGAAATAACCATTTGCAAGTATTGAAGTTTGCCTACAATAAAATGTACACGCTTGCAGGTAAATAGACAATACAGGCGAACGGTGAGCTGATAAATGTTGGCTTGCGGTGCGGTCGAATACACTCGCAAATGATGTTCAGAGCATGTTCAAATATTCTCCTTTACAACGTGCTAAGGGTGCTGCTCGGACTTATGAAATATCAAATCCACTGATTCATTTGAAATTATGTTGAGATCTGCTCCTCATGTTTCAAAGCTGGCATATACTTTGCGTGAGTATGGGCGATGTTAAAAGCCCAAAGCGGCCGGACCGCGTAATACACATGCACGGGTTTATTGTTCCCCCTCCCAGCCTATCAGCTAGATCGCTATCAAATAATCCCATTGTCGAAAAGATGATCGACCTGGCGAAAAAGCCAATGTGGACCTTCCTTTCGCGTAGCCTCCTTGGTTATCCAAAAAGTGGCTGAAATTACCTATATACCCCAGTGAACATTATCAAATAGATGGCTCACAATAGCTTGGAAAACATTAAATTCATTTGCAAACACGGTAATTATGTCCATTGTTCAGTGATGCAAGGTTTTTAATCCTGTTAAATTTTGACAAGCTTTGAAGTCAGAACGACAGAGCCTAGTCAAGTTGACCAGCTGGTGTGACGCTGTTCAAGCTCGATTTAAATAAATCACATCATGGAAAAATACCTCTAGATCGCCAAAAATGTCATAAGTCACTGTAACAGCAAAAAGAAAGTTGTTTAAGCGGCACTTGTTCCTTTGGTGTGTCTCTGTTCGACTAATATGTGCATCGAATCAAGCGATTTTTTCCCCTGCATTTGCGCGACTTTGTCGTCAGGGGCTGGTCAGCGTGGCTGCTGACTGTTCAAACATTGTGGGCCATTACCATACCACAGAAAACAGGAGATACATGTGCAATGGTCCTGTTAAACTTGTCATAGTTTTTCATCGATTTTCTCATATTTATATTGTTTTCTTTTCAAAAAATGTTTGGTGACCACATACTTTAGGTGTTTATCTTTCAAATAGAGAACGCAAGTCATTTTGTGATTTTTTCGGCACAGTCGTCATAGACCAAACCATCCTGGCACCTTAAAGCTTTGTGTAAATCACATACAATGGATAGTAAATATAAGTGAGATTTGAATGTTTTCGAAAGTAAAGAATATACAGGTATATTCTACACTTTCCATATAGTATATACCTGTATATACTATATCGAGGTAAGGTGTTGTCAACTGATGTGCCGTATGATTTCACTGTCTTGTATACCTCGTATAAAGAAACTGCCTCCAACTGTACGCACAATCTTGGAATGTTTCGTAGAATAAGATCATTCTTGGCCTAAATGACAGCTAGACTGCTAGTTCATACAATGAAATTTGCTTTTGTTAATAATTGAAACCTTGTTCAATCGATACGCAATAACACATCTCAGTGACAACTGCAACGTCTCCATAATCAAAGCTGGAAACTGATTTGAAATTTCCATTTTGTTCAGCCTCTTTTCAAGACAAAAAGCAATTCAAATGGACAACTGTGCACGAAAGAGAAAAATTGTGATTCCAGAACTTACTCACATGCACAATGTTTTTTCGTTAAACATTGGGCCGATTCTCATTCTACTTAGTGAATGCACGTTCGGCTGATATCTGCCTAACGTGTTGAAATAGTGACCTTCCAGTGAGTCTTAAAGTCTAGAGAGTTTTATTTTTTTGTATCATAACTTTTTTGGAACCAATCATGACATCTTTTTGTTAGGTTCCCCAGTCGGTCACAACTGTTCTTCTCTTGGGTTCATGTAATTCAAATGTGCAAACTACATGATAAGCAATAATATGGGATGTGATAGAAAATAAGAAATCATAAGTAGTAATATAAATACAAATTCAAACTGCCCGCAAATGTAACACATTGCGGTAACATGACGTGGCTAGTTCTACATTCTTTTTGGCTTCTTTAAAGCAGTGCCAACTGCTGGCTTTCGTAATTCTTCTTCTTCTTCTTCTTCTTCTTCTTCTTCTTCTTCTTCTTCTTCTTCTTCTTCTTCTTCTTCTTCTTCTTCTTCTTCTTCTTCTTCTTCTTCTTCTTCTTCTTCTTCTTCAACACATTGTTGCATGCGTTGCCGACGCGATAACTCAAGAAAGATTTGACTAGCGAACTTGAAATTTTTTGTGAAGATATGGCTATATAAAACCTTGCTTCGGATTGCAGATGGGTGACCTTGACATATTTTTGACTTAACGAGGTTGACATTTTGTGTGATAATGTTTGTATGACTTTTGTAAGAATTTGCCTGTGACTGCAGATTTATGACCTTGACCTATTTTTCAAGGTCACATGGGAATTTCGTGTAAAGTCAATGTGGCCGTGATAACTCAAGAGAGATTTGACTTGAGATGTTAAAATTGTATGTGAAGATGTTCTTATATACAAAAAAGCTTGATATTACAGATGGGTGACCTTGACATAATTTTCAAGGTCACATGGGCATGTCATGTAAAATTGACGCGGATGCAATAACTTTGCGAGGATTTGACTTAGGACTTAGGAGATTGAAATTTTGTATGATTATGTACCATAATATGAGCTAGGTTTGAATTGTTGATGGGTGACCTTGACCTATTTTGAAGGTCACGTGGCCACTTTTTAAAAATCATTGCAGATGCACTCGAGAAAGATTTGACTTAAAGAGGCTGATATTTTATGAGATTCTGTTTCTATGTAAGAATTTTGTAAGACTTTGCTTGTAACTGCAGATATATGACCCTGACCTATTTTTCAAGGTCACGTGGATATTTCATCAAAAATCACCGTTTTGAAATGTCAATAAACAGTTTGTCTTCACCATATCTGTAGATCATTGGAATCGGTATGCCTATTTATAAAAATACAGGTGACAATAGTAAGGGCGACCAGGGAGACATTTGATTTTCTGTTGGAAATCAGCCTGTTCTAGTTTTTTATTGTATTCATTGCTGTTATATTTATTATTCCTGACTTTTGGACAATGTTGGTAATACGCAAGCACCTTGATAATGTAGAGTCGAACATTACATCAGATGATTTAAAAATTGTTTTTTGTTCTCAATTTACAGTTGTTCAAGGCACAAGTTTCCGGATCCTTAACAAAAGGTATATGTGGGACTATTGCCACGAGACTCGATGTTTTTTACATTTAAAATCAGTGTGTTCTAAAAAAAACTATTTAACAACAAAAGGCAGATAGTAAGCTGGGAAAAATGTCTTTCGTAATTGGACATACACAAAACATTGGCCAGCTAAGCCAACCTGTTATAGACTGTTCAGCCCTAAACCCAAGTATGGAACAAGATCGGTCCTTGTTTTTCCATGTTTTCCACCTTTGTTTCCATCAAATGAATCAAAATGGTTAGACACACTAAAGTGTTGCTACAATGTTACTTTGTAACAATATCCTAGGCCAGCGTTGACTCTGTGATATTCAATTGATAATTGTGTGATACATTGTAACAGTCATTGAATTACTAGAGCTGCATTTTGCTCTTATGCAAGCTTTGAAATCAGAATCATACTGAAGATTAATTTGTAAACATTGTTTAGAAAAACAAAACAAACACAAAAACAAAAACAAAAAAAAAAAAAAAAAAAACATGAATCACTGTTACTGGTTTTATGAGTAATGCCTAACTTGGCCAGTTCCATGAATCCTTCCATTGGAGCAGTGAGGGGACTGTTTTTGCCAATAGCAGCCGAATCTTGCCAAACCTATCCTAAACATGGTCATATTTGACAAATCAAAGACACTTTCCACAAAGTGTTTGCTACATAGCTTAGGACGGTTCCCAAGTCCTTGCCACTTGTCCCTGTAAATCTTGAGCGTGCTGGGTCCACGTTCTCTGTAATTTCAGGTATTTGAGGGAATGTAAACAAGCTGTAGAACTTGTATTGCTACAATTGATTACCAGCGACACACCAACCAATCCTGGGCGGGAACAGGGACGAAAATGAATATTTGTACATGCATTTTTAATCCTGTTGGTTTAAACATATTTTGTTCATAAAAGAAAGCAATTGTGAATAAGGGCAAGGTCCTATAGTGACCCATCTTTTCAGAAGAAGACAATCCTGCTTATAAAAGGTGAATGAATTATGTTTAAACCAAGTTACACTTGACAGCCGTGGCTCGTTGGCGTGGTGGGATTCTACCCTGTGAGCCAGGGTGTTGCGTTTGTGAAGTCACAAGCCTTTCGCGCCTTGTGTGTGTCGGAAATGAACGGAAAGCGATAATTGAAGGCATAGTGAGTTTTTAAAATAAATATGTGGATAAAAGTATTATTTTCAGATTTTTATTCTCTAATCACACTGTATGGTGAGAACAAACCGTGAGTCACGCATAAATCAAATTTGAACATGGTCAACCAAGAGGACCTTTAAACGTGAGTTTTCGATCATTCAAAATGCTTTGAGTAGAAAGATAATATTTATTTTTGTGAGACAAAAATCAATGGGGGGGGGGTGACTATTTCTGAATCCATTTTTCTCCCCAAATACATTTTTACTTTTTAGATTTATCAGATCTCTGCGACAATATCGGCCTGACGAATAGAAAGTTTTTTCCACCAATAAAAATCACAGTGCCTCGTCCATCTTCGTGCACAGCAATTTTTACTAACAGCCATCTTCTTTGTAAATTAAAATCATTTTTGCTCCTTTCTTGGTCAGGATAAGAATGAATTAATAGCTTTCCTGGTCTTTGGTTTGGCCCGTTTTGACCCACCCCACGCTAAGGAAAGCTACTGACCCCTAGCATCACATCGTTTGATCACAGGCTTTCTTCATAATGTTCAACAAAAGGGTTTTATAGTACCACGGAATTGAAATCAGCATTACGACGACGACAACGACCATGTACATCGAAGCGATTGGGAGCCATTGAAGATAATGCATAAGTAATATATCCAATTCTTGGACAATGTTTGTGTATATAGAGTTAGGTAGGTAGGCAAATGTCAACACCAAAGTGGGTATAGAGACAAAAAAATTCATTTAATATTCCAACGTTATATGAAATAAATGCTCCCCACCGCCCCCCTCCCCCCCCCTTTACGGGGGAATCAAGCAATCACTTTCTGTGTGTCCAGAGTGACGGTGTTCACGCGATAACTCATAAAGTTTTTCGTATAAGGCTTTCAAATTGCATACATATAGTCCAGAATAACGTCTCGGGCAAGTTCAAAGATGGGTGACCTTGACCCAATTTCCAACGTCACAGAGCTATTTTGTGAATTTCGTTTTCATGCGATAACTTAAAACGTTTTGTGTGCAGGGGTTTAACCGTCTTAGCCATTATTGTGGACGAGATGTCTAATTTATTTTGGTATTATGGACCCAATATGAACAGGATAAGTCTTTATGCCTAAGTTTTTTTTTAAGTATATACATTTACAAACTTGCTTTGCCAAATCATTGTCTTTCTGAGTTTTGTTTAACAGATCCATGATGTACACAGTAAGACTGCACATGATGTGTACACCTCAGCTACCAGGAAAATATATTTTATTCCCCAACTTCTCTTTTCCCTTCCTAAGTCCACCACTCTTTGACGCCGGAAACTGATCACTGTGCACATACTGTTAGCCAACCGTTTTGTCACTTTCAGTTAGATTGTGTTTATAATGTTCCAGATTCATAAATATTACAAAAACGATGCAGGCCTACTTTCTTCTCATGGTATAAACTCAGCTGACTGACAAGTCAGGAGAACCAAAAAGCGATAGGCCCACCAGTTCTCTTTATATTTTTGGCAGAAGCAATAAAATTATGGTTTGAATGGTTAGGCTTATTCATTTTGAAACACTATAGCCTGTAGTTAATGAAGAATATTTCAAAGGTTACGAGGACCGGTCTTGAACCACCAGTTGCATTTTATTGGTGACTGCCTGTCTCAAGTCAGGTGTGAAATATGTTGCTTTACATTGGTATTGGAAGATGCATGTTGATGCTTTGGTAATTCTGGAATATCCTTGCTGTCATTGTCGGGTTTAGAATTTATGAATATGGGACATGTTTGTCTGCACTATCTGTTACTATGTTATTTTTTAGAACAGATGCTTGTGTCCACTTTCTTTTGATTCATGGTACAAAGTATATACAAAGGTCACTTTCTATCAGCCATTTTTTATGATCAATGTGTCAGTACAACACTGCATTTTCTAAAAACTAACGTGATTACCACTTTATTCTTAAAATATTAAGGAAAAAGTAACGGGATTTAGCTAATTAGGCCCCTGCTCTATTGACTAAAGTGCTATCTCATTGATTATATGATAGCAATTGAGTTGCATTACTGCGTGCTGTTTGAAGTCCATGTCAAGGCCTACAAGGAGACGTATGGGTGAAAACAGCCCTGCGAAATGGCCTTTAGCCGGGTATCTTTAGCTGAAGTGTCCACAGCATGTATGCACATGTCTTTATGGTCCCATGTATTTATGATATAAGCTTTAATCATCCAAACATAATAGGATCGCTAAAATAGTATGATATACTTACAAGCATACTGTCTGTCACCCGCAAATAAAATGAAACTCATTTGCATTTAGTTCAACTATTTGTCTTTGGCATGTTCTTACATACGCACTTGTATGTATTACTCCAACAAGCAATGCATTTTGCTTTTTTTAATTTCAAACAGTAATTTCATTTCTTTTTAAACATACAGTGCCTTAAGCCCGACGCAATTAAAAGTTTGTTGGCGTATGTAGTAGTCAACTACAAAAATTATCAAGTTGCTGGTAGATACCTAATAAAAATGGTTAACAAAAATAAGAAATTTAGTGTCACTTATTGTTTGACACACATGAAATACAATAACTAGGCACACTCTTCTTTGTATTTAATATTGAGTTCTCATATCAAAAATTATGTCCTGAAGACTGGGAGAGTGTAGATCAATCTTAATCTAGTTCAGTGATTATCTGAGGCTGTCCATGCTGTAAGAATGAGAACAAGGCAACTTTGCTCAGTCATTCACTGTTTTGTTTTTAAATTGTCACCTGTTCTTTTTAGCTAAGCTGATTTGTCAGTCAGCTGAGATTTTCTTATGGCCCTTTGTCCATCGTCAACAATTCACATTTTCGACATCTTCTCCAAAATCGTCAGCCAGGTTCATTTCAAACCTGGTCGGGATGTTTCTTGGATGGTAGCTCCAGTAATTTTTTGGGGGGGTGGGGGGGTGGGGGGGTGGGGTTGGGGGGGTTGGGGGGATGGTAAAAAATCTTCTCCCAAACCCTTCGCCCGATTGCTTTATATCACACACACATACTTCTAGGGATTCATAATTTTAATTGGTTCACCAGGTGGCAGTGCAATTTTGTAATATTTTTTATGATTTATGGTGGTTTTTTTTCATACTATTTTCGACCTTTCCAAAATTGCTACTCTGATTAAGCTGAAGCTTGGTGTTTATGTTCCTTGTGGAAGGGTCAAACTAAGTTTACACTGGTGGCAGTACTGTGGATTCGTGATTTTTTACCATTTTATTCAACTCGGGTAATTATCGGTATATGCATTTTGCCCGTTCATTACTATGTAAATCAAAGGGCAATCTAATGCTTATTCACCTTTTCGACTTCTTCGAAGAAACCAATATCAAGATTGACTTTAAACTTGGTGGCAATGTACTTTTGGTTGGTCTCTAGTAAGTTTGTTCAAATGGTTATTCCCAAGCGATTTTTTTATTTGATTTTTGTTTTTTTTTTGTGTGTGTGTGTGTTTTTTTTGTGTGTGTGTGTTTTTTTTTATGAAAATTTTAATCTTTTCCTCCAAAAACATCCCACCCAATTGCTTTGATATAACACGGGAACGCTCTGAGGGACTCTTAATTCTTAATTTGTTCATTACGTGGCACTGCTTTTTATTTATTTTTTCATGATTTTTTTTTTCGGTAGCTGACTTCCGACTTCTTCTCCAGAACCGTCACTCTGATAAGCCAAATCTTGGTGGATATGTTCTTTATGGAAGGATCAAGGAAACTTGTTCAATAGGTGGCGCTGCTGTGGATTCATGATTTTTAACTTTTTTTTTTTTTCAATTCGCGTACTAATCGGTAAATTCACCTTTCCTATTGATCACCATATAAATCAATGGGCATTCTAATGCTAGTTTTTGGACTATTAATGAATTTTTAGTTCTTTGGGGGTGAGATCATGAAAAAAAACTTCTTCAAAACAGCCCATTCCATTGCTTTGATACCACACAGGGACACTCCTAAAGGCTTCTAGCTCTAAATTTGTTCACGAAGTGGCGCATTATTTTTTGTCTGATTGGGTGTGTTTTCGCTATTTTTTGACTTCTTTTCCAGAACCGCCACTCAGATTCAGCTAAAACCTGGTGGAAATGTTCCTTGTGATAGGCTTAAACAAAAAAGTGTTCACGAGGGGGTACTGCTGTGGATTCCTGATTTTTAACGATTTTTTCAATTCGGCTACTCATCATTAAATGCCCCTTTTCTGTTGATTACTATGCCAGTCACTGGGCATTCTAATGCTAATTAACAATTAGGAGTTCTCAAAATAAAAAAAAAAATGTTAATCAGATTAACTTCAAATTTGATGGCATAGTACTGTGAGTAAGTCTACCAAGTTTGTTCAAATGGTCACGCTCCAGTGATTTTTGGATTTTCATTTTTCTTGGGAAAATCTTTAAAAAAAAATTTAATGCGAAAATTTAATATTGGGATTTTGTGTAATGGTTATTTCTTATATAATTTTGGCCAGATTTGGGTCAAACGTGGTAGGGATGTACCTTTTATAAGTGTCTACCTATTTTGTGCAAGTGGTCATGCTCCAGTAGTTTTTGCACCTTGACTGCAAGTGCATTCTCAAGGTCACAGGAGAACTGACATGGAATTTACTCTGAACGTGATAACTTGAGATCTGATTGAGTTAGGACCTTGATGATGATTATGTTAATGTTTCTCTGTAAAGGTCACATATAGACAGTACATGAGTGACCTTGACCTCATTTTTAGGATCACAGTGCAACATACATGAATTGTACTCGTCACGATAACTTTAGAACTTTCTAAACTAGGACCTTAAAGTTGCACCTGTTAGTGTTCTTCCATAAAGGCAAGTCATACTCAGTACATGTACCTTGATCCTTTATCAAGTTCACAGAGCCACAGGTGCAATGAATCTCTAGGTCAGCTGAGCACAGTCCTCTAATTCAATTGTTGGGGTTTGCTTTTTTATGCTTTTTGGCGCTTTTGTTGTTATTTTTGGTTTAATGTATGTTATGTATTGTGAAACTCTGTACACTATACAGAAACACTGTTCAGCTTCAGGCCTCAACAACGAGTTCCACAACTACTACTACAACAAAATATTTTAAGCTTTAGATATCATATTACGGAGTGTGCATTAGGCGGGTTAATAGATATTCAATCTGACTGTCACCTTTTTTCTTTCTTTTGTTTTTACTTTTAACATTTTGTTACTACAGGGAGGTGGAATTGACTTCTTTGAGTCTCTAAAAGGTAGATTAAGCAAAAGACTGGCTATAGATATCCCTTAGCAATTTTCTAGTACTGAAAGCTGTGTCTTTCAGCTATAGCCTACTGAAGCCAGCCAGACCAGTGGCTGGACCTGGACAAAAGGATGATTGGTTAGGACAATTTTGTGACCTCGCCTAACTGATTCATACTTTATTAGTGCATCAAGATTATTCAGATAGGACATGGAGAGAGATCCACTAGGTCTTAACAATGACAGAATAATCAAGCAGTTCATTTGTTCAAGGTATTTTATACCACTCTGCATCATCATGCATTGGCAATACATTTGGATGCACTTGAGACAGAAGGATAATTTTATACAGGTACAATTGTAACCATTTTAGACTAACTTACTCTTTTTAATAATTTTGATGATAACTAAGAGAAATTTTGATTTTGCAGAACCTTAAAATTCTCTGAAAGTGAGGTTTTGCTGATTCAAACACTACAAATGAATTAATTGCAAATAGATGGCTTTGTACAAAACAAGGCCATTGTTTGCTGAATGAAAGCATGCAATATTTGCTCCTTATGTGTACAAACAGGACAAGTCTAGATTCTTGCCCTCATTTCTGATATCCCGTCTAGATCACTTGTCATTAAAATCATCCATAATTAGTAGACTTCGATAGCTGGATGCAATGGCTGGATGCAATGGCTGTTGCAACGCATCCAGAAAGGAGTTTTCTGTTTCAGCAGCAGGCCATATACGTCTGTAGTATGTTTCAATGGAACACTGCATGATGCAGAAGATCCAGCATGATACCCAAAGGCTTTCAGTGATAGCAACTGCTCTATAGGAACGTCTTGTGTGTGAAATGCCACTGCCTTATGCTGATCTGTCTTCATACAAACAAGGTTAGAAATTTCCAGTCAGTAAGAGCTCATCAGGACATATCTCGCTTTGTCAGCTTCCAGTTGAGGCGTTAGTGTGAACAGATTCCCGTTTCAACTGGTTCCTCTTGGCTTTTCTATGTAAACAGGGAACACGTTCTCATATAACGATATGTGTGTGCATTTATATGGTTAGTCATTGGGGCCGTTCATTTTAAAATGACAGATTCATTTGAGACAGACGGGTTTATTGGCTCAATCCTGAGATTCATTAGTCACAAAGCAACACATATGTTGATGCGCTATGATCAGGACACCAACATGTGTGGTGCATGAAAACAATTTACTTGCAGTATTGAGTCCTTCAGTGAAGGTCATATTCGATCCTCATAGCTTGAACATAATATTGATTGTTGTTTTAACCACACTTTGGACTACACCAACACAAATTCAAAAGTTGCAATAGTGTTCACACTTTCTTGTGTCAGGTAGAACGTAGAATTTATTTTTAAATCACTCGCATTGACAAGGCTTTTACATCATTCACAGGGTTGCAAGGTGTTTCGACTAGACCATTTGCTACTTGTCAGCTAGCAATACTGCTTTGCTTGTTGATCACACTGACCCCTTCTCGCCCACAGATTCCATACGACCTTGCCACCTTGCAAAGAACTTCACCGCGCTTTTTTCAGAAAACGTATAACGAACTTACCAACTTGCTGCATGTTTAATGAGCCTTGGTGACTATTTCACATATTTGAATATATTTGTTAAAAAATACCTTTGCAATCTATTGATGTTCAGGTTAGTTTTCTTGGAACATAAACTATCGCAAAATATCATTTGTTTCATGTTTGCTATAATTAGAATTATTTACTCTATCGCGTTGACAGATAATATTATATGTTATATTTTTTGGTACTCTAAATATGATTGGCCAAAATGTTATTACGGACACTGCCGTGTGATTATTACGTACATTGGACTTTGCACGACATGAATTTGGGTCAAGCTGATTGTCATTTGTTATCTGTCCCATCACCTTTTTGTGCCTGTGTACTACTTCTACCGGTTACAGGCTTAAATAAAATGAAATGGCCCCCTTTTCTTCAATTGTGCTTTATCTAACATTGTTCATACTAATGCTGTGGTGGGAGTGGTCAGCAAAAGACCTCTGCTTTCCTCTGGACTGGTGACTATTTTGGGGACACTAGTGAGGTCAGTGGCTGCGGACTTGTATGACTAACATGTGTGGTGCAGCTGTGTATGAAGTGTGTATTAAGTTTTGTCATTGAAGAGACATTTTGTATATATATTCTGTGTGGGAGACTAGAAATTAAAAATCACAACCAGCGAGGTGTGACAAGGAGCAGTTCTCGAAGTTATGCCCCCTTTTGTAAGCAGGCAGGAAGACCGTAAAAACAATCAATTCCTTAGCAAACGTTCGGGGTTTTCTTGCTTGAACGTGATAGAAGATTGAGGATTCGTGCAAGTCAAACCATGTAATAGAAGAAACTACATGTAGTCCTGGTGATCATGAACTTCAAGATGACAGTGCTAATGACATTGTATATGAAGTTCATCATTCTGAATATTACGAGCTAAATAAACTTCATTTATACGAACAGTCAAGTACCACGGAAGTGAAAGACTTGTGATGTCAGCTTTGCACAGAAACGATCTTTGTCTTTCTGTTTCAAAAACTGTGGTATGCTCAAAGTCCACAACTGCTTTAGGGTAAAGATGGCATCTTAGACAGTTGCAAGCTAGTCTGCATAAATTACCTACCTTGTCTTCCTGTTCCATTTCCAAAAAGCTGATATGTTTTAGGTAATTCATACATTAGCTACCTTGTGTTCCTGTTCCATTTCCGAAACGGTGACAGGTCATAGGGTATTCATGAGTTAGCTACCTTGTCTTTCTGTTCCATATCCGAAAAGGTGACAGGTCTAAGGTCATTCATGGGTGCTATAATTTTTTTGCTAGAGTTATTCTAAATTGTGCATCTATATAAGTTCCACTAAAAGAGATAAAAGACCGTCAGTCCACCCCTTATGAAATTGTATGTGAATCATTCGATTCTGCACAATCTGCCCTTACTGACAATGAAACAATCAGTCAAGTGCGTCCAGATGAACAATTGTGTATAGTCTCAGATGTCTATGTGAGACAATGTGGTATTGCTATTACAATGTATCTTATGCAACCCTCCCCCCTGAAATCTACAGGTTTTTAAAGTAAAACCTACACGCCTCAACAGGATTATATACCTTGTGAGGTAGAAGCCCTTGAAATAGCAGCAGCAATAAAACATTTTAGTCTTATCATGATATAATCCAAACAAAACTTGTTTATAGCAACAGACATTAGACCATCTGTACAGACATAAGAGAAACTGTGCCATGAGGTATTTTTCTGACCTTCTGTTCAGACATAATGGAAACTGTGCCATGAGGAATTTTCATCTAGCTTTTATGTACTAACCTGTCTGTCCCCAGCCTGTTCATACCAAACGTACTTACACACTCTTGCATGGTCTGCAATCATCCAAGTGACAAGTGATTTTGCCAGTAGCAATGCTTTCAACTGTCATAATCCCTCTTGTCATATATGTAGTTTTGTGAAATACCTGGACGAATCTATTGTTACACTCGAGATACAATGACTGGGAAGGCCAAGATGCCTTATCAGCTGACCTATATAGCTTCAATTACAATCTGACTGTTCAGATCTGCTTGGAACCAATGCATCCCTAAAAACCATATACTCGCCCCCTCTAAAACTAAACAAATGTGCACATTGTGAAAATGTATTTTCTTCAGAGGGTTCCTATTGCAAAAGACGGCAATTGGGATTTCTTCTAAATCCCATTCATAACGGGTACAAAAAGCTTGTATGGCAAGCCACTGTTCATCTGTGACATAATATGTGTTTTTCTATTTTCCAACCTGATGAGAGCTGGTTTCACTGTTCAATCGTGCTTTGTGATGGACACTTATCTTGTGTATTCAAGAAAGAAGATAATCTCAACCCCCAAATTCCTGCTGATGTTAAAAGATACATCTGAAGAATGCAAATGACAAAGCCCTAGGTGACTGCCCTGATATATCAAAATAAGTCCTACAGGGAGGTTATCTGTAAGATGGTATTATAAATGTGGATTGACTTTGTCAAAAATAACCTAACAATTTGATTAGAATGTGAAATTTTGAAAGCAGTCGCAGTATTTTGGTCGCCATTTTCCTCTACATGTAAAAACTATGATAATCTGAAAATATTTAGACTGAGTATAAACAAACTAATTACATGCTCAATCTTCATGATGGTGCTGCCATTACATCCTGTCACCATAGTAAGAGTGTCAAAATTTTTACCATATCTGTAATCGACCTATAATTGCCCTCCCCTATTGTTTCTCATGTGTAAACCTGGATGCAGTTTGTACACGTGTTTATGCAAGCTGAGAGTTCCAAGATTATATCCAGTTTCTACTTCCATACAATCTTTAAAAAGCAAAACAGTTTTGTATTCAAGTAAGATTCAGTATGGAAAACCAGACAAGCATGGAAGTAAGCACGCCCCAAAATGATGGAAGAATACTGGACCAACATCCATTCAATCCAAGGAGCCTGTATGCATCTGACCAGCCTGACACACAAAAATTCAATACTTCCCGTTGCTCCGAGTTATTTTCGGCCCGCAAAATGGGCGCAAATGTAATTTTCAGCGAGGAAATCTCACATTTATGCCCTTTGTTGCAGTGTTAATGCGCAGGTTATGTGCAATAAATGAATGATAATGAATTACGATGGAATTTAAAATACGAGGGGTGTGTAGAACAGAGTAAACACCAAAAGTGAGTTAAGAACGTGGTGGCATGAGAATATAATAAAATAGGGCATTGGTTATACCGGTCATTAAGAAAAAGTTCGCAAATCGTGTTACAGTTTACTTAAGATTTCGAATGCACGTTGTATTTGTAATGTTTGTCTCTGTCTTACAAAAGTAAGTGCCACTTTCTGTGCGCAGACGCTTACATAGACAAACAGAATGTGTGGTTGTGTAGAGCGTGTATAACAGAAGCTTTCTTTCCATGACTGGGGACGGACATGTTTTTTTCCAGCAATCTGTGAATATTGTGAAGCAGTACTGGAGATTTTAGAAAAATAGTTAGGATTTAACCTCATGCAATATATTGGGATTTTACGTACAAAACAGTAATGGGGACCCCAAAATTTGTATCACTGGTAAATATGGACCAAATTATGAGTATTCTGACAGTAGAAGACCAAAGTGTTTGTCACTTCTAAGACTCCAAATGATATATTTTATCTTGAAATCTACTGTGCTGAGAGAGAAATATTTTTGCCTTGCCTAAATTTCCAGGTGGACCTGCTCTCTCTCTCTCTCTCTCTCTCTCTCTCTCTCTCTCTCTCTCTCTCTCTCTCTCTCTCTCTCTCTCTCTCTCTCTCTCTCTCTGATCTCTGGTGATTCAGACAGAGTGGTCTTTGAATCCCAGGGTGTAGGAGGTGATCTCTTCACCCACCAGGGGCAATTGCAGGATCGACACCTTTGTGTCCCCTTTGCCTGACAAATTGGTGTGGGCCATGGAGAGCCATCTCAATTTCGTGGCTAGGGATGTAGATGTATGCCTTTCCTCCAACCCCGTTGTTGCCAAGAGCATTGCACAAGATACGGGAGGAGCAGTGCAAAGTTCTTCTTGTGGGCCCCCCAGGTGGCCCAACAGGGAATGGTCCTTGGATCTCTTGCAGTTGAGCATGAGACCCTGTGGGCTCTTCCTCTTCTTCCGTAGCTGCTCTGGCAAAGTCTGTTTGAGGAGGGGTACTTGAAAGTTTGCACCATTAAGGGATACAAGTCAGCCATTGCAGGTACACTTAAGACCAGGGGAAAGAGTTTAGGGACAGATCCCTTTCTCTGCAGGCTTGTCAACAGCTTTTACATTGAACGATAACTAGACCACAATCTTGTGCCCTGCCAGGGGCCCCCAGTTGTGCCTGGGGCACTGACCAGGTCCCCATTCAAGCCCAAAGATACAGGTTTGATCGATCTCAAGATCTTAACCTTCAAGATGGTCTCCCTGTTATCCCTGGCCAGAATTGCTACAAGTGGGGAGATACATGCCTTAGAAATGTCCCTCATCTGGTGTGCTGACAGGAAGGATGTTTTTTTCTAGGGCCCAAGGTGGCATTTGTGTCTAAGACACAAGTGGCCCATGGCCCGTGACTGGTTGATATGGTTTTGGTTTAATTCATTGAGCTGGGCGGAAACTCATGTTTTTTTCCCCTAGGCAGACTGAGTCTGGGAATTTGTTTCCTAACACCATCTCAGGGTAGATTAGGAAGATGATTTCCTTAGCCTACAAGGTGGCCAAAAAGGATGAAGAGTTTAGACATCTTCATTATCTCTTGGCTCATGAGACTAGATCATTTTCTGCAACCTGGCCTCACTGAGGTAGGGGAAGTTTTGGCCGCTTTAAGGTGGCGTTCCCATAATACCTTCACGTTCTTCTACCTGCTGGACCTGGCAGAAGTGGAAGCGCAATTCTTGGTGCTCAGGTATTTCCTAATGGCCGCATTCAACCCATCTTAGTGGGTGCCTCCCCCACCCTCTCCAGCTCAACAGAGCTGGTGTAGGAATAACGGGGATCCAGGGTGGTGGTCTGGTCCTTGGCTCTCAATTGCAGAGTCCGTTGGACTGGAATGTGTCAGAGGTACCTTTGACCTCTAGTCTGATATTACATCAGCTTAAGTGACCTATAATATTGACACGTGTGCTCTTAATATAACGTTTTTCAATCTATTATCATGAAACATTAATCGCCATAGTTCACTCTAATTCCCATCGAACCACCCCCACTAATTGTTTCCTCCTATACGGTGTTGGAAATTCATGGAGGCCAGCATTTCGACAGGCAGCAGAAAAGGGGTTGGTTGTGGAATCGTGAACTTTTGGGGGAATTTGGGGTCTAAGGTATACCTGGCTGTTTTAATATATTGGACGTGGAATTGTGAGAATTATCCATAAGCCACATTGCACTACATGTATAAGACATCAGCTCTTTGTTCTTCCCCAATACATGCTCTGCGTACTTTCCACATGAATTGACACCACAGATCGCTGTGATGTGATTTCTTGGCATGCTCCAATTGGTTGAAGCTTGACTCATTAGTAAAGCCATAGGCCATCCTCTGGACAGTATTGCCATTCATTCATTAGCCCACAGGACCGTAGTCCTGTTATCTTAGATCAGTTTATTAGGTGTCACTTGTTTCTTGGATATCACTTTTTTGTCCCGTTTGGCAGACTGTGTAGTGCCTTCATACCATCACATGCAACAAGTCTGTCTTAGCAGGCAACAAAATCTTTATTTTGAAAAGGAACTCTTACTTGGCAGTTATAAGATGTGTATCACAACTTAAAAATGTCATGCAAATGAGTTAAGTTTCCAGCCAGGTTTATAAAGCCAACCTAGCAGGTCACGATTTTCTATGGACAATTTCCAGTTGATGTGAAGGCATGTTACAGGGATGTTGCCCCCTTTACCAAAGGAATCTCTTTGTTATATATTCAATTTTGTATAGTATGATATTTTTGTCATTTAAATTGCCAGATTGCATGTTTATATTAGACAGGTGCACAACATACATGTTGTGGTCTTGAAATAATTATGCAAATATGTGTAAATGCCATTAGAGGGGACAATACAATGGAAATGCTACACTTCCTGTATTTAGAGTGGCCTCTCCAGAGAGAGTGACATCTTTCGAGAGAGATACCATATTATCAAAAAATGAAGATAAAATACCCCTTTATTTGATTGCGCATTGACGTTGAAGTCCTCCAGCTGTAATACCAATGACAAAGAAAATCTATGGGACGATTTTTTACCACATATACGTAGAAAGTAACTGTATAAAGTTTCCATAATTTGCTGTGATGTGTGTACATGCTCAAAAATATTTGAAAGCCAGTCATTTGTAAGCACTGAACAAAGCAAATAAGCAAGGAAATCAACAATCAATCTAATCAAAATATTTCCTTTAGGGTCTTCACTTCAATAAAACAGTACACACTGGTTCCCCTCTAAGAAGGCCACCCCAAATGTAATAAAAAAAGCCACATTTGTGGGGTTGCCTCTCTTGAGAGTAATTTATAGTGGAAATACCACTTTTGTGGCATTGACCCAGAGAAGGTGGCCTCCCTTGGGGGGAGGGGGGGTGCACAACTCTAGCAAAGTGAGAAAACCAAACAGTTCAAAGTGGTGTTGTTCCTTAAAATGTTGTTAATCATGGGGATCCTGCATTAGTGCTTTTCATCATTACCGAAAGTTTTTCAATGTTGCGCTGTTAGTGCAAGGTAGTATTTTTATAATAGCGATGGGTTTTCGTATGTGAGGAAATCTGAATTTGTTGCTGCCTTTTTGACTAACAAACTATAATCGCTAGCTTGTTGGTCTTGCCCACCCAATCATTGATGATATCACAACCGATTGTCAAGACTAACAATTTGGTACAGCCAATATAAGGTCACCTCTATCCATATTTGTAAATACCTGGTCCAGTTTAATTTTGGATCAAAGAACTAACTGTTTGTACAAGAAGTTAGGGTCAAAAGTGCACAATTCTTGTATTGCCAGCGTACCTGATAGTAACACTATAGCACTTGCTTTCCGGGTTTGTTTCTTTCCATCAACTAATATTAATTTTGCAATTATTTCACAATATTAACCAGGTGGAGTTTTGATGTTTGGGTAGATGATTTGAGGTATTCATCAGTACAGACATATCCAATCACTTCAGCACTTTACTGATCCGGTCGTGCTTGATTGAACAGTAAAGAAAAACTTCTGATTGCGTTTTATCCTACCAAAATAGACTATGTAGGGCTTTGATATTCGAATGGATGGTTTATAGTAATCACCAATAGACATATATCCCATAACTGTGACACGATCATGTTATACTGAATTGAGCATTCAAAAAAAAGCTGTAGGCTGAAATCATCCCACCAAATATACTATGTAGGGTGTTGATGTATAGGTGGATGGTTTATAGTAACCACCACAGGGGATGAATCCCATCATTGTGACAATTTGGTGATTAGTTTATGCATTGAACATTGAACTTAAACTTAAGAGAGTTAAAAACAGGATCTGGTGATTGTCATATACAGTGGCAGTCTGCCATAGCAGTTGGCTTGTTCAGTTGGACGATGAAGATGAAAGCAGTTCATCATAATTCCAGAGTCATATGTTGGATCTACTTTTGGTACTTCATCCAAAATCTATTATTTATGCCAGTTGAGCCACAGACAAGAAGTTCACCAAAATCAAACTGTAGTACACAAGTGATATGTGAACTGTTCTACATGTGCTGTAC
Organism: Hermodice carunculata; assembly: GCA_964020975.1. Lineage (NCBI taxonomy): Eukaryota > Metazoa > Annelida > Polychaeta > Eunicida > Amphinomidae > Hermodice > Hermodice carunculata. The sequence continues at coordinate 73,392,880 of OZ026618.1, forward strand.
ATGGCACAGTGCTGTACATGGCAATGACCAGCTTGTAGGATAAGCTGAGATGCACCTTGCATTATTATTAGGTGGGATGAATGTACTGGGTTGAGGGTGGGGGGAAACCTTACGGCCAAATTAAGTAATTTCATTTTCTAAACACATAAATTCTGACTACAAAAGTTTCCATTCTGTTAGATACTGCCCAGATTTGATATTTGTCTAGTGGTTACCTGGGTGTTCACCCACTCTGGCTGAGAATAGGCTAATAGAGTGGGTATGTTTTTACATTCAGCACATAAAGGGCTGGGGGGTATTGTCATCCCCTACATCGTCAGTCCATCGGTTCATCCATCTTGTCAATGTTACCTTGATATTTCAAAAAATATTCACCACAGTTGTACCAAATTTTTATCGGAGATGCAACTTGTAATGGACCAGTTTGCTATTGAAAACTAGCATCCTCTTATTATTTTTAAACCTTTAATCAAACGTTTTTAGAATTTATTTCAAGGCCGTCTGAGTGGCGCACAATGGGACAATGGTACTATATTATCTCCAAAAATATTCCCCATAGCTTTACTAAGCATTTGCACAGACGAACCTTATGATGGACCAGGTTCCTATCGAAAACAGGCTTCCTCTGATTATTTCTAAACTTTTTATGAAACTTTTTAAGTATTTATTTGAAGGCCATCTGAGTGGCGTCAACCCTGACAATGCTACTGCGATATCTCAAACAATTTTGATCTCACCTTTACCAAATTTTTGCCAGAGATGTATCTTCTGATGGATCAGGTTCTTATTTAAAACTAGTATCCTCTTGGTATTTATAAACTTTGTGTGAAACTTTAAAGTATTTAATTCAATGCCGTCTGAGTGGCACACAAGGAGACAATGTTACCATAATATCTCAACAAGGATCTATCGCAGCTCCATCAAATTTTCATCAGAGATTGCTAAAAATAATGATAAATTGAATATTCACAGAAAAAAATGATAGTGATAGGTTTGGGGAGAGAAGAAAATTATTGTATGTTTATTTCTATGGTTGAATTTTTAATATTGACCGAGAGCGTGACATGAATCAAGGCAGATTCAGATAATGTCCAAAACCAGTGTATTTATGAACATTATAATTTTCTGTTGTCAATAAAAAATTATAAAAAAAAGCAAATTTGATTAGAGATGCACATTATAAAGGACTATGTTCCTATTGAAAACCAGCTTCCGCTCATTATTTTGAAACTTGTTATAAAACTTTCGAAGTTTTTATTTGACACTCTGTGATCATGATTCAGATTCAGATTCTTTTATTCAACAATAAATTCAATACATTTCAACTGTTAGGTAATAATGGCAGAATTATATAAACAAATATCAAACAAAAAAATAGGAGAAATAGTACCTTATTACCACAGAGAACAGATAGTCAGGATGACCCAGCTAAGGATGAAAACATTCGCTCTCGCATGGGCCACCTAATAAATTTACTTGGTAAGTTAACACCTTGCTTCAGAATAAAGCACCACATGTGTGTTAGGAAAGTTGAACTGACTGAGACAAAGATCACATAATTACATACAAATATGCTTTATGAATCCTGATTACAAAAAAAGCAATTTGGTATATTACAGGTTTCAGAGTGTTGGTCTATGTAGAGTCTTTTGAGAGAGAGAGAGAGAGAGAGAGAGAGAGCGAGAGAGAGAGAGAGAGAGAGAGAGAGAGAGAGAGAGAGAGAGAGAGAGAGAGAGAGAGAGAGAGAGAGAGATTCTTCCTCCATTTTCAGGTGTTTGGCAGTCAACATTTTTTTGCGGATCATTGCGTGTATAATTGCTACAGGGCCAAGATGCGCTATTAATCCAAAAATGGTGTCATTTTCACTAAGATACTAAAATATGTATTTGTATAAATTTTTGCTCGCATTTACAGGGCATGGAATACCTTACAGTGATACTAGTAGAGTGGAGACCTAGCTGATCAGAGTAGCTGTAGAATTACAACTTGTAGAACAAACTATAGATCATTCTTGGTGTGTCAAAAACCCATACAAGTACATAGTTCAAGGCTAATAAGACGATACTGAATATAGAGTATTTTGAAGCAACGGATTACTTCCTACCATATTCTCCATCACTTGCGACCCACGGGTGCAGGGCAAGCTCAGATATCACGAGAATTTGCCTCCAAGCACCCTGGTTGTTCTTTAGTTTGTACATTGTTCTTACCAAAAATGTAACACACCATATCCTGAAACTATTTGGAGAAGTCGCAAACCTAGTTCAAACTCGAAAGCAGGGACAAAATGAAATGGCCTCTTTTGAGAGGGACAATAAAATTTCTAACATTTTTGTGGCATGCAAAAGTGGCCTTTGTAGAGAGGATGACTGCGGTGGCGGTGGCGGGGTACTAGAGGGGGGCCACTACACAAACTTCAATGAGAGAGCTGGCAAATTGCTTGGTATATCTGCAAAGAACTCGAAAAAAAGGTTAAGAATGGAAACGGGTTAAAGAAGGAGGAGATGAAATTGCAATTATCCAAAGAGATCCCAAGGAAAAGTATTATGAGAATATTGTTGATAAAAAATGGAGGAAAAACGTTGGACAGGATGAGAGGACATGTGGAAAGTTTAGAAAGAACGAAAAAATAAAATAGGCCAGCTTTACCTTAGGCTATTGAATTCCATGGATATAGCTTTGTCTCTACCCAAAGCCAGCAATATACGAGACTACAAGAAGCTTCCACTTCAAACCTATGCCTAGAATCTCAAGCTGTATCTTGAAAACATAGTCTCAAAATCCGAAGTATCATTAGAGGATTTGGACAAGGCTGCCCATAGTCTAACTTCTGGTGACCAAATGAGACACGTTTAGTTTGAAAAATGTGACCCTGGACCAAACACAAAGGAAACCTGTTTTAACACAATATAGTCCCAACTGTTCTTTTTGTTGCTTCTAAGAAGCACAGAGGTTATGTGGAGACATGTATGAAAATCGCTCACTGCATTAAAATTTATTGCTTATGTGGTATTTTTCGTGCTTCGATAGTGAAATTTCTAGGGGTATGTGCATGGGGGTTTTCCTTTTCTCAACAAGCCAAAAATGTTTACTTTCTGTCCGAGAATTTGAAACTTGGAAACAATCACTATTAACAGCCTCCCTTACAATTTGTCAATACAATGAAATCATTCAGCGATTATTTATAAATCATTTGCTGATATTGTTGAGTCATTTAGGTGCATTGTTAAACATTTTCTTAGAGATATCGCTAAATAATTAGCATCATCTTTAGATATTTGGCGGTACCGCTAAATATTTAGAGATATCCTAATGATCAATCACTGTAGAGGCATCGTGCAAATGGTCATCATGCACTGATTCATAATTTAGCGAAAGCCCTACATTATCAAGCGATATCGCTGACTTCATCTTATTTAGGTATAAATATATCATGTTTACAGAAGTCTCTTAATTATTTAGGATATCACTGGAAGAATTATTGGTATGGGTATATGAATCTACTTAGCGTTATTGCCAAAAAGATTTGGTGATACTGGCAGATAGGACTGTAAACTAAATGTTAACGGCTTAACATGCACTGAAGCACTGAAAAAAAAAAACGTTGTGGGTGCCGAGGGTAATCCTTATCTGAACGCTATTTTCTTATTATGAGGTGGGCACTAAACACTTATTCCATGCTTTGAAAAGCTGTAAATTCATGGGGCATGTTATCTCTGTTTAGCTCTCATCTATAATTGTTATTCAAAATGTTTTCTGCGAACAAAAGTTAATTGCAGACACGAAAGAAGATGACTTTCTATATAATTGGCCACTTTTAGGGCAATTGGAGGACTAAACCCCCTGAATTAATGGGGTTAATCAAGAATATTTAGAGGCCTTGCTACAGTCATTGTGCAAAAAAGTCTTTGCAAATAAATGTGCTGGGATTATGGCAAGAATGTGTTCAGTCTTTCAATGTAAATGAAGACTCAGCAAGTAATCTAAAAGCACTTGGGACACTATTTCTTCAAGCAGTTAGCTCATGCAGATCCACCCATCAGCATGCCAGCACCATGCATTAGTCTTGTACCACCACTTTAGCTACTTTACAGGGAATCATTCTATCAGCACGCCAATACTACCATACAGACCTGCAAAACACATTCAAACAACGGGTAAGTTATAATAGGGAACACCGATTTGAACCGATGATCTTGGATCAGATGAGGAAAAAGTATTGATCTAGACTAAAAGGGTAATGAGAGATATAGTTAAATATCAACAAGTTTTGATGCATAGATTATATGCATGCATTTTTTAGCATATCAGCCATCTTGAAATTTGGTTGGTAACAACTGGTGTTAAGTTTCAAGATTGAAAATTATGACACAATGTTGTTATGTGGTTCATGACACATTGTTGTTACATGGTTGGAGTATGATATATAACTCTTACATTATGTTAGTTGGAGAATACTGGTTCTTTGTTAAATGACATAGTGGCTTGTGGGGGTGGGGAGTGGTGGTGGGGCAGCCATTTTGAGGAAATTGTGGCTATCTTAAATTGTGATAACTAGAGTGCTATACATACCCTCATTGATGCCAGTAACAACCAAAATAAAGGCCAAATTTAAATCAACTATTTTAACGCTAAACATTTATAAGAAGCATGGAAAATAAATTTAATTTTTTTCAGATATTTTAAATTTTCTTGTCTAATAATATTCATGTTTAAGATAAAAGACATGAATAATGTTCCTGGATGACAAAAGATTAAAATTTGATTCTTAGATCTATTGAATCGCACATTTCGTACACATCATGTAACATAAAATATCATTATGTTTGGAGTTTGGCGGCCATTTTGAAAAATGGTGGCCATTTTGAGTCTAACAGGTTGGCAAAGTGCCAACATGTTTTTTTGTGTTCTTTAGGGTATAAATAATATTTCTGAATAGGTGGCTTAAAATCTTCATCAAAATCCCACTGGACTTAAAATCATGATATATGCGCCCACACTATCACCAGATGGTTGCTTAAAATATGGACTATCCTGGGACAATCTCTGTTATATTTTATAATCCAATATAAATACTTGGCATTGAAACAGTTCATGTTTTGGAAATATCCTAATGCAATTCTTTGGAGAGACACAAAATATCAGTGGGACTGAGAAAATTCATGTGTTACTCTTGAGATTTATAGCTTTTACGTAGTTCGTCTGTGGAGAAAAAGGACTATAATATTATTATTTGCACATCATGAATATCCTTTCTCAGAAGCAGAAGGTTACACCATTCTTTTTCTACATGTTTCGAATTTCTGTCTGAATAAGTTGCTACTTGAATTGTGTCAGTGGTGTTACTTTTGATAATATTTTGATATAAATAATGATGGCTCCTATAGTTCCAACAATTACCACCAGGAGGAGGTATTGAAGGAAGCTGCAAGAGAGCCTCATTTGCGTAAGTAGCCTGCTTATTTCATTTCTTCAAATTTTGACAATATATGTTGTAAAAAGTAAGGGTATGTTTATTCACTGTCTGTGGTGATGGCATCGTGATTTATGAGAAATGTAAACATTTGAATAAAAAATTTCCAAAAAACATCAGGAGAGTGTGCCCGAGTGCCCACTGCTGTTGAAGGTGTTTAGCATAGAACATCAGTTACAGACCAGTAGGAATTTTTTCCTGATTTGTCACTGGTGGTAGAGTCATGGGTGTTACCGCCACTGGGATAGCACCATTGGCGTAAATATACCACCACTGACTGTAAAGACAAAGTGTTTTATCATGGGACAAATAACTCCAGGAATTGTGAGTAACGTGGTAAATTTTACCTTTGGGGGCCGAAAGGTTTTCCAAACTATTTAGTTATAATATGGTTGTTGTGTACAATGCGGGGCTTTATATAACAGCTTTAATTTGTTCACCAGATGACACTGCAAATTGACTTTTAGTTTAACTGACTTGTCAGTCAGAGCTGAGCTTCAGCGATGGTCAGTCATCTGCCGTCCATCCCCTGTCGTCGTTCGTCCACTCACAATTTAATTTTGGATTTGTATTTTTTTTTTATCTAAAACTTTTATTCATCATCAATTACATCACATACAATGTATACAATTGGTACAGGTTGATTCCTCCTTTTGTGGTTTTTCACATATAGCTCTTTTCCACAAAATTAATTTCATTTTTAATTTTTTCCAACAAACATGTGATACTCTCTCTATAATTCCTAAATATATATTCATTTCTTCTTTTCCAAATAAACCATTTTGCTATATATATAATGAACATTGCAATATTTTTTTCTTTTTGGCTAAAGCTCTTGTTAGATGTGTTAGCAAACTGAATTAGAACATCTTGTTCCCTAATTGCTATTCTCTATTATGTATAAACCTTTCTTTTAACAACTCTTCCATTCTTACCCAAATATTTTCTAAATGTCCACATGACCAAAATAAATGTATTTGATTTTCAGTTTCTACTTTACATACTGGGCATTTGCCATCTCTTTTTTTCATCATCCGTAGTCTCTTATTTGTATTTATTCTTCCATACAAACATTTCCAGTTAAACTCTACAATTTTCTTGGGAATTTTACATTTCCACAAATTTGTATAAATAATTTCCCAATTTATATCACAATTATATTTATCATTCCAATATTGTTCACTTGATATGTTTGCATTGTTTTCATTGAAGATATTATAACACTTTTTGGAGTTGAACTCCATTTTTTCTTCTACAGTTTTTTCATCCATTTTAACATTGTTCTTCATATTTTGCGGTATACTGTTTCTAATTGTCAACCATTCAATAATCCAATTATGCTTATCACTTAATTGTTGTAATACCTGTTCTTCTGTAATCCATCTATTCTGTTTCCAAACATCACACACTTTCTGGAATCCACTCAGTGACCAATTTGAAAACTTCAACACTTTCTTTTTACTTGTTATAAATTTGTTACCCATTAACCTCTGGTTTTCAAATTCTTCTTCAAAGCCATGATTCACTTTATTTTGTGAGTACTGATACCAATCTGCTAGAAGTTCTTTATAAAAAGATGGAATTTCTAATTTTGCGACATCCCACATGGAACACTTTAATAAGAACATATTTTCACCATACTCTTGATCCTTGTTTTGTAACCAGAACTTTGGTAATATTTTCCACTTTTCATTTCTGTCATCAAGAACTCGCTTGAGAAAGCACAAGTGTCTTGTCTGAATAAAAGCTTTAACATTGACCATACCTAAACCACCTTCTGTCTTTGGTTTTACACATATCTCTCTCTTCACTAAACCTATCTTTTTGTTCCATAACCACCCCCATAACAATTTATTAATTTCTTTGACAACTTCTTGTGACACAACTTGGGTTTCAAATATATACAAAAACTGCGCTATTCCAATCGACTATCAAATATACTTTACCTTGCAAGGTCAAATTTCTATGTTTCCATCGCTCTAGCACTTTCTTAAGTTTATCAAGTCTATTTTCTATTTCCTTTTCCATATTAACACCATTTCCCTGAAGGATACCGAGTGACTTCACTGGCTCACTTGTCCATCTTACCCCACTTGTAATCTCAATCCTTTCTTGCCATTCTCCAATCTCTAGTATTTTAGTTTTAGTCTTATTAATTCTTGCTCCTGATGCATCACTGTATATATCCAAAATTTTGAAACACGCATTTAATGAATCTGTACTTGTCACAAAAAACTGAGTGTCATCTGCAAATTGCAACAGTTTGACCTCATACTTATCTTTTTGTTCCTCGTTACCATTGTAACCTGGCAAGATTACACCTTTGATGTCTTTACATTTTCTAATTTTTTGTGCCATTGGCTCTGCCTGAATGATGTACAGGAGCGCAGCCATTGGGCATCCTTGTCTCAGGCTTCTTGATAGTTTAAACATTTCTGATACAAATCCATTTGTCAATATTCCACTTTGCGAATCTTTATACAATATTTTGACCCATTTCCTGAAATTTGGCCCAAAATTCATATGTTCCAATACTATTTCTACATATTCGCATTCAACTCGATCAAAAGCTTTTTGTTGATCTAGAAACATTATTGCTGCTCCTGTGTTTTCATTCTGACAATATTCAATAATATCCCTTGTTTGAGTGACAGCATCATGTATATTTCGCCCTTTTACATATGCTTTTTGATCCTCATGTATGAGTTTTGGCAGTAAGCATTTCAAACGATTGGCCAAACATTTTGCCAGTATTTTGTAATCAACACAAAGTAGTGATATTGGCCTCCAGTTTGTTATACATTCCCATGGACCAGGTTTGTACAATAATGTAATAATTCCCTTCCTTTGGGACTCTGTAAGTGAATTATCATTGAAGATTTCTTCATACACCTCTATCAAACTGTCTGCTATTACTTCAAAGAACAGTTGGTAAAATTCACAGGTTAAGCCATCAATACCTGGACTCTTTTCTTTTGCCATATTCATCACTGCCCGTTTAATTTCAGCTATGGTGAGGGGTGCCTCACATTCTTCTCTTTCCTCTTCCAAGAGCTTTTTATCAATACATGAAGTTAATTGATAAGCTGCATTAATATTACACCCTTCACTTGTGTACAGTTTCTTGTAAAAGTGAACCTGTTCCTTCAAGATTGCCTCAGTAGTGGTTTCAATTTTTCCCTTTGTTGTTTTAATTTTTGACCACAATTTGCTTTGTCCATGATATCTTTCTAAATTGTGGAAATACTTTGATGAGGTCTCTCCTTTCTCAAACCACCTAGTTTTTGACCTTATTCTGGCAGCTTCTGCCTTCTCTGTATTCATTTTACAAAGTGCATTTTCCACACCTTCTATTTCAGCATGCATTTCTTCCGTCATCTCTTCTTCATTTTTCAATCTACAAAGTATATTCTCTAGCTTTTCAATTCTTGTATTATCATTCCTTTTTAAAACTGTTGCACAATGTATATTAATATCTTTAATTTTTCTTTTTGTTATCTCCCACCAAATTTTCTTGCTTGGATATTCATTTTTTGTTTCTTTCCAGTGACTCCAAAAATTTGTAAATATCTCCCTGAACATTTCACTCCTTACTACTTTATTATTCATTTTCCAATATCCATTTCCTTTTTCAATCTCATTGGTATTTATAAGCAAAGTAGCTGCATCATGGTCACTTTTAACTGCAGGCACAATATCACATCGTGAGACTGCATAGTCAAGACCACCACTGATGTACCACCTGTCTATTCTTGATGCTTTTTGGGTTCCCTTTTTAAAGTATGTGAATTTTTTCTGTCCTAGGTTTCTCCTTCTCCATATATCCTCTAAACCAAGAATGGCAATTAATTCTTTTAACTCCTCTTTACCTTCATCTGTTACTGTCACAGACGCTCTTCTGTCTAACCTTGAATCCAATACACAGTTAAAGTCTCCCCCAATCACAATGTGCCTATCATCCTCTACTTCCCCAATATGGTCTATTAAATTAACAAAGAAATCATTTCTTTCTTTTCCATCATTTGGTGCATATATATTGACCAGTCTTAGCTTAAGGTTGTCATATTCCAAATCTACGACCAAGCATCTCCCTTTATCACTTGTATATATAACTTGGCTTGTGTACTTATGTCTTTCTTTAAGCAGTATTCCCAGTCCTCTACTATTACTGGTTCCTACATCCCAATAACACTCTCCGTTCCATTGTCTAGACCATGCATATATATCCCTTTCTGCAATATGCGTTTCCTGCAAAAAAACAATATTAGCGGCAGTTTTTCGCAACCATGTATAAGTTTCAGCTCTTTTCTTTTTTTCCTGTAATCCTCTTATATTAAGAGTCAAAAAGTTTTATTGAGCTGGCCATGAGCTGAGTGTTTCAAGTCCATTATTTTTCATGGTTTTAGCCTCTTTTTTGCCCGCAGATGGTGGTGTTACACTCCTGGTGGACTCTCTACCCCGTTTAGCTCCTATGTTACTGTCCAATCGAGGGGTCACTGTGAGCCCTTCCACCCCCTGTCTTTCGATGGCTCTCTTGATGTTTCTTTCTAATTTGGTTTTGCCTTTGTCTGTGAAGTGGACCCCAGCCACGTCACTAGACCTGTAATCAGTGGGAATAGTACTCCCACTGTGTATCAATATTTCTTTGTTGCTCAGAAAGGTCACTTTGTCTGTTTTCTCACATACACTTTTCATCATTTCATTAACTTTGTCAATTCTCACATTTGTTCTGGAATCTCTCAGGGTGGGGGTGATACCAGCAAGGGTGATACTGGCTTGTGGTTGGTCTTCTTGTACTGCTTTAAGCATAGCCTCGTATTTTCCCTGGCATTGTTGGGCATCCTGCTTTTGGTATACCACATTGTTAGTTCCAACATGAATGACAATTGTGTTCACCCTCTGTGTATGTCTCTCATCTATTGAACTCAGTAGACTTTCTACCTCCTCTATCTTTGCACCAGGTTGTGCCTTTAGTATAAGTGGCTGTACCCCTTCAAAATGCATGTTTTTAACCATTGAACCTCCAATCACAAGATTGACTTGTGAGGTCTCCTCTGAACACTCACTGTCTGTTTCTCCAGCCTCAGCCTCAGCCTCAGCCTCATTCCTTGGCTCACTTGCCTCATTCTCACCTGTTCCACTATTATCTGTAACGCCACACTCTTTGGCAACATGGCCACTATGTTTACACCTGAAACAGACTGGATCAGCCGTACATTCACTGGCTTTGTGCCCGTCCACTAAGCATCTGAAACATTTGAAAGTAGATGTAGGCTTAGCTGGACACCTATATGATATGTGACTTGTGTCACCACAATGAGTACATGGTTGGTTCTCATAGAAAAGTCTCACTGGGAATCCTTCAATACTGGTTTGATTAGGTAGGGGTTTCTTGATCCCTGTTACCTTCACAAACCTTGTCCCTGTTTTCACTGCAGACTTACTTCTGTCCTTTTTGTACACAAAGCCATACAGAACCTCGTCCAGTAGGTATGCATACTCGGATAGAGCACTGATCAATTTCTGATCTGTTACTTCTGCTGGTAAGTCTTTCACCACCACAGTAAACACTGTTTTACTCGCTTCCATGAGACATGTCTATTATTGAGTGTCAGCCCTTGTGGCCCTGCGGCAAAGGTAGCCTCTTTGTTGTGAAAAGTTATGTGCACTTCTTTCTCCAGAATCTGTATAGTGTCCACATCTTGTTCATTTATCACAACCTCCAAAGCTTCTAATATATGTCCTTCATTCACCTTTCCAGAATCTCTAAGGAGAAACTTCAAAGTTTTTGGTCTGTCAATTTCTACAGGCCTGGCACTTGTGTGACCTCCATTGTCCTTTCATTAACCTGTCACTGTGCCCTATTCAGTGTTTGTATGCATTGGCCCTGCTATTATCAATGTCTTGGTCTGACGAGCACTGCTTGGGCTTTGTATTCCATTCAAGCTGATCTTCACCAGATCCTTCCCAAACTTCTGCTGTAAATTCCTTATCAACGGAAGAAATTTGCACAAAACTCCAAATCTCCCTGATTTCCTGGTAGGTTTATAGATGCCCCTGTACACTTGCACTATCAACCTGAGATGTTTAGACTATAATTTTGACAGAAAAACTCAGGCTGTAGATTCACCAGCAAGCAGTCCATTGGGCTGACCTTGACCTTCCAATTTTGGATTTGTATTAAAAACCACAAGCCAAATTACTATCAAAATTGGTGGGGCTCATATGTACCTTGGCTAGATATCTCCCAAATTTTTCACTAGGGATGGCGATGGGGTTATTTTTCATTTTCTCTGAATTTCAGCTCAATGCCCTTTTTGTCTCCAAGCGGTTGCTTAGGTTGTGCTGAATTTGGCACAAAATATTTCTGGTGGAAGAACTACATGTATAAAAAATGTTCATTCCGTAATGTTGCTATAGATTCCAGATATTTCACAAATATTTCAATTTCGGACTTCTACTTAATGACAAGGTCCCTTGGAATAAGCTCTAGTAAATTTATGCAGTTGGCCATACTTCATTGGTTTATTTTCGTCTTCATGTGCAAACTCTTCATACATGCAAACGGCAACATGAACATAGCATACACATGGTCGTCACAGAGTGTACACGCACAACAGTCAGTCTGTCACAAACGATCATCTTATATGCACACACTGCATCAGCTGTACATAAGAGCAATTCTTGATCCACAGGTGTAATCTCAATACCAAAAAGTATGGATAATGAATCTTCTCTTACTTTTATCTGGCTGTGTCCCAATTTTTTTTTTTGTGTTTTTTTTTTTTTGTTTTTTTTGTTTTTTTGTTTTTTGTTTTGTTTTTGGTTTTGTTTTGTTTTTTGTTTTTTTGCTTTTGTTTGTTTGTTTTTTGTTTTTGCTTAATTCATTGAACAATGGGCCCCAGAAAGACCAGTAATGCAGAGAAGCAAATATAATAGAGACACCGCAGGGATACCAATACTGAGCTTGGAACTGTGTACATCCAGAAGAAAAGGGAGGTCTACATTAGAGAGAGGGCCTTGGGGAAAGAGATCCATAAAGGACATTTGAGGTAGGGCTCAACAAAAGCAGAGGTGCATTTGGAAAAGTCAACAGAGAGAAAGTAAAAAAAAGAAGGAAAGAACAGTATGCAAGTACACCTACCCGGACTCCAAAACGACCACTGGTTGGTTCATTTCGGTAGAACCTTTATGCCTAATAGTTGCAGCTGCACCTGGTTTTATCAGAAGCCCTACAATGATGGGGGGGGGGGTGTCACCATGTCCATCTTTCTGTCCCTTTGTAGACATAATTTTGTCCAGACGTTAACTCTTTCATTCATGCCATGTAGCTATGAGGTTGTTATACACAGTGACCAACAGGGATTGATGGTAGGCTCATGACATCAATTTGTATAGATACCTCAAGACCATGTTATCAGAAAAGTATACTTAAGAGTCAGACCTTCATGGTGTTTTCAAATTATGAATGAAGTGTTCGTTGCGAAAGACATTTATATTCAAATACAAGCAAATTTCACTGGGCTGGGCCTACAGCTGTAACTCGCATACAAAATCAAATCTGGTCTTGCCCGTTTTGTTCCCTCCCGTAATTCATCAGCAACTGCAATAATTTGTAGGGGCACGCTATGTCAGCTAGGGTACAGCATGCAGTAACTAGCGGTCAGGGGCATGTGTGCACATAGGCCATGTAGGCCTACTTGTAAAGCAGGTACAAGATGACAACATAAAAGTCGACGTTAAAATAACATAATTCAGCAGGCAGGATAAATTAATTTGCCATGATTGTGCTTGCCCTTTTTCCTCTTTCAATGGATGTGATATAGGTCATGAATTATTTTTAAGATCAGTATAACCAGTAAGCCTCCAAAGTAACTTCTCAATGTGGAGTAATCTGGTTAACGCAATAGGCAAAATAATGAGCTGAGAATAAATCAATTTCTTAAAATCAAAGAATTAAAAATATTTACAATGATCAATGGAGTTTCTATTGATCCCTACGCTTTTCTTTTCAGCTTGTTTGGAATATCCAACATGATGCTGGAAATACAACCAGGGAAACTTATTCTTGTGATTGTAGGCCTACTTGCTTCATCAGTAGCAAGTCAGGCATATTGGTACAATCATGTATGTTAAAGATTTAATTGTTTATTTTTTTGTCTCTGATCCTAAAGAATCATGATATGATAAATCCAGTCTGTATGCTCCATGTATAACTAACACCTAGCTTTGAAGAATTAATAACTTTGGCCACCTTTTCCCCTTGTATTCATAATAAGTCTACTCAAATTGTACACCAGATTCATCAATCATAAATGCACAACCTGTATGTCATTGTGAAACGTTTTACATTTTACAAATGTGTAAAATGATTTAATTCATGATTTTGGCTCCACCCTGTCAAATCAGGGTAAGAACCCTACATCGAGAAGTAATGTCCTTCAACCTTGGTATATATACTTATGTATGCTACTAAAATTAGTACTGGCAATATTTGCTAAATTAAACATTTTTATCATGATTTCTAGTGCTTTTATCATGCTGATATAAATGAGAGCACGATAAATTTGGAGTTTTTAGCATTAAAATTCTTCCAGGAAGAATTTAGTCCATGTAAGTTAGACACCATTATTTTGTTATTGCTCCAGGCAAGTCTCTGACTGTGTACTTTTAACTGTTTTTGTTTTATGGGTATTTACCTGCATGATTGTATTACATGTGTATTGAATGTATAGGATTTTGGTTTGGCCTGGTTTTTATTTTTTTTCAAAACAATAACTGGTGTACTAGTTTTTTGTATGGTTTTTGTTGTCACTGTGTGTGGAAATTTTTGGGACACAGTGGAAATTGTGAACACGGCGAATGAGCGCTGGATGAATAAAGTGTGTTGAATGGTATATTGTCAGAATTTTTAGTTTTGAATCATGTAATACCAATAAATCTTTTCTACCTCCACAGTGGGTATTTGAATCAGCTACAAACAAGTTCTTTTTCATATATGTAGAGACACCACTTTTTTCGGAAACCTGGATATACAATCCCATGTGTACATTTACAAAAGTGACTGCTTGGGTGATGAAGCAACTCAAACCTCCCTTTAAGAAAATGCCTGCTACTGTAACTACTGTCAGTCTTGAGAGTCTCTCATTTTAATGTGGGTTTTTTCAGGGCGTTTCAATATTGGTCTCTTCTTCAGAGAGAAAAGGATTCTCACAGAAAAGGCTGCAAGATATACATCAAAAGCTGCCAAAAGAGACATTGAAGATTCCACAGATTCATAAGGGACTGCATCGCATATTTCAAAAAGAGACATTGAAGTTCCACTTGTTCTGATCTAGTTCAAACTGTACAGATGGTTAATTCTTGCACAAATTCCGGGAGACTTTTGAAATAGAAGATCATTCTTTTGAAGGAAAATAACAGTGTATTGTGTCTTTATCAAGGGAACAAGGCAAGTTTCATAAAAGGTGAACCCATGAATTTCATTGAATGGCTTATGGCGGCACTTCTGTTGACAAAAGGCCAGCAAAAGATGTCCTGTGATGCACACCTGTCAGCTGGTGTTTCGCAAAGAACTGAAAAACTATATGAGACACATTCCAAAGATTGCAGGTCATGTGCTTGTCAGAGGAGAAGACAGTGACTGATTCTAACACACAAAGTTGCATGTTGCACAGCTTAAGGGTGCTTTACAGTGTTGGGGTTGCTTAGCAAACACAAGTATCAACACATTGCAAATACTGAGCTTCGCAGATTAAATACATATAATGAATAACTATCTTGTGAAGAAAAGTGCCATGGCTGTCAAGACATGGTATTTTGCCCTGAGGACAGTAATTCAAAAACTTAAGTACATTGATATATGCCATACTGAAAATGTGCCTTCAATTAATGGTGTCAGAACAGATTTTGAATTTGTACTCCAAAGGTTAGCATCTATGAATATAGAATTGTATAGGCAGAATTCAAGCTTCTTGCATTTTTCTGCTACAATGGGTGATGTTGCAGAGCCATGTACACAATGCACTAGCCATATCATCTTTACCAAATGGGGCACTATGGTGCCCCCTTTGGTAAGGATGGTGTGGCAACTGTTCTGGTTCTTTCATTACTGAATTGTGGGGAAATTAGCTTCCAGTTGTCAACATAACTAAATGATCATGGGAGGAAACTACAAAGAAAATGACCCAGAGTTTCTTCCGACTTTGTTCTGAAATATATAGAAAAGCTGCTGCGATTGAGTGTAAAGTGTATGAATTCAAGGGTCATAGCATACAATTTCAGCTCTCACTAATTCCTGCAGATATGACTGGGATTACCACGGCATCAGGTGAATTATCAAGTGCCGCAATGCACCTTAGCTCATTTGCCAAGGTTCATAAAGATGATTTAAAATTCAGTCATGGCAGTTTTGGTTTCCCTGGTGCTAAATGGCAGGCATGGAAATATAGCCAAATAGTGGAAGATGCCAAACAGGTTTCAAAATTCAAAGAAACCACAAAATAAGCACAAAGAAATAAAATCACTCAATTTATTTCTGAAAGGCTTCATTCAAGGCAGGAATACATTCCGACATTAGACATATTCTGTGATTGCATGAAAGCAAAACATTTGTCATTTTTAAAAATAGTGCATTTTAGCAATGCTCCTCAGTGCTGCTTTGTCAAAAACTCAAGGCACTGCTATGGCAAGAGCAACGCATATTGAAGATCTACATGGAACATGTGTGTTACCAAAATATATGAACTGTCTATGTAATGTTGTTCATGCCAAAAGTCGGCCAACAAAATAACCCATTGGTTTTTAGAAGATAAAAAAATCTGATTTGGCTGCATAATTCACAGTTCAAGAGTCGGAAAAGCTGTTTAGAAATTTCATTCCTCTTATTCAATGCGTTCTGGAGGACTCTGACAATGAAGCTTCTCTGTTTGGACTCCACCAGACAGTTTTCGCATTTATAAGACTAAGGGAGGTTGCCATACTCATGCCTCTCTTTACTGTCGATCGTTCCAGCTTGCTTGACTTGAAAGAAGCTTGCAGGTTGTACTTTAAATGCATGGCACTGTTCTACAACGTTACACTCACAACACGGACAATAGGATATATTGTACCAAAGCACACTGATCAAGTGTTTTCGAAATTTCGATCGGGACTAGGATTGAACACTGCCCAGGGGTGATAGGCCAAACACCTCCAGCTTGGGGGAACATATGAAACACGCCACATGTTGCAACTGGTGGTCTTTTCCTTTTGAGCATGAAGCTCTGCCACTTATTTGGATGAGAGAAGCTGACCCTCCTGTTGCACAATGTGAGCAGTAAAAAAGCTTCAAAGCTTATCCCTAATCAGTTTTGAATGGAAAAGAGTTTAGCTATTGTGGCCTGCCAAAAACTAATTCCGAAAATTGTGAGCGTTGCTCACATGAAGAAAGGCCATTAATTCCCACATCCTGCTGTATGGGCTCAGTTCATTCCATCTTCAAGAGGTTTACTATAAAACAGTGATAATGACATAAAAGTAGACATTTAATGAGGTAATGCATGAGTGAAGGGTAAGGCATATGTTTCATTCAGTGAACATTCATGTTTGTTTGATCTATAGATTAAAGCATTTCACAGTAATCTGTAAATTGTTTGGCAGCAAGAGCCACATTTTTATATGAAAGAGCAGGCGTCAGCAGTTGACAACAGTGGTCAGTGGTAAGTGACACCAGTCGACATTGGTAGGACGACCACAGCTGACCACTTCTCTTTACCTCCGGCCATGGCTCTCTGCTGCCAAACTCAATTTACTAGTGTCATATACCAGATTGTCAGTCTGTGCAAAAAGTTTTTTCTCTTATCTGTCATTTTGCTCAAATTTCAAAACTCCCAACACTATAACATGTAACTTGCTAGCATTTTCTATTGGTACGGGGAATTTGTTATTGGTAAAAACCAATGGCCCAATACTTTCTGCGTGGATAATTTGTAAAATAAACTGGTTCCTTTTGTAATATTTTGCACATTTACCCAGTTTTAGCCAAAATAGTTTACTTCTTACTTGCAGTTTTAAATTGAGGTTATCCATAGTTAAAGTCCACCCATGGGTGGACCCTCTATTTTAATTATTCAATTAAAACATTGGACTCATGTGCCAAGGATTATTCGTTTTTGATAATTACCAGTGCAACTTTGCTTTGGTCATTTCCCCTTATTCTTTCCCAAGAAGTGTGTTGCTGCTGAGAATATGCAGATTAGCTTTATTTTAGTCTTCATTTCTGTTAAGATGGGCCATGTGTGCCAAGAAGTGTGTTGTTTCAGACAAAGTTCAGAGTAGCTCAACTTTTACTCATTTCAAATGTACCAAAGAGTATGTTGCTGGCGGTATATATTTTGGAACAGTTTTGTTGGGCTCATTTCCCACAAGGCACCCGTGCATTGCACAGACAGGCAATGCACATATATCAAGCAAAGGAAGTCGAAGTATGTGGTAAGTGAGCCTCTTGAAACTGCAAAAAAAGGTGTGACAAGGTCATTTACTTGTAATTCCATTATCAGGTGCATCCTTGAGTAAATTTCCTGTCTGTATATAATGTAAACTTTATCACGAAATTTTCAGTAAAACAAAAATAAGGAATGGGGGGGGGGGGGGGGTCTGAAGGAAAAAATGCTTGTGCCATGCAAGTCTGGTGACAGCAAGAAAACAGTAGCATGATTTGGTACAGTGTTATTAAGTAACTTTGTATGAGTGAAAATGTAAATACCAGCATTATAAATATTCTTGGTGTTGAACACATTTGTCCTAGCATTATTCCAAAATACTGGGAATCTCTACATGTACAAAACATCTATTTTTATAATGTTATGGAGGTGAATTTCAAATAGCTGAATGCAGAGAATTCACAGATTGACCATTCTGTGGATATGTGTTAAAGTAGCAGGAATGCATGTTGCTCATACATGTACACCCTGTGAGGTTTGGAGGTGCTGAACTCTATTGGCTAAAGAGAACATTAATATTCTGACCTATAATGGCGATACCATTGTCTTGCTATGGCCCTGTTATGTATTATGTAGTTAAGCTCATTAAATATGTAGAAATGCCTGTACATGTGTTGTCAGTACTTTCTCATGGTGGTGTTTCCCCACAACCCTACTCTTCAGATAGAATCCAGTTGAAATGTGCTAGAAAAGGGATGGATTCAAGTGCAGACTGTTTTAACAAAATAAAAAAAAAGGAAAAAAACAAAAAAACAAAAAAAAACAGTGTATTTTTATCTAGCCAGAAATTTTAGTCCAGTGTATTTTTGGTGTTTACATCTGGTTTAAGCGTGCTATAAAGTATTATTTACACTTGATCTATTTTATTACCAGTGTTAATATGGAGGTTCAGAGCATTTAGTCTGCTTTTACCGTTTTTATTAACTTCTGTTTCCTTTATAATTTTTTTAAAGTTTTATTTACACTTGGTTTCTTAAACTGACAAGAGTGTGTCCAAAGTGAATCTGGTTTGAATCCACTTTCATTTAAGTCATCCGAATGCCAAGAGTATTTGTAATATTCATAAATGTGCTGAACAAGTAACTGAAAATGAGGTTAAATCAAGATATCTTACATAAGTGCTAGTATCTTGTCACCCAAAAAGATATGACTGCACAAAGATGTGTGTACTATGATCTCTATTCTATTTTTAATCTTCCATCAATTATTGAGTTTATGTGCTTATAGGTTTGTGTTCCCATTGTAAGCTACAGAATACGCTATTTAGTTCCATGTATCATTTCTTGTTTCTCTTTCTGATTTAGAAAAGAATGCCAGGAGCATCCATTTTATTTAGTATATAATTGCTCTGAATACTTTGGAATAAAAACTTACCTGTATCAGGCACTTCACAAAGTTACTTACTCATTCAATACCACAATAAGGGAAGCTTTTGTCAGTGAATATGTGGTCGAATAAGATGGTAGCTAAGATGATGGTGTTGCAGTACTGGCCAAAGAACTTGCAGTAGCCTCTTTCGCTTTCACCAAGAAGGTTTTACTTGGCCAGTACGTGTTACAAATACTGTTGGCATACTGATAACTTAAATGAAAGAAGATTCAACCAAATTCACTTTTGATACACTCTTGTCAGTTTAACCTGTAACGGGTCAGTTTTTTTTGTACCAGTGATAATAAAAGTATCAATTTCCATTGAACACAGTGCAGTGGGAACAGTTTGTCTTAAGCATACCAAAAGTATATTGTGATGGCTAGAATGTCAAGTTTCATTATGTGCAATAAATTGCTAATAGTCATGTGACTGGTTGCCATAGCAACCACTATAATCGCTTAAATATGGCAAAAATTATTAAAAATCTGCTGAATAAGAGAACAAAGTATCTCATTTTATGTGAAGCACCCTTTGCACCAAAAATGCATAGTATTTGGATAACTGGAGCTATAAACTTTTAGTAAACTTTGAAAAATAAAACATAGATAACATGACCTGTTTCCATGGCAACTGTCTAAATATTGCTTGTATTTGCCTCAAAAATTGGAAAACTGTATTTTTACATTGCTTTGCAGAACCGGTAAGAGGCAGCTACTTTGCTTAAGATATAGTCACCATTAGTATTCATAGATTATGTTCTAGGTTAAATGTTCTGCAAGAAAATGACAGAAATAAAACGACACTGCTGTATCATCAGGAAAATTTGTTTTTTCCCCATTAAACTGGGAAAAAATGAATATGAATATGTTGCCATGGAAACAAAGTGGGATTGGATTCAGAATCATATATACGAGGCCTTTTACTGGTATGTAGTTTGCAAATGTGGACGACCCGCATGCATACAGTGTACAGACAACAATATTTAACATGTATCTCCTTTCCTCTATCCCCCCCCCTCCTTGTAAATTGATAAAAGAGAAACAGTTTAGGTTTGAATGCATGGTTCCATTACTGGGCCAAGGCAATGCCATGTTCATAAAGTTTATTGATAAACACAGGTTTGACAGGAAAACAGACTCGGGGATACTTGGGAAGTGCAGGCATTGACTCAAGGATTGAGTGACTGATCGACTGCAATGAGTTGATGACAATCTATGGGACCCACTGTCATATCAACAGACCATGGTCCATTAATACACTTGCCTTTGTGGGCTCTAGCCTCATTATAAACAAAATACTTACATTCTCACACCCAGCATTGACTTCACTGTCCCAATCGTCTACATAATCCCACCCAGACCACTCCTAAATAAGGTTAATAGCCTGGGCACTTGTAAATAATTGACGGACACCTGCAACTGAACCGGTGCTGGATGCTGCCCTCTTTGTAATGTCATGCACCTCAAGGAAATCACCGGGGAATCCCCTAAATGACAATCAGAAATGCTAGAGGGGGCGGTATACATAAATAGATTGATGTGTTACTTGAGTGGGAAACACAACAGCTGTCTGTGTCAAGTTTTCTGATGATTTACGAGTTGTTTACACAAGTAAGGCTAAGTTTG
This sequence comes from Hermodice carunculata, assembly GCA_964020975.1. Classification (NCBI taxonomy): domain Eukaryota; kingdom Metazoa; phylum Annelida; class Polychaeta; order Eunicida; family Amphinomidae; genus Hermodice; species Hermodice carunculata. Next base: position 73,413,831 of record OZ026618.1, read on the forward strand.
TGTTAGCCCAGCATAAAATCACGTGATTACTGGTCGTTAACGACCGGTCTGACTGTTTAAAGGTTAAGAAACCAAGTGACAATTTCTTGTTGGGTTCAGCATGGCCATCTCGCCTGGCATTGGGCACACACTCCCCAAAGGGTCGAAAACAGGACTTTAGCGTGTACTCTACTGTCTGGTATATCTTGGTGATTTTCAATCTGTGGTTCAAGTACCAGTACATGTAGCATGGGAGTCATCAGCAGGATCCCTTCACCATGCATGCTGCTAATGAGTGACTGTCTCGGTTGTTTTAACAGGTAGTTCTCTTGAGCATACTGCTCCATATGGTCCCCAATGTTTTTCTGGCCTATCTCGATTTTCTTGAAAATGGGAGACATCTCCTGGAAATGGCAGGTGAGTTCAGATGGTACATGGATGTCACACTGGACGAGACCAAACAGCTTGCCTCTCTTGATGGCTTCCAGCACTTGTTCTTCCATCATGGACCACATCATGAGGAGGGGTCTTCTTAGGTGCTGGTCCAGGAAAAGGTCGGTGGCTGGGGTTGACATTTGGTCAGAGACCACTGGCACTCCCATATCTGACACACTCCACAGTATTATGCAACACTAGTGGTACTACAACATGCTCAAGTTTAAGCAAGCTTATAAAATAATTATGTGACCTGGTTAACAAATGGGTATTACAAGAGGGTAGATTTACATACATTTTAATAATATACATAATTTTGACACATAATAGTGAGACAATAATAAATAGCGGTACACCAAGTTAAAAAAAGTATTGCTATTCGGACAGACAAAATTCCCAGTACCTGTCCAAATGTTATTTAGTTTCCCTATTTCCTCCCGACGTGTGGTTGGTTTGTTTGCTTTTGCTTTTGAAATAAAGAAACATATAGAAATAATATGTCTGAGTTGTGTTTTTGTTGTTGGTTTTTTTGTTTAGGATTTATTTTTAGACTTAAAATGAGAGGAGCGAACGTTATTGTTGTCTGTCATTTTAATGTGGTAACTATTTTACAACCCAAGTTAATGACACTAGTTAAACATGGAAGTTTCATGCCATTAATAGGATGAAATTAAACTTTTTGATAATGTCAAGAAATTAAGACAGTTTTTAGTTGTCAGAATCGGTCACAGTACGTTGCAAGTTTTTGCGAACATTACGTCTGTCATCGGATTGAGTAACGATAGCAAAAATACCAATGAGGCTACGTCATTCCCACACATCCGGGCTGTCCTGATAGTGTCGCACTTGCGTTCTCTGGGCTTCATGATCTGTCCGGCAAGGAGACATTCACATCAGGTGAGGTTACTATCTCAATTTTACCCATAGTATTGTGTCTGTCATCATCATAAAGTTGGGTGAAAGTAACGTTCCGTAACAAAGATTCGTGCTGTTAAAATAATATCGATGAGATCCTAGCTCATTTTGATCAGAAGCATTGAAATTCATGCTAATTCGCTTGACCGTGACCTTGGCAAAGTCCTTCCTGGATTGTCAAGGTGACCCACGCTGGAAATGTCATTCAAACGTTATAGTAAGACAGACAAAATTAATCAAACGTTATGCTGCAAGACAGACCCAAGGGGTCGATCGTTATATCTTAGACAGAAAATATTCCTAATGTTACAGTTGGGACGGATCAATGCCGGCAGATAAACGCGAGGCTGATAAAAACAGGTTTAAGCTCAACTTCTAAAATTTTTTTCTTGACATGTCAAAACGGGACTGTGAAAGCATAATTTTAAGGCTGTAAAGGACGTAGAGAAATAAGAAACTATGTCATTTTGCGTTCCATGTGTCTCACGTTACAGAAATGACGGACTCAGAATGGGTAATGTTAGATGCATGGACGGACATGTTGGTCGAGCGTTAACTCCAAGTGACGGATTTTCACTAAGTTTGCATTGTTGATCTATTAAACAGCTGTTCAAGCATTACAAAAATAATGCGTTCCATTAAAAACTAGTCTTTTTACGAAAAGACTTGCCATACAGGTAATTGGTGCTGAAATAAAACGAAAGTAAGAACGATCCGCCTATTATCGCTCAGTCGCTTGGGAGGCGAGCGAAGTTTGCTGTACCACGTCCTTGAATAAACAAACTGAAAATAGTGACAAAAGTGTCTTATAAATGACAACTTATATCACCATTTGAGCCACTCTTTAATTTTAATAATTATGACTGAGGACGAGTGCGTCCAATTTTCACAGGACAGGTGAGTCATGTTTTCAAAAGTTGGTTTGCTTCCAACTTGAAGTTGAATGCATGCTTGTTTTGTCCTTGACGCAAAGGATGTTTTTTTCATGGTGGACACCCCGAGACAGTGGCAAGCTGTGACTGTACACACTCGTGTGTCTGTAGAACTTTTTTCCCCTTCACTTTAAAAGTAATTGAACATTCTAAAAGAAAAAAGGGGGAAATATATGTCAGGCCACATATTTGGATCCAATGCAGTGAAGTCCCAAGAGAAATCTGTGTCCTTAAATGATATGAGAGTGGGAATTGGGGGATAAGAAACTCTCTACGACCTGAACCCCTGCTCGAATTTTAAAATTTTGCCAAAAAAAAAACTTGAGTTTTTTGGTGATAAACTGACTCAGATTGCACAGGCTCAGAAAGCATCAAATTGCTGATTTCTAAAAGCTCACTCAGGGAAAGGGGTTCGGCCCCCTCCCATATCCTCCTCTCCACCCTCCCCACACTTAATTGCTCATCTCTGGTTTTTCTTTCAGTCTTTTGGAAATCTGTTGGCAGCCATGCTTGATGTGAAGAAAATGATTTACTGACCTTGTGCATAAAATGTTTCAGTAATTTAGGCCTTAAACTTGCCACATTTAAGCAGACCAAGCTCTATGTTCAATGTTGTCACTGCTACTTGTGTGGAATAGACAGAGATTACACGGAACTTGGTGTGCTTATGAAAAATATGAGACAAGCCTTACACCTTGCACATCTGGTATAGCCACACTTGGTTGTTATGATTCACCGAAATGTCACAAATTTACTTGTAATTGCATTTTTTTTTCAAAACTTAATTGGAATACAGCAAATCTGCTTTGAATATATTCCAGGAATTAAATACTTGGAGAAAAAAAACCCAAGAAGGGATGAAAATGGTAGGGAAATGAAGTTTCGAAAAGCAGCTTTTTGACTCGTGAGGGACAGTTATCCCAAACACATTTTTTTTATATTAAGGTTGACCTAACATTGCGCCGATACCTAACTCTATATATTAAATTTTCAACATCAACAAAAGTTGCATTATATTTCAGGGTGAAAATGACGAGCAGGAGTTCAAAATTTCGCAAGAAGCTAAAGGAAAATTATCCAGAGAAGATATCAGAAGTACTTAGACACCCAAAAGCAAAAATCAAAACAGGCGAGAGACAGATTGCGGGAAGAACTAAAATATGCTACCAAGAAGATCCTGAGGAAGGTGGAACGGAACAAAGAACTCAACAGAAACAGACAAAACAGATTTAGAGAGAGACAAAGAAAAGAAGGTCTTACAGTAAAGTTGCCAAGTATTAAAAAATAAGAACAGGAGGAGGCCTTCTAAGGGTAATCCCTGTGCAAAGCATTTGACACGAAGAGTTGATCAAGAAGTTGAGGAAGAGCGAAGCAAACAGAGAGAAAAGTGGAAAATGGCAAAACGTTTTGACAGGGAGAACATGACCCCCACATTATAAACGGAGTGTGAAAGAAAAGGACAAGTTTAGAAAAAGGGCAAAAGGACAGGCTGCAAAAGCTGGTACCTGTGCAAGACACACAGAGGACAGTACAGCATCAGTGGAGGATCAAAGTGGTTATCGGAATAAGAAGACTCTGTCAAACAGATGCCAGGACATCCCTTGCAGTATGCATCAGTAGTAAGGGGACTTGCAAAAGGATGTAAAAGTACAGTCATGACACCGAAGAGGAAGAACTCCGCAAAACTAAACAGAAAGGACAACTGCCTACATGTAAACAAGGCTTTACAGCACATGCGCACAGATAAAGATGGAATAAAGTTAGTGAAAATTTTGGCAAATCACCTGAAAAAGCTAGCAAGTAATGGCACCGCTGCTAAAATTCTTGGATTAGATAGGAGGACTGTAAAGCACTCACACAGAAGTAGGAAAACGAGAAAAGACAAAGTGGATGTCCGTCCAATTTTAAAGTTCTATAAAAGAGAGGACATTTCAAGATGCATGCCTAACAGTAGATACACTACTCGCAGTGGGCCTGGGTATCTAATGCAATGTAGTGTAAAGGCAGCTTATCACAAATTCAGGATTGAAAATCCCACTGTAATAGTCAGTTTGCAAAATTTGCAAGTTTAAGACCAAAGAATGTTCGTCTCCTGAAGTCTCATCACAGAAAGTACTGTCTCTGTGTGTACTGTATAAATTTAAGATTCCAGATACTTGCTATGCATAGGGCTTGTGAAAAGGATAATACCGGGTATCATAAGTCACGAAATGAAAGGGAACTTTTAGCTGAAGTGATTTGTCCAGTGGATCCCTCTGTCAGATTGCAAAAGACAGAGTGCTTTTCCAGATCGTGTATGAAGTGCAAAAACTGGGCAGAAAAACTTGACGAGATTTATATGGATGCCCCTGTCAACACTCCAATTTCATGGAACAGGTGGGACAGCAAAAAAGTATATGGCACTACCAAGAAAGTCTTGAGAACGAAAGTTACCACGTCAAAAAAAGTCTTAGAACAGACGAAGAAAGATTTCACTGAACCGACAAAGGGCTGCTCATTCCCACAGCATCTCTTAGATGCTGACTGGCAACACCACATATTTCATGAACTAAAGTCTAATCTCCCAAATGGATGGGTAATTCCCATGATGGACTTTGCAAAAAAACAGACAGTTATACCATCAAGATGAAATAAAGTCAGCCTTTTACACTCAGGAAAGCGTAACCATTCATCCAATTGTATGTTACTTCAAAGATGAACAACAACAACTTGTCAGAGATGCCCTCATTTTCATTTCTGATGACAAAACATATGACTACCTTGCTGTCCATCGTTTTGAGAAAAAAGCAATTGAACATATTGCAATACAAATGAGAAATCCCATGGTAATGAAAGTTGTGTCTTCTGATGGGTGTGCCTCGCAGTACAAGTCGTAAGGGCCCTTTGCAGACCTTTCCCTCAGCAGTAAGTGCACAAACAGAAATTGGTACGGATCAGAGCATGGCAAGGGGGAAGGGGATGGTGAAATTGGAGTTATAAATCGTGTAGCAGACAGGGCTATTGTTGGCAGAAACAGAATTTTCAATTTATCTGCAGAATTCTATGACTGGTGCCAGAAAGACTTGACCATCAGTGATGGCAATTCAAGACGAAACTTTTTCTTGGTGAACTCTACAGACATAGAAAGGAACAGGCCTGAAACAACAATCAAATATGCAGTCCCAAACACTACACAAATGCATCAGGCCCTAAATGTGCTGGGCCAACCATATGAACTCCGAATAAGAAAGCTCTCCAGCATGTGCAGAAATTGCCTGGTCGGGTCCAATGATGAGTGTCCAAATAAAGGGTATGTGGGGGAGTTTCAAGCTTTTAAGCTGCAGCCAAAAAATGCAACTGCTTACCTGCATATGGAGCTTACTCAGAAAGAAGTCGAAGATGTTTTGCCAAGGGACGGAATTGAATCCGCTTGTAATGTTTAAACTTGGGCCAACCATAAACATATGTTAGTTTCTGGTAACCTTCCCTACTGGCATGAACACATGACCAAAAAGTGCCGTACGCAATTTCAACAAGGTTCAAAAAAAAAAAAAAAAAAAAAAAATCTTCCTACTGGCTTTTTGTGAGGTTGAATAATGCAGAATAGAATTTTGTACCCTTAAAAGGTTTTTTTGAATGGTAAAAGTGACTTGTTTACCCTAAAATTTGCAGTAAAGAGGTAAAAAAATACATAGTCCTTCCTCCATATGTTTTTCACACAGTAGAAAAAAAATCCTCCCTACCCTATGACTTTATAAAATTTGTGTTACTGGAAAGAAACATATTTTTAAGGTTGGCCTCACCCGTGGTGATTTGCATTCAAAGAATATAAACTCACCTGTTGTAATTAAAACTTCTCAGTGTCATATATATATATATATATATATATATATATATATATATATATATATATATATATATATATATATATATATATATGTGTGTGTGTGTGTGTGTGTACAGGGGTTTCCACAGGAAAAAAATTCAAAGCTTAACATTTTTGGTTATGCTCAAATGTCAATTTGTATTTGTTGGCTCAGTTAAGTAAATTTTGTCCCAAAAGTGCCATTTTGGCATAAAAAGCTGTAATTTATGCATTTTTTCCCAAAAATATAGCTTTATGGTCAAGTTGAAAGCTTAAATATTTTGCTAAAGCTTTATAGCACCATTAAGCTATAAAGCTTCAGGGAAAACCCTGATATATATATGCTCAATGAATCTGAATCACTATAGATAGCAATTCAAGATTCCTCCTAATATTAATATTGTCTGAAAGCTTTTAATTAAAATACATGTACCTGCATGTATAGTCAGTAATTTCAGCAGAATTTTGCACTTTAGTTAACAGCTTTTCTTTGGACACTTTGCACAAATTATCCCAAGGTAGTTCTTGTCTTAGTCCAGAATATAGCTAAGGGCTTACAGTGTCATTTTAACTACATTTCACTTACCTGATATTTGTATCTATATATATGCAGACTTAGTTGTAACTTATTCATTTTCAAGAGGTTTAAAAAACTAAATAAATATCTAAATCTAAAGTATGATGAACACCTCAACGTAAATGGAGCTGAAAAGCATTCCTCACATAGCAGCCAGCAGCTTATGATGGAAATACAAGTCTTTTTTATTAAGTTTTTTTAACCATTACATTCTTGCAGAATAGAAGCAGACCACATTGAGGACATGGACCTGGTTACCTTGTTTGAAAACATTGATGGCGAGCAAGGTTCGAATAGCATCCCACATTCAGAGTCACTCGTTTCAGACCAAGGATCCGACCAGAGGTATGTAATCATGTTTGCAGGGAAAGATTGACGGGGTAGTCGCTAATAGTTCAATAGATAACGTCAACACAACTGTTTGAACTAACTTTAGATTTGACCAGTTGTTCTTATGTTACATATCTCACACAAGCACTTCTGACATGGTCTCCCATCCATTACATCTTGAGCTTTTAATTAGGATCGGGTGTCCAAAACTCATAAGCTGTTCTGACATATTTCAGCCAAAATACAGAGTAAACATGCTCATTGAGCCCAAATGTACATATGTCAGCCGAGCAGGACATTTCACTGCAGCACAGAGATGAACATTGCAAGTAAAGCCTGGTCCTCTGAAATGTCTATTTAGTAACACGGTTGTAAACCTGGGTTCCAGGATATTTGCATGGTAAAATTAACACTTGCACCAAATTGATGAAGCGTCAATTCGATAGGTTACATAATCAATTCTGACATACAATCAGATGATTTGTTGCCAATGAATGATAATGACAGGTAAATATTAAAGAAAAAGAATCAGTATAATGAACATATTTTCCAAAAACCCTGGGACTGGAACCAGAAAACAGTGGAAAATAAATTTGGTTTTGAAACTAGATAAAGAAGTTTAAGTATCTTGCAAATTTGGTGTTGGCTTTTCTGTTCACAGTAAAGACAAGGCTGGAGAGGGGCCCACAGACACGTCCAAGTCATCTGAAGACCTACAAGATCCTGTGGAGACTGTAGGAGACCAGCAACCTGTGGCAAATGTGCCTCACAAGCATGAGTGAGTATGAGATAAATGAACAAATTAATTGAATACATGAACCTACATACTTTCCGAAAACCCTGGGATTGAAACGAGAAAACAGTGGAAAATAAATTTGATTTTAAAAATAGATAATTTTCAAGAAGTTTAAGTATTTTGCAAATTTAGTGTTGGCTTTTCTGTTCACAGTGAAGACAAGGCAGGAGAGGGGCCCACAGACACGTCTTAGTCATCTGAAGACTTACAAGATCCTGTGGAGACTGTAGGAGACCAGCAACTTGTGGCAAATGTGTGCACAAGCATGAATGAGTATGAGATAAATGAATTTCTGAAACTTGTCACATTAAACTGACAAAATGCTATAGACTACCATTCATATTGTAAACCACCTGGAATTTTACAGATTTCACATTTTAATTCTAAGCACATTAATCAATACTTTTTAATATTTTCAAACCACAGGAGAATGATGTCAGTAGCTTCTTGAAATTTAGAAGATTAAAAAGAAAGTCAAACAAATTAATTGAATACCTAATCGATGTGTAATCAGTTCTGTAACCCAGTCAATAACCTGTGGTTTCCCCAAGTTAACTTTTGATGTTGAGTGGTAAATAACCACTGAAGTTACATTATGCAGATTGTCTGTAATCATTATTGGTGCCTCTGTTTCACCGTTCCCAGATAATCAAATTTTCATCGCACTTTGCACTGTTTTCATGTAGGTACACTCCAGGCACTTATCTTCTTGTTAATCATGGCAAAAACAAAATCTCAGCAGTTGTAAGTCCCAGAGAGTCCTTGATTTTTACCCCGCGGACCAATAAGGCTGGAGGGGGATTGTCGTCATAATGGCGTCCGTCCGTCCGTCCCGCTTCTTTTCATCCCGATATCTTAAGAAGAAAAACAGCTACCACTTCCTATTTTGGTGTGCTGGTCCCCCTAAAAGAGGCCTTGGATAAGATTGCATATGGGTGACCTTGACCTTGTTTCGGGGTCACAGGAGTGAATTTTGTCAGATTCTCATCGCAAAAACTTAAGAACAAAAAGTGGTAGCCCTGACAAAATTATGCAATGTTGGCCGACGGGTTCTCAGGGCATTGCCCGCTTTTATTTTTGCTTGTTTTGGGTTTTGTTTTTTGTTATTGGAACATTATAAAATTTGAGAAGTAAAGTATCATTCATAAGTACTTCATCAATCACACAGAAATTCGCTTAGCTTAGACAAGCATTCATATGTTGAACACTGGTTATCATGTACATACAGTGGCCCCCCTCTTATAACGCCCCTCCCAAGAGGTCACCCCTCTTGAAAGGCCACCATTCTTATGCAGAAAGTATGGCATTTCCTTATATTGTACCACTCTAGAGAGGCCACCCACTTGTAAGGCCATTTTTGTGCTTCATTTGGAGTGGCCGTACAAGAGGGGGACCTCTGTATTTTTTATCTTCGTTTAATTTTACAAGTTTCACTTTGCAGATCTGTCTTTGAGAAATATTATCATAGTTTGTATTATATATTGAGGCATTTCTGTTCTTTAAAAAAACTATAAGAAAATCTTTTTTTAAATTGCTCTTCTAATCACTTTTAAACCACACAATAAAATTCCTGGAGGTACATAGCTCTTAAATTGTCTACACGGTGGCACTGTATTATGGTATGTTTATGTAGGGATTTTTTTTCTTCCCTTACATAATTGTCTCCTAAGTAGACCAAGACTATGTTATCACTGCTCCTCTTGAAATGGAGTAGAGATAACACAACGCTTGGTCTGCTTGGGAAGCAACTTATTTCATGCCGGCAGTCATCATGCACCCGCACGTGGTGCTCAAGATGATGTTATTTTTTTCTTGCAGGTCATGTCTAAAATTCAACTTTCTTGATACACATTCTAGGTTGCTGGGTGGCCGTGGGTGGTTTTCTTTTCTAGCCATGGTAGAGAAGGGGACCTGTGGGTTGAAAACACAATACAACACACCATAATGGCTAATGATGTCCAGCAAGTGCTGATGCCCCCAGATATCACTGCAAAAGGTCATCGTGTGTACTTCAAATTTAATGGTAAGATATCACAAAACTAGTCAGTGTGCTCGGCTTAAAATTGCATGTGTAGGTGTGATGAATGTGTAATTTTCAAAAGACCTCTGTTACACTCAGTTTGATCAGTATTAGTTTAAAACCACAGGTCTACATAAACCATTCATGTCCTGAAACATTTATATCAAAAAATTACCTCTGTCCATTTGCAGGTCAATGGAGACAAATAGGCAAATTTTTCCATAAACCTGCATTTATAATGAACACTGTTCCGCAGTCAAAGTGCGACAAATGGTACAACTGGCGAATATTAGTCAGCGCTGGCCCAATGTACCAGTCTAAATCGAAAAGATCACTGTACTTTCTAAGATCTTGGACCAACATACTTTTACAAATCATAGTAGAAGTCGCCCATAGTCACTTACCATGCAGAACAACATCAAGTCAACACAGTGGATATTTTTCTTTGTTTCTTCATTGGTTTTTGCCCCCCAAATAAGCAAAAACATGTATTCATGAGAATATGGAAACCTGTTGTTGATATGCAGTTTCAATCTACTGGATGGAATAAAATGGCAATTTTTGTAACTTGAACTTTTCCGTTTATTCAGTTTCTATGCAGTAATATATTACAAGACCCCTCGACTGAAGTGACAACATGTTCATCAAGTCTGGAAAAATAAAATCAATTCTGTGTTTTGACTGTTGATAGACATTTAATTGTAATGCTGGGGAAATCCAGTAATGTTTGGCATTTACATATGTTATTGATCAATGACATTTCGATACAAGCAAGAGTTCAGGTCCCAATGATACTGACTTTTCAAGTGTTGTCACTGCAGTTTCGACCCTTGACATGTTAGAGATGGCCCGAGCATGTGCCCAAGGTCTCTTCAGGAGAGAGGCAGTGTCTATAGGACCAACAGTCAACATGTAACTCAACAATAGAACTGTAACAGTAAACATTATTGAGAAAAAAATCTCGGTTAAATGATCAAATGTTGAACTTTTGAACAAAATGGTACCACACTGTTCAACAAAAACAAACAAAATGTGTGGAAATGTGGAAGGGATTCATACTTACCTTTTCTCTATATCAAGTCAAAAACTGTGTAGAAATTTGATAAAATGAAAACCTTGGAGACCAGCAGAAATTTGGCAGGACCAGAGTTATTGGTACTGACCTTGTGGACCAGGTAAAAAAAGGCCTTTCTAACACAAAACCACACACACACACACACACACACACACACACACACATATATATATATATATATATATATATATATATATATATAGATAGATAGATAGATAGATAGATAGATAGATAGATAGATAGATAGATAGATAGATATACATACATATATATATATATATTTATAATGAATTATTTGTGTTTTCTTCTTTCAGATGTGTGACAACAGCAAAACCCAGATGAAAGGCATTTTTACAGCATAAAAACAAAGTTCAATTGAAAGACTGTCACCTGGCACAGATCTCCTCAGTGGTTCTGATAGAGTAGTACCTGCTTTATGTGACCACTTTTAGCTGGACAAAGGGGCGGTCACATACAGCAGGTACTTCTGTACCAGGTTATGATGTTTCAGTAGTCGTCTTGCTGAAAGGCATTTTATATATGACATACAGGAGAACTTTACGATGAAGTATGGCTGTTCTGGTATTACCATGTCTGATTTCACATCATAAGAGTTCTGGTTTTGACAAGGTCTCCTGTCTCTTGTGACTTGTGCAGGGCTGTGGAAACACAAAGGGTAACTTAGCCACCAACAGCACCTGTAAGGTCATGTCAGATGATGTCATGTCCGATGATATCATGGCAGCTGGTCACAATAAGGCTAAAATTTGAAGAAAGAAAAGTTTTGGACAGAGATATAAGTAAGGTGTAAGGTGGAATCAGATTCATTATAGTTGATCAAGTGAAAGACTATGGACATAAACCCTTTCTCCCTCAAATCGTCCAGACTGTGTCATGAAGATTATGATCATAAGCATCTGGATTGTGTGTAGCAATTAGACCTGACCCAGTAGGTGTGTCTCTAATTTAAACATATTGACACTGGGTAGCCCAATCAGCCAAAGCTGGCCTACTTCAGGCTAGTAATGCTCCCATGGAAAGTTTATTGGGAGCCAAAGGAAAATAAGAGTTACCTTTATTTGACCACAAGAATAAGAGGCAATACAAGTTTCTCAGGATTGTTTTGTGTGTAAACCATGGTATAAGAAGATGTTTATCGATGTTTGAAGCAGTAATAAAAGTCTTTTGTGAAAAAAACTTTCCTTGTTGTTGAAAATACAGTGAAATCTTGTAACAGCATTCATATAATTGACATATTCATTGAAAGATAAGTTTTGGAGGACCCAAAAAATCATTTTCTTATGCATCTCATTCATTAGTTTAATGTTCAGTTATCCTACTCATTTTTCAGGTAACAGGTGGTGTCATTATGATGAGTTTTTACTGTTATTTACTCCTGTAATTCATAATTTCAAAGAGCCCTGGGGAGGATCAAAATGTGGTCTTATGAGACAGGTGGTCTCAGGTACAAATAACACCAATAAAAATAAACTTGGTGACAGGTACCACTGTAGTTAAGTAATTGGCAGTGATCACAGAACTTTTGTCCGTCCATTCAAAGGCTGTAACATTAGCAACAGGTAATTCTGTGGTTATTAAGTTTCTGTCCAATGCATTTGACAATCCTTCAGTTCAGTTAAAACAACTCTGCTTCAAAGGACATTCATCAGGAAAATGGGTATGGTTGTATAGTAGTTTCACAAGTGGAAACAATCCCATCAAATAATTTTTGTCTGTCCATTCATGGGCCATAACATTAGCAACAACTCTTTTTTTTTTCGTAATTAAACAGCAACTGAATCTCAGAGAAAATAAATCGGAGTTATACTTCAGTTCACACCGTTCACCTAAAACAACCTTGCCTCAAATGACATTCAAAAAGTTAGTGTGTGATTTAAATCAGTAATTTTCCGCAATTTCTTATCATAAAGTACAGAAACACATGATCCATATTCATTAATTTCAAACCCAACAATGACAGCAAAGAGATTTCAGGCTTCCCAAAGCATCAACATTTCTTTTTCAACACCAATGTGAAGAAACAACTTTCACTCCTGACTTGAGACAGGCAGTCACCCATAAAAGGCAACTGGTGGTTTTAAATCGGTCCTCTCAACCTTAGAAATATTCATCATTAACTGCAGACACTAGTTCTTTTTCCAAAATGTATAGGCCTAACCACCCAAAACACAAATTTCATTTCTTCTGCCAAAAATAAAAAGAGACCTGTTAGGCCTGTCACCTTTTAGTTCTCCCGACTTGTCAGTCAGCTAAGTTTAAAGTAGAAGAGTAAAGTAGGCCTACATGATTTTTGTGATATTTATGAATCTGGAACACTATAAACACACCCTACCTCCACTATAACTATGAGTCGGAGAACAAAGCCCACAGCACAACATAGCCAATGAAGTAATTTTCAAATAGAACAGAAACACGTGATCCAGATTCATTAATTCCAAACCCAACAATGACAGCAAAGCATCATTACTTCCGGTTGTCCGTCCATTGACCCAGGGACTAGCATAGGCATTTTAAATTGTCAACTCCTTGGAAATTACTCATTAACTGTTACATTTAGTCTTCTTTTGTGGATTAAAAAAAGAAATGGGTACTAATATAAAATAAAATAAGATTAATGAGTATATTTCTTGTTGCAAATGTTACATCGAACTGTTGCTAAAGTTACTGTGTTCGTCTCGTGTAACATTGACACTGGTGAATAAATGGGTTCCATTTCAAGGCACTTCATAGTCTTTCCCAGATCTGAGTTTTGCACTTGCCAGAGATGATTCAAAGGAAACCAAATCTGCCTTTACTTAGTGAAAAGTGTGTTTTTTGTCCTTGGGTATCAATATTTACATTGAAATGTCCGTCCAAATAACACATGATCAAAATATCAATTATCTCTTTTTTCCCCAATTAAACACAAATGAAGCATTGTAACGTTTATTTAATACAACCAGGATTAAAAAAAAATCTGACATTGTCTCTTATCATTGTTGTACTTCACAGCTGAATAGCTGAGATAAAATAGCAACCAAATTTCGAGCACTAGGACATCTTGACTTTGGTAAGCCTGTTCAGTGGATAGGTGACTTGAGTTATGTCAAAACACATATTTTTTGTGTCATTGCGACTCTTCGGTCATAACAAGATATCTATTCCATGTGAACAATAGAATTTCAATTCTGGTCATGGGCGGGAATAAGGTGGTGCAAAAAACTGTGGAATAGGTCAATCCTGTTTTCTCTGCTGCCCTTCTTCTGCCGTCTCTTTTCCATTTCCTTTGCTGCTGTTTTAGTTTCTCATCCAAAGTTTTTATCTTTTTGCCTCAGACTTTTATTTTGGCATTGTAGGCTTTGTTCTCTTCTTGCTTTTTCAGTTTTAGTCGGTCATTATTTTTATTCTTCTCACGGTATCTGCGCACCCTCTCAGCAGATGGGGGTTTTTTGGTTTGTAGTTTGAATCACTTGTTGATTGTCTAGTTTTACATTTAAGTGCTGGGAGTTGGACTATCAGTTTCCTCATGACAGTGTTAGTAGTTCAGATTAGTGCAGGGAAAAGCATTTGCCTACCTGAAATGACATGCAAAAAGTACAGAAAAACATGATCCATATTCATTAATTCCAAACCCAACAATGACAGCAAAGAGATTTCAGACTTGCCAAAGCATCAAAATTTCTCTTCCAATACCAATGTGTAGAAACAAATTTCACTCCTGACTTGAGACAGGCAGTCACCCATAAAAGGCAACTGGTGGTTTTAAACCGGTCCTCTCAACCTTAGAAATATTCATCATTAACTGCAGACACTAGTTCTTTTCCAAAATGTATAGGCCTAACCACCCAAAACACAAATTTCATTACTTCTGCCAAAAATAAAAAGAGACTAGTTAGGCCTATCACCTTTACGTTCTCCCGACTTGTCAGTCAGCTAAGTTTACAGCAAAAGAGTAAAGTAGGCCTACACCTTTTTGTGAAATTTATGAATCTGGAACATTATAAACACACTCTACCTCCACTATAACTAAGAGTCGGAGAACAAAGCCCACAGCACAACATAGCCAATGAAATAATTTCCAAATCGTACAGAAAAACATGATCCATATTCATTGATTCAGAACCCAACAATGACAGCAAAGAGATTTCAGACTTGCCAAAGCATCAACATTTCTCTTCCAATACCAATGTGAAGAAACAATTTCACTCCTGACTTGAGACAGGCAGTCACCCATAAAAGGAACCACCAAAAAACACAAATTTCATTACTTCTGCCAAAAATAAAAAGAGACCAGCTAGGCCCATCACCTTTTAGTTCTCCCGACTTGTCAGTAAGAATAAGTTTCCCTGGTTGTATTCTCATCATATTGGATATTCCAAACAAGTTGAAAAGAAAGTGTAGGGATGAATAGAAACTCCATTGATCATTGTAAATATTATTATTTCTTTAATTTTAAGAAATTAATTCATTGATTCATTCTCAGCTCATTATTTGCTTATTGCATTAACCCGGTTACTCCACATTGAGAAGTTACTATGAGTATGAGGGGGCTACTGGTTATACTGATCTTAATAATAAATCATGACCTCTATCACATCCATTGAAAGAGGAAAAGGGGCAAGCACAGTCATGGCAAAATAATTTATTCTGCCTGCTGAATTGTGTTATTTTAACACCGACTTTTATGTTGTCACCTTGTACCTGCTTTACAAGTAGGCCTACCTGGCCTATGTGCACACATGTACCTGACTGCTAGTTACTGCATGCTGTACCCTAGTTGACATAGCGTGCACCCACAAATTATTGCAGTCGCTGATGAATTACGGGAGGAAACAAAACCGGTCAGACCAGATTTAATTTTTGATGCGAGTTACAGCTGTAGGCCTAGCCCAGTGAAATTTGCTTGTATTTGAATATGAATGTCTTTCGCACAAACACTTCATTCATAATTTGAAAACATCATGAAAGTCTGACTCTTAAGTCTACTTTTCTGATAACATGGTCTTGAGGATATCTATACAAATTCGTGTCATGAACCTACCATCAATCCCTGTTGGTTACTGTGTATAACAATCTATAGCTTTATGCCGTGAATGAAAGAGTTAAAAGTCTGGACAAAATTATGAAATTATGTCTACAAAGGGACAGACAGATGAACATGGTGCCCCCCCCCCCCATCATTGTAGGGCTTCTGATAAAACTAGGCACAGCTGAAACTAATAGGCATAAAGGTCCTACCTAAATGAGACAACCAGTGGCCGTTTTGGAGTCCGGGTAGGTGTACATGCATGCTGTTCTTTTCTTATTTTTCTACTTTCTCTCTGTTGACTTTTCCACATGCACCTCTGCTTTTGTTGAGCCCTATCTCCAATGTCTTTTATGGATCTCTTTCCCCAAGGCCTTCTCTCTGATGTGGGCGTCCCTTCTCTTCTGCATGTACACAGCTCGACGCTCAGTATTGGTATCCCTGCGCAGTCTATATTATATTTACTGCTATGCATTACTGTTCTTTTAAGGGCCCATTGTTCAATAAATGATGCCACCTAAAAAAAAAAAAAAAAAAACACACAAAAAAACATTAGGATAGAGTCAGAGACAAGTAAGGGAAGATTTTTTATCCATACTTTTGGTATTGAGATTAAACCAGCGGATCAAGAATTGCTCTTATGTACAGCTGATGCAGTGTGTGCATATAAGATGATTGTTTGTGACAGAGTGACTGTTATGTATGTGCACTCTGTGACGACCATGTGTATGCTCTGTTCATGTTGCCGTTCGCATGTATGAAGAGTTTGCACATGAAGACCAAAATAAACCAATGAAGTATGGCCAACGGCATAAATTTACTGGAGTTTATTCCAAGGACCTTGTCATTAAGTGGAAGTCCCAGAATGAAAAATTCGTGAAATATCTGGAATCTATAGCAACATTACGGACTTAAAAAAAAATATTCACGTGGTCCTTCCACAAGTAATATTTGTGCCAAATTTCAGCACAACCTAAGCAACCGTTTGGAGACAAAAAGGACATTAAGCTGCAATTCAGAGAAAATTAAAAATAACCCCATCGCCATCCCTAGTGAACAAATTTAGGAGATATCTACTCAAGGTACATGTGAGCACCACCAATTTTTATGGTAATTTGGCTGCCGGCTTTTAATACAAATCCGAAATTTAATTGTGAATGGATGAAAGATCACGGGGGGATGGACGGCAGATGGCTGACCATCCCTGAAGCTCGGCTGTGACTGACAAGTCAGTTAAACTAAAAATCATTTTTTAAAAGAACAAATTTACAGTGTCATCTGGTGAACAAATTTAAGCTGCCATATAAAGCCCCGCATTGTATAAAACAACCATACTACAACAATATAGTTTGGAAAAACTCTCGGCCCCCAGAAGTAAAATTTACCACGTTACTTACAATTCCTGGAGTTATTTGGCCCATGATAAAACACTTTGTCTTCACAGTCAGTGGTGGTATATTTACGCCAATGGTGCTATCCCAGTGGCGGTAACACCACTGACAAATCAGGAAAAAAACCTACTGGTCTGTAACTGATGTTCTATGTTAAACACCTTCAACAGCAGTGGCAGTGCTGTCCAGCTGAAAATCTCTGTAGCGAAATTTGCTTTACTTGTAGCATTTTTTCCACTTCTTCACATAAGAAACACTTAATTTTGAGAAAATTCTAGCAATTTTGAAGAGCACTGTAGCAAAATTTTGCTACAATGCTCCAGTTGGACAGCCTTGAGTGGGCACTCGGCCATACTCTTCTGATGTTTTGGAAATTTTTTCTTCAAATGTTTACATTTCTCATGAATCACAATGCCAACACCACTGACAGTGAATAAACATACCCTCACTTTTAACAACATATATTGTCAAAATTTGAAAAAAATGTAATAAGCAGGCTACTTACGCAAATGAGGCTCTCTTGCAGCTTCCTTCAATACCTCCTCATAGTGGTAATTGTTGGAACTATAGGAGCCATCAATATTTATATCAAAATATTATCAAAAGTAACACCACTGACACAAATTCAAGTACCACCTTATTCACACAGAGCTTTGAAACATGTAGAAAAAGAAAGGTGTAACCTTCTGCCTCTGACAAAGGGTATTTCCATCGTGTGCAAATAATAATATTATAGTCCTTTTTCTCCACAGACGAACTACGTAAAAGCTATAAATCTCAAGAGTAACACATGAATTTTGTCAGTCCCACTGATATTTTGTGTCTCTACAAAGAATTGCATTAGGATATTTCCAAAACCTAAACTGTTTTAATGCGAAGTATTTATATTGGATTATAAAATATAACAGAGATTGTCCCAGAATAGTCCATATTTTAAGCAACTATTTGGTGATAGGAAAATCGCACTTATTGTAGATTCTCCCAAATGAGGAAACGACTACAGCCGTGATCAGCACTGTAAGGGTAAATAGACTCAATCTCCAGGAGTCATCAGATACAAATGAGCACATGCAGCAATAAAAATCTGCCAGCTAGCCTATGGAAGATGGGGCAATTGACCATCAAGGGGCGAATAAAGATTTAAATTATTAGACAGCCTGCAAGTATATCTTTATCACCAAGCTAAGACATGGGGCTACATTTACTGCTTAAAGTTATCAGACTTTGATTGAACTTGATCATACCTCTTTGTTCTAAAACTATATCGGTGGTATTCCCGCTGTAACTGATATCATTGGAAGACGTTTCAAAGCTTATATAGTGGTCCTATTCAGCTGGTAGATGTCATATTGGCAGAAAAAACTCATGTATTCTGGATGTACAAGACGTATAAAGTTTCCTTTGATTGTTCAAAATCTATTTGAAAGCCCTTCATCGTGGAGGAAGGGAAGCTTTATTGTAACACCTGTTGGACTACCAGAAATAAGTAATTCTGATAGAAGTTAACCTGTACCATTACCAGAAATGAGTAAAATGACATAGACTGGTGTTGATCCCAACTGATTGTCTTCAGATGACCCATAACTTGATACACAGAATGCCAGATAAGTGTATCTGTAACTATGTACGCTGCATAAAACATCTGGCTGGTTTATAAGGATACTGCAACATGCCGACTGCACAATCTTCAAAATTTACCAGATTGTTTTGTTGCCTGTACGAACTTCAAAAAAAACGAAACAGCCTTTTCCCCCCATAGGTATGTCCTTATCTTGCTTCTGGCCGTGATAGGAAACCAGGGATTGCCTTTGATCAATGTCACGTGTAACTAAAACTCCTTTCCATGTAGGAAATCATTGGTTTAAGCTTATATGGGCACATGTAAAAATGTACATAATAAAGGGTAAGAAGCCATATCTGCCAATATTATGCATCCCTTTAAAACTTTTGCTCAAAGAATGGGTATACCTCACAGGCGCTCACAGTCAGAAC
This sequence comes from Hermodice carunculata, assembly GCA_964020975.1. Classification (NCBI taxonomy): domain Eukaryota; kingdom Metazoa; phylum Annelida; class Polychaeta; order Eunicida; family Amphinomidae; genus Hermodice; species Hermodice carunculata. Next base: position 73,433,143 of record OZ026618.1, read on the forward strand.
ATTAAGCGAGAATGGGGGATGCTATGGAGGCAATCATCATTATGGCCTTATGGTCTATGAGCAAAACATTCTTGGGGGGGGGGGATCAAAATGATCATTTTTGATCCTAACTTTTTCGTTTTGAATCAGTTATTAAAATATTAAAACCTGGGAGAACAAGAATTCATATCATTCGAGTTTATATTGAAATGAGCACTGTTCTTAAAATTAAAGCCATTGAATACCACTCTAAAGTTTTTCTTCAATGTTCAACGCATAAACTTATGACCAAATTGTCACCATGATGGGATTCATCCCCAGTGGCGATTACTATAAACCATCCACCCAAACATCAACATCCTACATAGTATATTAAGTGAGATGATTCCAGTCTGCAGCTTTTTGTAATGCTCAATTAAGCATTACATGATCGTGTCACAGTTATGGGATATATATCTATTGATGATTACTATAAACCATCCATTCAAATATCAAAGCCCTACATAGTCTATTTTGGCGATTTAAAACCCAATCAGAAGTTTTTCCTGAATGTTGAATCAAGCACGAGCCGATCAGTGAAGTGCTGAAGTAATTGGGTATGTCTTTAGTGATGAATATCTTAAATCATCTACCCAAATTTTAAAACTCCACCTGGTTAATTTTGTAAAATAATGGCAATGGGAAGCTTTGTTGATGGAACGACACAAACCCGGAAAGCAAGTGCTATACTGTTGCTATCAGGTATGATGGCAATACAAGAATTGTGCACTTTTGACCCTTACTTGTTGTACAAACAGTTACTTCTTTGACCCGAAATTAAACTGGACCAGGTGTTTACAAATATGGATGGAGGTGAGCTTATATTGGTTGTACCAAAATTGTTAGTCTTGACGATCGGTTGTGATATCATCAATGACTGGGTGGGCAAGACCAACAAACTATAGATTATAATAAGTTAGTCAAAAAGCAGCAGCAAATTCACAATTAGTCACATACGAAAACCCATAGCCATTATAAAAATACTGCCTTGCACTAAAGCGCACCATTGAAAAACTTTCGATAACGATGAAAAGCACTAATGCAGGATCCCTATGATTGAAAACATTTTCAGCAACAACACCACTTTGAACTGTTTGGTTTCCTCCGATTTGCTAGAGTCGTGCCTTCCCCCCCCCCCCCCCCAAGAGAGGCCACCTTCTCTGGGCCACTTCTCAATGCCACAAAAGTGAGGCAACCCCACTAATGTGGCCCCTTTTTTTCATTACATTTGGGGTGGCCTTCTTAGAGGGGAACCAGTGTGTACTGTTTTATTGAAGTGAAGACTTTCAAGAAAATATTTTGATTATATTGAGTGTTGATTTTCTTGCTTAGTTGCTTTGTTCAGTACGTACAAATGACTGGCTTTCAAATATACTTGATCAAATGCGCACATCACAACAAATTATGGAAACTTTTTAGAGTTACTTTCTTCACATATGTGGTTAAAGATCATCCCAGAGTTTCTTTGTCATTTGTTTTGCAGCTGGATGACTTCAACGTCAAGGCGCAGTCAAATAAAGGGGGTATTTTATCTTCATTTTTTTTAATAATATGATATCTCTATCGAAAGATGTCACCCTCGATTTCAATTTGCGGCCTCCAGTGATCATTTGAACTTTCAGCCTTGCGTCAGGCATGAATGACCAAAACAGGAAATCAAATACCAAGGGCCACAAGTAATCTCAATGCCCCCAAAACAAACATTGTTATATTTACAATGCATGCCTAGGCTGTATATATATTATGCACTCCACCAAGTACTTCAATGCATGTATTGCAACAACTGCTCACCGTATGCGGTACACCAAAAAAAAAAAAAAAATCATCGTTTTCCCATTATCCCTGTTAATTATTTCCACATGTTATTTTATCTATTTTTTTTTCGAATTTTTTATTTTTCGGGGGTGGGGGGGTGGGGGGTGAATAGCCACCAAGTCATGTTTGTTACGTGTGCTACCAGCTGCTATGCGTCAATCATGGATCTCTAATCGTATCGAGTAATGGACTTTTATCCCTTTGTATTATCCACCTTTGGCAACACTAGCATTATTTGTGTAAGATAGGAACTCATTACTTCTGAAAGGACACTCTCCGAGATAGCATTAGTTTTATTACAGTGTGTCCTGCAAAGAGTCAGGCTATGGTCAATCGCCTTTCTCTACAGCAGTACCTGGAATTAAAAATCACTAAGTCGAGCAACCATCTGGTCAAAACGAGCAGTTTTCTCATGCATAGACACTTTCGCAATGTGACCTCAGGCCAATGACCAACTGCAGCATGCCACCAACAACCAATAAGATTATCCCATAACAACCACTCATTTGACCGAAGGTGGAGGAGGGCGGGAAAGGAAGTACGTGGTCATTGTATACAAGCATAGTTAAGTGTGTGAAAAGAAAATCCGACCAACTCGTGCCCTTAATTTGCCGTTAAGTAAAATCCAAACACAGCATTTGATTTCAACTTACTGTTAATATGAAATAACAGGTTCACGAAACGGTTTTGCTGCAGTTGCATTGGCACACGAGCTATTACGTTTCCATTTTCACCCTTTCCAGTCATGAAAACGGAAGACAAATAAACCGAACAGCTATACAAAAAAGGCGTCGGCAACAATAATGTAAGTATGCTGTGCACCGTATGCCTAAAAAACGCACTGGAACTTCATGCAACATGGAGAATGACAGATAAGGAACACATACATGTATAATTTTACCATGTTCAAGCAAGGAATATTGACTTCATTCACATGTATGCACAGTGGTATCAGTAACATTGGTCGTGGGATACTGGCTTTGTGGTATAACTAGACCAGCAGCATCGGTGCTCTCACACTCAGAATATTTTCATATGCCTGTGATTATGATTGTCCATGTTTACAAAATGGACATTCAAGACGCTGGCAATGTTTCCTTGCAGTTTGGCAGGTACAGAGAATATTTATATTGTTTTAAGGAAAAAAATTTAAATTATAGTGTTGATGTACACGTTTTACTGTAAATATCCACACTAGGACAATATCAAAGAAATAAGCCTCATATATTTTTTAAGTATGCACCATGTCTAATTAAGCTGCCCTTCGGCAACACATTAATAATTCTTTGTACTTTTTAGGTATCACACCAATAAAAATGCTGGTACAAATTGCAGATTGTTTGGTTTTAGATTTTTGTGACCGAGGTTTCTGCATGTGGCGAGTGAACTAGTACTGTAAGTTATGGAGCTGTAGTTCCGGTCAACATTTTCGTTCTATTCTATTTCTGCCATGAGACTTTTTTTCTCTTATATTCTGGTGTTCTTGATCCAATGATCATGCGAAATTGAAGCCAAATTGTTAAAATATTCAACATAATTTGTGCTTTGGCAGTAGATCTAGTCTTGATGAGACTTGTATATTTTCAAATTGCATATTGCTTTTGAAAACAGGGTTTCTGCCTTTTAACCTTTTATTTTGCACTTGCTGGATTCATAGTCTGGGTCTGCTACAGACCTGGATGTTGTTTGACAGTTTTCATGGTTACCTTTATAATGCGCTTTAATATCGGGGCTGACTTCTCACAGTTTTTCATGGCCCAGTCTTTGCAGGTTCTGATGGAGCCAGCTTTATTGAAATGGGTGCCGTGCTACTGCTGCTTTATATTTTGGACCAGTTGTCACATTTTTAACTTCCTTGGCAATCTTTAAGTGGCATGCCAGGTGTCGTAACTATGCTTCACATCAAAGTTTTTAGTTTCATACTTTGTTGCAGAGGCATTACTGTCATGTGTATGTGTCATAACTGGCACCCCTTCATTTTCCAATTCATCAAAAATTCATCAGTTCAAGCTTGTAACTTGAAATGTGTTCATTTTTGGTCACATGAGGTTTCTTGATTAGTTTGTGCAAATCCTCACCAAGACAGAAAACATCCGTATCTTTCGCATTTTTCCTCCAACCATGCCTTGCATGTCAGTACATTCATAACTGCATGCTCAGAAAATATAGCATTGCTCACTTCCTGGTTCAGCGCAAGATCCATCAAATCCCCTGCCTTCTCATCTGTAGCTTGCAGATACATATCTTACATGCTTTGTAGAAAGTAATCACCTACAAAAAAATCCCTGCAGTCTAACAAATACTTTTGTACAGAACACCCAGTATACCGGACATGAGGTAAGCATGTATCATGCTTACATTCCAGTAGTTTGCCACCTGTTATATATGTAGGGACGAGGTCCGGGTGAACCTCATGCTTACATTCCAGTAGTTTTTGCCACATGTCATGTGTAGGGACGACGTCCAGGTGAACTGCCCACAGCTTGTTGAACAACTGAAATCAGTTGAACAGCATGATGGAGGCAGTTTCCTTTTATTACCTTTAGGATTGCATCACAAGTTTTATCATGTACCTGAATTTGTGTAATGAAATGTTCCTGACTCTTGTTCTTAGATATGTGTCACGTGTTGATTCGTCAAAAGTACAATGCTGGTAGGAGTTGACAGTTGGATCCCATATCTCATAACTTGTATTATTAGAAGCTTTTGGTCCATAATACAACAAATGAAAGTCCATAATTGTTCGTAATGCCTCATAACTGTTGGTATTTGACGTGTTTCCTATGCTCAGGATAGACTTGATTTTGTCCATCTTCTCAAATAGGTTGTCAGTTTCGTCAGGTGTTGAAGCATAAAATTTCAGCATGGCCTCTTGCTTTGCACCCACATACGTCTAGCTTTGTTCATTTCTGAATTTTTGTGCTTCAGGCTGGTCAGATGCATACAGGTTCCTTGGATTGACTGGCTGTTGGTCTAGTATTCTTCCAGCATTGTGGGGCGTGCTTACTTCCATGCGTGTCTGATTTTCCATACTGCATCTTACTTGAGTACAAAACTGTATTGCTTTTTAAAGATTGTATGGAAGTAGAAACTGGATATGATCTTGGAACTCTCTGCTTGCGTAAACACGTGTACAAACTGCATCCAGGTTTACAGGTGAGAAACAGTAGGGGAGGGAAATTATAGGTCCATTACAGATATGGTAAGAATTTTGACACTCTTACCATGGTGACAGGATGTAATAGCAGCACCATCATGAAGATTGAGCATGTAGTTAGTTTGTTTATACTAAGTCTAATTATTTTCAGGTTATCATAGTTTTTACATGTAGAGGAAAATGGTGACAAAAATATTGCTACTGTTTTCATAATTTCACATTCTAATCAAATTGTTAGGTTATTTTTGACAAAGTTAATCCACATATATGATACCATCTTACAGATAACCTCCTTGTAGGAGTTATTTTGATATATCAGGACAGGTCACCTAGGGCTTGGTCATTTGCATTCTTCAGATGTATCTTTTAATATCAGCAGGAATTGTAGGGTGCAGATTATCTTGTATGTTGAATACACAAGATAAGTGTCCATCACAAAGCACAATTGAACAGTGAAAACAGCTCTCATCAGACTGGAAAAAAGAAAAACACATATTATACGTGTAACAGATAAACAGTGGCTTGCCATATGAGTTTTTTGTACCCGTTATGAATGGGATTTGCAATAGTAACCCTCTGGAGATACATTTTCACACTGTGCACATTTGTTTAGTTTAAGAGGGGCGAGTATATGGCTTTCGGGATGCATTGGTTCCAAGCAGATCTGAGCAGTCAGTTTGTAATTGAAGCTATGTAGGTCAGCTGATAAGGCATCTTGGCCTTCCCAGTCATTGTATCTTGAGTGTAACAATAGATTCGTCCAGGTATTTTACAAAACTACATATATGACAAGAGGGATTATGACAGTTGAAAGCATTGCTACTAGCAAATTCACTTGTCACTTGGATTATTACAGACCGTGCAAGAGTGTGTAAGTACGTTTGGTATGAACAAGCTGGGGACAAGCAGGTTAGTACACAAGGGCTAGATGAAAATTCCTCATGGCACAGTTTCCATTATGTCTGAACAGAAGGTCTAAAAAATTCCTCACAGCACAGTTTCCATTATGTCTGTACAGAAATAGTGTAATGTCTGTTGTTATAAACACTTTTTGTTTGGATCATATAATGACAAGACTAAATGTTTCATTGCTGCTGCTATTAAAAGGGCTTCCACCTCACAAGGTATACAATCCTGTTGAAACGTGTAGCTTTTACTTTAAAAACCTGTAGATTTCGGGGGGGGGGGGCGTTGCGTAAGATACATTGTAATAGCAATACCACATTGTCTCACAGAGATATCTGAGACTATACACAATTGTTCATCTGGTCGAGCTTGACTGATTGTTTCATTGTCAGTAAGGGCAGGTTGTGCAGAATCGAGTGATTTACAAAAATCATCAGTTCATAATATTTGATAAGAGGTTCACTGACGGTCTTTTGTCTCTTTTAATGGAACTTATATAGATAAACAATTTGGAATTACTCTAGCAAAAAAATTATAGGCACCCGTGAATGACTTTAGGCCTGTCACCTTTTCGGAAATGGAACAGCAAGACAAGGTAGCTAATTTATGAATGACCTAAATCATATCAGCTTTTTGGAAATGGAACAGGAAGACAAGGTAGGTAATTTATGCAGACTAGCTTGAAACTGTCTAAGATGCCATCTTTATCCTAAAACATTTGTGGACTTTGAGCATACCACAGTTTTTGAAACAGAAAGACAAAGATAATTTCTGTGCAAAGCTGACATCACAAGTCTTCAGCTAGACAATAATTCTCCATATGTATAACCTCCACAATAGAGGCCATCAGTTTGTTTGACAAATGTCTTATCTTCATGAAATTACCAAGAACACGACATAGAAACTCCCCTAGATCCGTTTTTGACCCTGGGATACCCAAGGCAGCACGTGCATAAACACATTCTACCCAAAAGGGGGTGGCTACTCCAGACTACATCATAGAAACACGGGATAAGTGTACATGAAAAAAAAGCATTTGTGAGATCTCTATGGACTTGATATTTCCATGCGGCAATTTATAGCAAAGTTAAGTTTACATAGCAAAGTTAAGTTTACATCAGGTAATATAAAGCTTTGTGGTTTACTAAATTGATTTATATCAGTGATAGCTGTGACTACATGAAAGTTTGTCACTGAAAAATAAGAATTCAGATTTCAACTTGAATATCAACATCCTCAGGGCAAACAAATACACCAACTTCATTAAATGTTTGTAGCTGTCAACAACATTGAGGAAATGTCCCTTTACTCTGAATAAGATGTACTGGTTCCATTTTAGCGTGGAAGACATTGTATGGGATTGACAAGCTTCCATGCCTCTGTCACCACTGTCTATAGTATTACACAAGCCATGGCATTGGTGGAGCACATTCAAGTATGGGACTAGTCGGCCTAAAAATGACGCCATGCGTTGGAAAATATACTAACGCCAAACGGCTGGCATGGCTGTTTGCCTGTAGCCCAAATTAAATTGGAATACAAAATGGTCCTATGCTCTGAAAGACACTATGATGTCATCCTTTCCATCTATACATATATAGATTATAGTATACTTTGTTGGCGATATGAAGTATATGGACTCACACAGGATACAATATAGCAGAACTTGTTCGCTTCACTCACTCATTTTGCTATATGGCATCCAGTGCTCGTCCATATACTTCATATCGCCAACAAATTATATTATAATTTATTTATCTCATGTATTTGTCGATTAAGTTCAAATAACACCATGGTAAATTTATCTAGCGACTTGAAGACAACGTAGGCCTAGCAGACACGTCGTTTTGAACTAGGCCTACATCATTTCCGGTCTAGTTATAGAACTCTTCCGGTTATAGGTACTCCCGGAAGAGTTCTATAACATTGTGCATATAGCACCCTTCCTGTGTTTTGCCAAGGCCTAGCCGATATGGCATATATCAAAGTCTGTTATGGTACTGAAATCGACCCAAACATGATATATATATATATATATATATATATATATATATATATATATATATATATATATATATATGTGTGTGTGTGTGTGTGTGTGTGTGTGATTGCACGAGTCATAATGGTAATGTTATATTGAATGCATACCAATACTATAGAGAGGAAACAAATATCCGTGTCGTCAGAAAATAGCCACTAGGGATGCATATCCCGAGATAGAACTTTTTGTTTCAAAAAGGTATCCATTTTGTCAACTGTCTTGGTAGAACCAGGTATTGTTTGGTAATAGCTACGTATTCACTAGTGCCAAAATGTTATGATGGTCACAGCATAGTAATGTCCTCCATGAAAAGCTCATCGAGAAGTTGTCAATCTTGCCTAGCATTAGTATAGGAGGCCAAGTACATACGAATATAATTTACATGATCCACAATACAGACTGGTAAAAATGCAGTGTAGGGAACCTGGCCGCAAACAAAAGTCAAGGCAAACAGTGAAATGGAACGATATTTGTTTTGTCATGACAACTAATGAGAAGGTCCAAGCCAATGATTCCTCGAGATGCAGCTTCACCAGCAGCAAATGCAAGAATGCGTTTTTATTGAGCGTAAGAATAGAGGTGTATTATATAAGTTCATCCATAAATGAGAAAGGAACCAGCCAAACAGTTAGTTCCTTTCTTATTAAATAAATATTTAGTGTGATTGATGAACAAAAATATCAAAAAATTAAAAAATAAATAAATAAAAAAACAAAAAAAAAAAAAAAAAAACAAAAAAACAAAAAAAAAAAAAACAAAAAAAAAAAAAACCACCGGGGCATTGAAAGGCCAAACGGTTTAAAGGTGAATTGCAGATCAAGGGAAGTGTTACATGATATGTACATGTGATGTGAGGTGATGCAAGTGGCATATAACGTGTGTATCGGGAGTAATAAGAGAAAAAAATATAGTCAAAAAATTTTCCAAGGGAACATAATAATGAATCACATTTCCTTAACCTGTCTTCTTTCAAGAGACATTTACATTCTTACAGAATGAAACAAAAAGGCAATGTCAATTTCGTCCCCTTTGGGTGGAAGTTTATTTCACTTTTAAATCGTAATTTCGAATATTGTTAGAAAAACATCGACTATCTAAAGTAAAAATACCCAGAAAAAGCAACATACACTACCATTATATCTAAAATCACATTATCATAGAACAGGTATGAAGAGATTTCAGAGTTCATAAGTTGTGCAGTCTGATTTTATTCATCTTGACAAAATATACTATAATTATGTCCAGAAGCATTACTTGGAAAAAGGATGGGGCCGTTGGCAGCGGCGCTGAATTTTTTTGACAGCAGAATATCTTGATGTAACTGATTCGGGACTTACGGCATATAGTAACATTCTCATGGTGACTGCGGAAAAACACATCTTGTGTTTCAACTGGACCTTACCTTATTAAACTTGGCACCTGCATGCTGGCAATTCCCTTTCAGAACAGTGCAGTTCCTTGCATTTGTGTAATTTACAAAGAATATTATTTTCAAAACATCTAATGATTCAGCATGTAGGCAGGTTACATACTTACATGCATGCATGCATGTATCTACGGCAGTCCAAAAATTCATTCCAGCACAGTTCCATACTACGTGTGATATTTGGGTCTCCAAAAACGTGATTGTAGAAGGACTTTACGCTGTCACAAAAGCACGTATAACGACAATGTGAGATAAGACGTTAGGCCCTAAACCAGGAACATACCATCACATAACTCTGAAAGGCTCCAGGCCCAAATTTCCAAAGTAACTTGCGCCCGTCATTTAGCAGTTTGTGAAACATTCAGCTATTATGTATAATCACGTTTTTCCATGGATCCTCTCGAGATGAAGTGCACTCAAGTACTTATATGGCGGTGATTGGGTGATTTGTTCATGGCTTTATAATCTCTCACCAGCCACTGATATATTGGCGCTCTCTCTCTCATCGTTGCCGTTCATTATCATTAGTCACATATTTTTTCTTAAGGGAGGGGCTTCTTATTTAAATACGAATGGGAATATTGTGTCTATTTGATATCAAATTATTGCAGGCTGAAACATATCTGGAAAAATTGTTGTCACGAAGTGAATGAACATAACACGTGAGGGTGGACATATCAATGAAGGATTCATTTTCCATGTGAATAGAGAAATGTATGACCAAAAAAAAAGTTGACCAAAAAATGCCACCTTTTAAAATACCAAAGAGACTGAATTGACTACATGTACTGAAAATGTCCTACATAGCAAAATCAAAACATGAGACAGTCAATACCTGGAGCTACAGGTATGTTTTGTATCAAGATTATTTATCTCTTCGGTGCTGTAGAACACGGAGCATCATGGCCAGCAGTCGTCCAAACGACAAGATGCTTTCACGAGCTTCATTTTTAGTTGAGGTAGTCACTGAAGCATGAGACAATGCCGGTACTGGACCCTGCAAAATAAAATATTCTGCATCAGCACTAAGGTAGTCAATCAGATGTCTCTTGCCACGTGCCTGCCCTGTAAAACTTCATATTGTGCAGTTGAAATCATAATATTGGACTGCGCGTGCAAGTAACACGGTAAAGCACGTTGCATAAGTATAAAAACGTGACGTTATATCATGGACCCCACGTGACGTTACGATGTGCACCATTTGGATTACGCAACGTCACACCACGCATTTCAGATCCATGTTGTAGGCCTATTTGAGTCAACCGGCCAGCAATAGGTGCTGAGCTAAGTGGGGGTTACTATGAGTCCTGATATTAACTAATTTTTCATTTTAGGTACTTCTCGGTAACTACATAAATCAATCTGGCCCTTAAGCCTTCGGCTTTCGGGCCACGTTTGAAGGAAGTCCGGAGTAATAAGGGCCGGGACAACTTAATTACGTACAGAGCATGTTTAATTCAGCCAAACCTAACCTGAGGAGAGTTAATGCTGCTTAGTTGTCAACCACACTGCAAGGAAATAGTGTCAACACGATCTATTGCCATATTCTGAAGGCTATTGAATTTACCGCGCTCACTCCACTTTGATGTATGAAATATAAATGTGGATGACTGTGGTCGTAATCAATTATTCCATTTTTATTACAAGCAATGTGGGTCATATTACAGCCATTTATTAGCTGGGTATTGCAAAATGTGTACAGTCAATGTTTTTCTTACCAGGAAAGACTGGCTTGTCAATCAGTTATGCAGCAGATGTGATACACCACATCTCCACAAGTTGGTAACAATTATAGCATATTTTGACACACTAGATAATACAAATAGCGATTTCAGACCAAAAAAAAAAACAATGAATTGCTCCTAAAAGTGATACAACTTAATGAGGTAATAAATCTGGCATTATAGTGTTCACTTTCCATGAATGTGGAGATGAGTGGATCTAGGCTGCCCCACCGAACAAGTAACACTCTTCACATTGGAAGATATTTCCAGTTCCAATATTACGATGCTCTTTTCATGTCAGATTTGCTAGCAAACTGGGTCAAATAATTTTTTGTAGCCGGACAACAATCTGTAGCACGTTGGATTTGATAGCTTGTCTCCGTGGATTTACAGGATTGTAAACACGGAAGCTGATTATAAAGTGGAACGGGAACAAGCGACGAATAGAAAGTTTTGGAATAGTGATTTAAGATTGAACGAGACAGGCGTCAATGGCCTTGTCCTTCAGCTCTTGCCATGGCTTAGATCGGGGAAATACTGATGGGACACGTGTGGAGAATATTGGTCAACTTGGCCTTGCCATAGCTTGATAAAACGCTTGGATTTTTAAGAATTGGCAATGGATATAATAGAGTGCTACACTGGACAAGTACTGACAGTGTTTGAAAACAATAAATGTGTGATGGGCTTACATTACTTCAGTCCAATAAGAATTTCCGGTCATCTAGATATTTGGATATTCCTGCTTTAAATAATGTCACTTTTGGAAAAATATTCTCTGAGGTATCTTGGCTTCCAAATTTGGAACAGAATCCCTAACGATATAAAAATGTTGTAATCCTCCCAGAATTTAAAAAAAAAAAAAAACAACAACTGATATTAACTTGGAATTCTGATAACGCTTGTAATTGCTTTGTCTGTCAATATTTTCACTGCGATTTAAATATCTGGATAGCTCGAAACTACCCCCTCTGAATAATTTTAGTGTTTATTCTGGAATAATATATTTTATATACAATCAGTTTTCACTGCGATCTAAATATCTGGATGGCTGGAAACTACCTACTCTGAATAATTTTACTGCTTATTCTGTGTTAATATATACCCATCCGGTGTAAATACAGCTCTGGTTATCATTCATGTTCATTTGGGTTGGTATGGGCGCATGAGATTTGGTATTTCAGAGCAAGCTGTCTCAAAATGAGGCGAAAATCAGTGCATGGGGCCTTCTTCCTTACATAACCAATTAGATGTCAGCATCCACAAATCCCTAATTATAAATTCGTAAATATCACCCTCTAAATGGTTACTACGCATTCAGTGCCTGTACAGCCAATCAGAGAACAGGATTCTCGCACATCCCAAACAAAATTCATGCATATCAACCTGAAGATGGATGCCACAAGGTTGATATATATGAATTGATAATTAGGGGTCTTTGGCAATCCAGTTCTCTGGTTGGCCGTATAGGAACTAAATGTAGCCAGGGATGCCAGGATTATGAGCCTGACTGTCTTTTGTCCAAATTTAAAAGTATTAGACGGTATCTCGGTGAGGCTGACTGCCCTGAGGATCTGCATTTTTAGGCCTATTATTTACACCGAATAGAAATAGAAAGGTTATCACATGGTTGTAGCTATATCACTCCTGTATCAGCCCCTCGCATCATATCGTCACTCGACCTTCTGTTTCGTGATGATACGCGTGCTCGGGGGCTGATACAAGTGGTGGAACAGCTACAACCATGTGATAGGCTATAATTCTATGCAATCTCTTTTATTTCATGTGTACATTAATTTTAGCCTGAGTTAATTTTTTATGGTCGGTTGTAATAGCCTCTGGCTAATGTTCTGTAATTTCAACGTACCGACTTGAAATAAAAAATTGTATCTTATATCTTAATGGTTTAACTTGTTGGACTGAAGGAGCCTCGATTCCACTCAATGACGTTGCTAATTTTCAAAACGGTCCACAACGTTACAAAAAAAGATTGGCCTCAGGGCGAATCCCCTAGCGCCGGCAATGGCTGGAGACGTGTACAATGGCTTCCTTTTGGCGCAAAGAAATTAGATATTAATAAAATATTAATAAAAGCCAATGTTCTTAAAATGTATTATTTAATCAACTTATTATTAGTTGAAAAGTGAATGATTAGTTTCTTTGCTAGACAACTTACTCGCAAAAGTATCAGAAATGGTGGGTGTGTGAAGGCAAGCAATAGGTACTTCATAATCGAAATTTTTAGGTTTCTTTTCTTATTATGTGCGTGTACTCATCACAGTATGTACCCATCTGCAAGCACCTAAGTGAGTCTGTTCCTCAGTGTTATTATTATTATAATTTTTAATACATGAGCACCACCCAAGTTGTCCAAATCCATGCATCCGTTCTGCTCTGAAATTGGTCGTGCTCATGTTCATTATTAAACCTATTTTGCTGCTGGAATAGGCCTACTTTTTTCCATAGAAGTGGGCATGCAGTTGGGAAATGTGCCGTTTCACTACCAGTAGCTTTAGCTGGTGTTCCAATTTTTTTAGTGGATGACAGATCACTATACCACAGAGGGCCACCAGGTGTCACAGTTAATATAGATCTATTTGTGATTGCTTTATCAATGTAATGGCACATAACAAATTTAATATTAGTTCCAAAATTATTTAAGATTTTTTTCATCATGTATTTGATGTTTTACCATAAAGAGTACACACGAGCATCAAGGAATCAAATTGGAATTTGTTCCAATTTTCAGGGGGAGGAGGAGATAATGTTTCAATGGCGGGGTCCGAGTTGCTAACTCGGACTACGCAATAAAGAGCACCCTGCAAAGACGCACACATGTTACATAACCTCATTACTTACTTTGCTATCATGAAGCAGCAAGATATTGTCATCGCAAAGCAGTGGGAAGATCTCCTTTTGTTCCAGTCTCATCAAGGATACACATATGTTTCTCATTATGGAGAGAACATGGTTAGTTGATGCAAGTTTCAGCTTGACATATTCACGAAGCGTCGGTGTGTCATGTGTGTAGTTCACACAGAACAACAATTCATGTGCGTTTGCTTCTGGAAGTAAAGATAATTATATTTCACAGAGCTGCGCTCGGGATCAAGAAATATGTATGGCCCTATGGCATAAATAAGGTAAACTCTTCAAGACAAGAGTTTCCTTGTACAAACCTCATCAACTGTTTTAGACTGTGGGTTCTCCATTCGGTGCCCAAGTATTATATGTCGAACATCGTTTCCTGTATAGAAGAGTTACACAGCAAACTAAATAGGTCATCGCATTATACGTGATGCTGTTACACAGCAAGCTAAACAGATCATCGCATTATACGTAATGGTGTTATACAGCAAGCTAAACAGGTCATCGTATTATACGTAATGGTGTTACACAGCAAGCTAAGCAGGTCATCGCATTACACGTGATGCTGTTACACAGCAAGCTAAACAGGTCATCGCCTTATACGTGATGCTGTTACACAGCAAGCTAAACAGGTCATCGCATTATACGTGATGCTGTTACACAGCAAGCTAAACAGGTTATCGCATTATACGTGATGCGGCTGTAGTTATTGTATTTGTGTCGTTTTGCCCAGAACCACTTCCTAGTAGTCATTACCCTAATCCGCAGTCTGAACTCTTTACTCTCCATTAGCTTACCTGTCCCTGTCTAATATATATACATAGGGAATTACTATCATCCATATTGCACACGTTCCTCTGTAAAATTTTGAAAAAAGCTGTCTCAGCCCAAATAAATTATAGGGTCTTCAGTGGGTAACTACTGAACATGTTTCGGAGTCTTTTACCCATACATGTCTCTCTGAATGTCTATCTATATTCTCAAGAAGCCATGTTTAGGTTGTGCCCATTAGGTTTTGTTCTCGTCTCCCTTAAGGATCAAATATACTGATAAGGTATCGGATGGCTATTAAACAAAGCCTCTGGAAACATTCAAAGACAAAGCTGTCAGAATATGCCACAGCGTTTTCTCTTTATATTGTTCACATATCTGGGACTAAGTTTTTCAACTGTTGGCTTGCATTATATGGTGCTTGACACTGAAGACGTGTACTGACTACATTTGAGTCGCAGTGCAGTAATCATAATAAGGCACAATTTAGGTGGTCTATCAGCTGCCAATTTTACACATTTGTGGTATGTGGCAAAATTAGACACAATGATAAATCATGAGAAACTATGGCGAAATTGTTTTTTATTTGTCGTATGCGGAATAAGAACTACTCATGACCTTTGCAAGGAGATTAAAACATATGGCGGCGGAATGAACTGCTCTATGTAAAGAGCTGCAGAAGTCACTATCAAAGTTTCAGAAACATAGAAGATACTTACTCCGACGGTTTGCTGAACTTTGTATCAGAAATACTGGTTATACCTCCCCCTCCCCCCCCCCCCCCCGCCGCATTTCCAGAGCCTAACTACCAGGTGGGATTGATCATCCTCAATAAAAAAACAAACTTTTTTTCGTGACATGAACACCATATTAATCACCACAATGACAACAACAATACTAATGATAATGATAACTATGACGATGATGATGATAAATTATTATTTTCCTTCAGAGTATTTAGGTATCCACAAGGTTCCTAAATCTTGGCAAAAATCCAATTGACATATTTCCCTAAAATACGAAAAGTATACAAAAATTAAGAGACGCGGGAGCATAGTCTTGCCAAGGTATAATAAAAGTTGCTGCCGTAATGCAACTGACTGGGTAATTATCTGATAATATTTAACTTAAATATATATTACCTTTCTATACTAAAATGGATTGAACATGAACACAAGGGATAGTTCTTTACGAAATATGAAAACAATGTAAAATGCTAAATATTGCCATCATGAATTGTATGTTTATTATATCAGTACACCATGAAGACATGTGACATTTAAAATTTGAGCACGATGAAAACATGTAGTGGTGTCAATTTCCTGGCGTTGCTCTACATAACTTGTGGTTGTAGTGGCAGTAAAATTTCGTACAAGTTCAGTCTCTTATAACGCGCTAATCATCATCACAACGACAGAGTACACTTATTTCCAATTGTGAGCACAGCGTATTTTCGTAGCAAATTTAACTCATCACGAAGGGCCCATCACATACCTTGGTTGGTTCCAAGATCTCCTGTCATACTCGTAGTCGTAGATTTGCTAAAAGCTGGATTCTTTCCGGTGCGTGGGCATATACATTGACATAACCTAAAAACATCAAAATTATATAAACTTGCATTATTCAAGGCTATTCACTTTTATTGCAAATACAGACCACTTATATTGTTCAGTTGTGTTATTTTTGAAGGAAACACAAAAATAGTTATGGTTTAAATCATGTTATTTTTGGTAGTTTGTACATTATGTGAGGATCAAAACCATAAAAAATACAGGAAAAAGTCACAATATTTTGCCCCCGTGTATCAAATAATCTACTAATTCTATTCTTGGCCATTCAAGGCGAAGGGGTACTGTGGTTTTCCTTGCAATCCTTCTACTTATCAGTATGTCTTTTGACCATGGCGTTAGCACCGTTATTCTCTAAGGGCTTCAGCTCCCGTCCTGAAATTGACGTGCGCCAGACATGGCAGACTACTACAATGTTAGCCCAATTTGATTCTATTGATTTTTTGCCGGAGTACCTAAACCAATCATCACCAGCAGGTTTTGTTTCTATAACCTTTTTCAGAGTTCCGATTTTACCAACTATTCAAATTATGTTAGCTTTTGCCATTAAATAATATGCCGAAGGTAATATGATAAATATAATGACATTAGTACCTCCCCTTTTGTAGGATAGGTGATATCGTATAGATGAAGGGATTTAACACAGAATTGATTGGCACAATAAATACCACAAACCAGGCATAGATTTCTCCAGGAAGACGAACATTTCCTCCGAGGGATGCAAAACCTGAATATAGATCCATGAACAGATGTAATTATATTCAATGTCAACACCTCGATATTATGCATTAAACTGGCAATACAAGCCAAGTAAAATTTAACACTTTCCAGTTGATGTCTACATATGTGCAGATTCATACAGTTATCTCTATACACCGATTTGTGCATATATATGGATATATGTTTTCCATAGCAAACAATGAAATGAGTCTTAGGCATTGGTAATAAGGCAAAAAGTATATTTTAATACAAAATAACGAAATTTATTGATAAATCAGTGCAGGTAATAAAATTTCAAACATTTTCTTATTTTTCATGAATTTCAATCACTTAATTACCATCTTAAATGAAATGTCGACAATTAAGTTAAAATACGGTTTCATTGGCAAAAACATACCCTGTCAAAGTTTCGTATAATAGGTTCTCAAGCAAACTTGCTGTTAATGTATGATCATAGATTCAACAATTATTTCAGTAAATAAATCATGGTACCATAAATATGAAACAGTAAGCATAAGTAAGGTTATTGGTGTCATATTTTGCCCCCCAAAATGAATATTCCTGCAGACACAAGCTTCAGGGGTCCGATATCAAGCTTAGACTGAAAAGTGTTCAATTTTCTTCCCATTTTAACATCTTTCATCTATGACTTTGTTAAGTCAGTGATTGTTCAGCACAAATGAGTATTAGAAGGCTTTGTTGTCCTGCCATTTTTTTCCCTAATTATTTTTCCGAGTTATGTCAAACTGTTCGCCAAATCTGCTCAAATTAGGTAGGAATATACTTTGGGTGCATTTCTGTTTGTTTGTTTGTTTATTTTTATTTATTTATTTATTTATTTACTTATATATATATATATATATATATATATATATATATTTACTTATTTATGCATTCATTCATTCATTTATTTATTTGCTTATTTATTTATTTTTACTTCATTTCAGTGTCATTCATTTATCACTTTTCCTCATTTTTTCGTTTCATTTGTGTTCCTTTTTATATTTATTTTTTTATTTATCTGCTTACTTATTCGCTTTTTGGTGGAGGTGGGAATGGTGGGGTCTAAACGAAATTTAACAGGAAGGACCAATAAAATGTATTGATGCAATGATATGAATTGAAGATTTTATCGTAAAAGTTTGTTTTTCCTTCCTATGTTAGAGGCCTGAAAGCATTCATCGGCCATTACTTCTCTCTCTGGTAACATCGTGTTGGTA
Organism: Hermodice carunculata; assembly: GCA_964020975.1. NCBI lineage: Eukaryota > Metazoa > Annelida > Polychaeta > Eunicida > Amphinomidae > Hermodice > Hermodice carunculata. The sequence continues at coordinate 73,451,377 of OZ026618.1, forward strand.
GGTTATGGATGCCGTTGAGTCTTTTCACCATTAATGACGTTTGAAGCTACCTGGGCTTTTTAACCCTCAAATACATTCAACCGAAGTGCTCCAACTGTATGATTTATTATGAAAGCACAAACACAAGCATTATGGGGATGCATTTTGCTAGTTTACAAAGTATTTTACTAAAATATTCGCGTTTCGGATTATTTACCGTTTTGCTTGTATGGACGCCTGCATTAGGAATAAACGATTTCGAGTGCCAGCCTCAGTGACCAAGTCGGCGCAACTTAGGCGTCATAATGGCGTCCATTACGAACTGTTTTGTTTGGCACAGGCATAGATCTCTGTATATTAGCTTCAAGATACAAGTAAATAATAAAATGTTTCATACTATTTGTACTTTGCTTTTTAAAGATATTATACCAGCAGTTCAGACGCTGGATCCATGACTATGCAGCAGTTCGTCTTATTTCTTTCAATTAACATCTTAATGGTTGCCTGGAGAATCAGTGGCTAAATAAGTTGATTTAATATGGAAACCAAGAGGAGTGTGACAGTCCTGTGCTCGGCACATCATTAAAATATAAAAATAGAAAGATCAGAGCGCCACCTCCTGAACAAAAGTTTAGGGATACACATAAGTGTCCCTATACAATTTCGTAGCAATTGGCCAATTGGTTTCAGAGAAGATTTTGTAAATACTTTGCAAAAAGATCAACAACAACAACAAAATCATGAAAATTCTAAAAATCACTGGACCATGACCATTTGAACAAAGTTTGTAATGACTGTCCCAAGGTTCATTCCCACTATGTTTGAAGTGAATCTGGCTGACAGTTTTGGACATGAAGTCGAAAATATAAATTACTTCACCAATGTCCATTTATTTACACGGCAATCAATAGGAATGTATGTATTGACCAATTAATAGCCAAACTGAAAACAAAATCGAAAAAAATCAGGGATCCACAGCATGAACAATTTGAATTAAAGAAAGCAACGCAGATCATGATAGATTCATAGACTGGTCACTCCCCTTCCTGACATGAATTTGCTCCAGGCTGTTACAAATAGTGACTTGCATAGCAACTCTTTTTGCTTGACCCTTCCACAAGGAACATTTCCACCACGTTTCAGCATATTTTTTGTAACAGCTTTGGAGCAAAAATGGAAGAGAGTGTGAAGACACGAAAATTTGTAAAACAATGGAAACAAATTGCAGCACTACCTGTTGAACGAACTAAGATCTAGGGGTCCCCAGAATAGTCCCTATACATTTTTATTTTTTTTTTATTTATTTATTTATTTATTTATTTATTTATTTATTTATTTATTATTTTTTTTGGGGGGGGGGGGTAAATGTTCGCTAATGTTCTTTCCTGAAACCACCCTGCCAATTGCATTAAAAGTGTATAGGACTACTTATGGGTACCCCTAGACTAGGCTGGGGCATATCATTGGATTGAATATCAAGGCCGGTTGAGGAAGGGCTGTTCATACCGCCCTCTTGTTTTTTGATTGATGAGCTACGGCATCATTATGGATTGTCCAGGAGTATACCAATCTGAACAGCAGAATTATATAAGCATGGGACCAGGATTGCGCATTTTGTTTCTATGAAAATTTCTGTATCAAATATTGTTATTTTACATTAAACACCTGTTATAAAGATGTTGTATATGCTCAGTACTCCTCAGTTATATTCTCCAATTTTGCAGGGAGGTTTCACTCCTATTTTTCTTGCAAGCCTTGCTGCCGGGGTCAGCACTGACCCGGATGTCTTGCAATATGCAGCTACTCAACCTAATTGCCATTCGGTAATAATTAGTGAAGAGATTAAGGTCTGTCAAAACTTTTGTCCATTAACGTTTTAAAATGTATATATATATATATATATATATATATATATATATATATATATATATATATATATATATATATATATATATATATATATATATATACATACTATATATATATATCAAATACCATATTTGCATATATATGTATATATATACACACACATACACACACATATACACACACACACACACATATATATATATATATATATATATATATATATATATATATATATATATATGTGCAAATATGGTATTCGATTTAATTTGGAGAAAATGCTATATCAAATTGATACATTGATCAAAATAGTTGGCTGTCAGACGGTGAACTTCTGTATTTCTTCAACACAAAGAAGCAACGAAAAGCGGACACAGACAGCTACTTCAGTATTCAGAAATTCTGAGTAAAGCGACAAACGGGATGGCTGAGAGGTTGTGCAGAGTTATTGGCAGCTGGCTTCAACGAATATTTGACTTGGATGGAGAAAAGAGAAATAGGGGCAAAAAGTCTGTTTACTTCCTAGCTGAAGCGTAAGTATCATGGTGGGCATACAGAATGACTGTATATTGAGTATAATTGCAAAGACTTTTCCACCTGCAGTGCAAAATCCCTTTTTCCTGGGCATGTGTGCTATCATATATTCTATTAGGGCACTAAAAGTCAGCATATATAATTTGAGCACACCCACATATGGGCATTCAATTACCCAAACGCATTGACAAGCCAATGAATGGTGATTAGTAACCATTCATTGGCCAACAATCGGTGAAGTTAGCAAAGTTGCTTTTAAAACCTAAAACAATCATGACCAGTGAGATAAACAGTGAAAACGGTTCAGCGTTAGCCTCGAGCGCTGATTTTGGAATATATGTTGACGGAGATTGTAACTGTCTATTCTGCAAGTCAAATTTCATTAAGAACAAAGAATTTCACAGTAACGTTACTAACAAGAAATTCAAATTGAGAAATCCCCGATCGGAAAATTTGGTATTACCTTGTGAATCTTCCAATATCATTTATTTGATATCCTGCATCAAGTGTAAATCACAATATGTGGGCCTAAATACTCAAACAGTTAAAGAGAGATTTAGTGGTCATAAAACTACAATTAAAAATCACAAGTTAAACACTTTTTTGTGTAACCATTTCAATTCTGCAGAACATTCACATTTGGATTGCTGGATACAAATCATTGATTACATAGAGCCAAATTTGTTAGACCAAGACAGTTATGTTAACACTAGAATTATTTTTAATGGAAGATTTTTGGATCAAAACCCTTAATTCAGCTTTTCCTTATGGACTCAATGACAGAATTTGAGGCTTCGGTGATGTTAGGAATTTGGACTTTGCAACTGTTGACCGCAGTCACACACCTTTTCATAATAATCAGGCTGGTATTCAAAGAAGAAGAAGAAGAAGTCACGGACAAAGAAAATCACGGAAAAACAGGAAATGTAGGAATATGAATAAAAAAAAACCTTGTCCAAAATTTACTACAGGCTTTCTCCAATGGCATTGATCAACTGCATGCAGCCCTTAAAGCACCATCATTTCGAGACATAACAAAAATCAATGAATATTTGGGTCTTACTGATTCAGAATACACAGAATATGTCCCAAGTTGAACATTGACGTTATTTTTCAGGACACATGATATGTCTCAAGTTGAACATTGACGTTATTTTTCAGGATACATGTGATGCATTTGAATCCTACTGTATGAAATGGGCAAAGAAAGAAAAAAAATGAAGTTCAGAAATTTGAAGGATGGTTATCAAACTTAAAACAAGTTTAGAAATAGAATTTATGGTTTCAAATCCCACATTAAGAATTTCAATACGGTTAATCTAAAACAACCTGAAGTTTCAAAAGCAGTCAAAGAACTACTAGAAAGATTTGTAGTCACTAACATAGATAAGGCAGGGAACAATTTTGGGATCATCTGCAAAAAATATTATCTGGATGTTTTGAAAAAAGAACTTGGTATAAACAATATTTCAGACATAAGAGGAAATGACGTGTATAAATTATACATGATAATTTGATTGATACACATAGAGATGAGATGAAAACGAATTTTAATATCAAAATTTCTGAAGAGGGCTCCTCTATTCCACTTTTGTTCTGGATACCCAAGTTACATAAAAACCCTTTTAAATCTAGATTCATAGCCGGTGCTGCAAAATGTACAACAAAACAATTGTCAAAAGAAGTAAAATTGTGTTTGACTGCAATTAGGAATCATTTTCGTAAATACTGTAATGCAATTTCTAAAAACTGTGAAATAAATTGTTTTTGGAGTATTAGCAATTCTTCCGTGTTTGTATCTAAAATCAAAGATGTAAAAGCAAAAAAATATCAAATGTTTTGATCGCTCTACACTGTACACAAATCTACCCATAGGTGAAGTCAAAAGTTCTCTTTCAGAATTAATAAGCAAAATGTTTAAACATAATGGTAAACCATACATTAATATCAATTCATATACAAAGGAAGCATATCGGTCACACAATAAATATTCAAAAAGTGACCTTAAATCTTACACTGTTGAAACTTTGATAGATGCTATAAAATTTCTTCTGGATAATAGTTTTGTTCAATACGGACCATTTGTTTTTCAACATATAAAAAGCATTTCAATGCGTAGCAATTGCTCCCCTTTACTGGCAGATTTGTATTTCAGCTGGCTTGAATTTAAGTATATGAATAAATTGATGAAAAAAGACTTTCAAATGGCAACAAAAATATCAAACAACGCAAGATATATTGATGACATTGCTTGTGTAAATGTACAAAATTTCAATGAAATTGCTAAAGAAATTTACCCAAAATATGTCCCTTTGGACGGTAACAATTTAGATGGATTCAGAGATATGTTTTGGAATTGGATATTCAGGTCACTGATGACAGGTTTTGTATCGAAGTCTATCAAAAAATGGATGAGTTTAACTTTGAAGTAGTTAATTATTCTTTCCCGGACAGTAATATTTCGGATACTATGGGATATCATACACTTTTGTTACAGATTTTGAGATTTGGTCGTATTTGTTCTAAATTTCAGGACTTTGCATCTAGAAACAAATTTATTTACAATAAACTCGAGTCAAGATGTTTTAAAGGTGTACTTTTGATGAAATATTTCTACAAATTTTGCTGTAAATATCCCGAGATGGTTAGAAAGTTCGGCTTCAATAATTTTAGAGATTTTAGACTTGTCTGTTTTGCTACTTAATTTTATCTTTTGACATCATTCTGTTTAAATGTTCACCTTTCAAACATTTTAGGCTAGCTTGTTTTCTGTTAGGTAAATCCCCAGGGGTTACATGTAGCAAGAAGCGGCCTACGAGAGTTACAAGCTTGCCTAATTGTACTTGATATCTGGTTAATATTTTTATTGCATTCTCTTGACTTAAATACAAATGACTTTTATTCTTTTCTGACTTGCCCTATAATTCTACTGTCAATATCCAAAGATTATTAGAAAGTTTGGCCACAATAATTTACAGTTTTTTACTTGTCTGTTTTGCTATTTAATTTTATCTTTTGGCATCTTTCTCTTCTAATATTCACTTTCAGACATTTTAGGCGTACGTGTTTTCTGTCAGGTTAAACCCCCTGGGGCTATAGGTAGCAAGCAGCGGCCTACGACAGTTACATGTTTGCCTAACTGTACTAAAAGTCCTGTTAAGAAAAATTGTTTTGATAGCATGTTTTTGGCATAAATGCTAATGACTTTCATTCTTTTCTGATATACCTAAATTAACATTTACTCAATATTAAAAAATTACTCAAAATTGACAGTACATTCTCAAATGTCACAAACTTGACACATTACGTTGACACATTGACTCAGGGTTGGCAGGGAAATGGAGCTTAATTGTTTGAGGTGTAGGTGTCATCAAGGAGTTTGTTTTACATCTCTGGTGCAGGGTGTACATTGTTGCAGTCCTTGTTAGGATTTCCCTTGATTTGTACAGTTGGTCTGGCTGCACTCGGACTGAATATAATGCCCCAGCTTATTTCCACTTCAGTTAAACATTGGTGGATGGTTTAACTAGGATAAGCTGTTCAGCTAGAAAGGGTACATATTGGTTCAGGGGTAGGTTAAATTTTTATTACGTGAACCTGTACTATGCAAATTTGGTAATCATGGTTTGTTTGACATGTATTCTTCTTTCATATGAAGCTCTGCATTTGTACGCAAAAATTCACGTATTTAGCTAATTCATCATTTGCCACGTTCATATTTATTCATTATTATGTGGGTTATCTTTGCTGAATATTTAGCTTAGACAAGGAGCCGCTACTCAGAGAGACATGTACGGGTAAAAGGCTCCGAAACATATTGAGTAGTTACCCGCTGAAGACCTTATAATTTATTTGGGCTAATACAGCCTATGTCAAAATTTTACAGAGGAACGTGTGCACTATGGGCAATAGTACTTCTATGTATATAAGTTAGACAGGGACAGGTTAGCTTATGGAGAGTAAAGAGTTAGGACTGCGGAATAGGGTAATGACTACTAGGAAGTGGTTTTTGACAAAAAGACACAAATACAAAAAGAATATACTTCACAGAAATTTGGATCTTCTCGTTCCCCCATAATTTACTGAATTTTATTTTGCACAGTCCTCAAAACGAGTTATTTTTTTACATGATATTTTGATGGTTTTTGCCTTCATTTGATACGAACCGTAGAAGCATATTTTTCATGTCTTGTAAGAAAATCCCACTTATGAAACAGGCAACATCGTTTGCCAAAACTGTTCAAACAATATGTGGATGAATTAAATTTCACAATAAACGCAAACAGTTAAACGGGTGTCATAGGTGGACATGAAAACCTCTCTTAGAGAGATAACATAATATATTTTTGAACTAAATGGAGTTATAGTCAAAGAAAACAAGAAAGGTGATATTAATATTCTCATGTTAGATTATTATGATCAAGATGCACATCAGATTATTATGAAGAAGCGAAATATGCATCTTTATCCAGTCATTTCATATTGTCACAGCGAACAAACGATTGACTTCGAACCTTAATAATGGCGTTATATATGAAATCTTAAATATTAATACTAAATATAGTTATAAAAAGGTGATATGAACAGGCAATGTATAGAGTGGCATGGCAGAAATTTAACTGTTTCAAGAAAGGGCAAAGACAGGTGCATGTAAACATACTTTCATACATACACGCACACATACATACATACATACATACATACACACATACATACATACATACATACATACATGAAAAGCTATCAACGTCTTTATTGGTGTTGCTTTGCATGAATGATTATGAATCCTTCATGGACAGATAATCAAATTAGCTGTGATTAAAAGAATAAAAGAGGGCGACGTTTGACAAAAAGGCATGCAGTGTGCAGATAAAAGACTTTAGACACATCTGCTTTTTAGGGCCTGGGGTCTTGCATCTGCCGATAGAATACGTTATGTTTTATACTGGCTTCGGCAGGATATACCAGAAAATACATTTCGTACACACACATCAAAATATTCCAACACGCCAAATATACTTTCTGGTAAATCCTACGTAGCTACTGTACTCTCATGCTCAGTCATGGTTTAGAATACTTAAGATTTCATCTGATAACGATATATTGATATTTGCAAAATGTCGAAGATTTCACATTCGTGCTGGATTGCACTGCAGCAGGTGTTTGCCTTGACGCTAACACCGCATGGGTGGACATCGTCTGCTCAGTATGAATACGAGTCAGCTCCCCGGGATAAAGAAAAAACTACCAGCATGATGTTATTCTTACATCTAAGTAGCTTACCACTCCCATTTATTATTTAATTCTAATATTGCATTATTGCTTTAGTCTCAAACAATTGTTCAATGAATTTGTACCTACCAAGGATACAGATTGGCATCCAGCAGCAAAGATCTGTGAGAATAATTAAAACCATTTGACGAAATACACGTACATTGTGTGACGTATTCTTTCTTGCAGAAGCACTGGCTTTCTCAATAGATATATACATAGAGGCGTACGCTATTAGCAGCATTACAGTGGCGATTGTTGGCATTGCGGATAAACAAAAAAAGGAATACAGCCATCCTGTGTACTTCTCTGAAGTGATATGAAGTGGTAGGCACACCGTGGAACGTCCGTAGTATTTCCCCATAAAGTAGGGATGATGTATGACAGGAAACATAGCCATAATGAAAGCCAGTAACCATATTACAAGGACCATAACAATCGCTCCTGTCTTTTGCAACCTGACGCCACTAAAAGGGAATACTATGACATGAAATATATTCAAGGTGATGGCTAGAAGCATAAGCAGTGATCCTAGAGATGACGTTGATGCTGCTAATCCAGCTATGTTGCAGATTGGGGATGCACGCCATTTTTCGTCTTCCTCGATATAGCGGCCTCTATATTTAAGATCAGTGCCCGCTATGGTCAAAAGATAAACACTCATGACCATATCTGCTGCTCCCAAATTTGATATCAAAAATGAATGAACTTTATTCTGTACTGTAGATCTGGCCCTAAAAGCAATAACAAGACAATTCCCAAGGAGAGATAAGAATCCCATTACCCATAGTAAAACTCGCAAGGTTTCACTAGCCATGAGGTCAGAACAACTTGAAAATACATCAGCTTCAGGAAGGCATTTCTGTAGTGAGTGTGGTGCTATGCAACAAAATTTATAATGTGAACTAACCAATATTTTCAAGTTTGTCAGCACCGAGAACATTAATTTGTCAAAATGAATGATGTCATTGCAAGACAAATCCAACTCCTCCAAAAGGAATAAATCTTTGAATGCTGCAACTTCCACAGTGTGTATTTTGTCCCATTTTATGTGTAATTTCTTTAAAGATGATAATCCAAGAAACTGCTTATTTCGTAATGTTCCTAGTGCATGGTGAATAAGCTTTAAATAGCGCAACGAAATCAGTCCATTGAACGCGCCATCTTCTATAATCGCTAGAAATAGGTTGCCTTCAAGCTTTAGAGTGTCAAGCCGACCTAGACCGATAAATGTGTTCCGCTGCAACTTCGGAATGAAATTATTGCTGAGGTCAAGTTTACGCATATTCTTCGCAAAGACGAATATGCCAGGATGCACTTTTTTTATAATGTTATGGGACAAATCCAACTCAAAAAGGTACAGATATTTCCACGTCTGACCCAGCTCTGTAATATTGTTGTTAGTAGATATTATTCTCCTGGCATCTGCACCCAAGCTCACAAGCAATGATGTTATACTGGGTGAATCTATATGACTGCAGTTGAAATCAGCTCTTTGACAAGAACATTGTTTGGGACATGTAATACTGCAGAGCTCTTCGTCATCTCCGTGCTCGCAGTGTAGAACACCATCACATACCTGGTCCAGAAGTAAGCAATTCTTGCGCTCTTTACATCGGTACATACCCTCACATTTGTAATTATCTGTAAGGCGCAATGTAACCTAATTAGAATAGATTACTATCAAAGTGCCAAATTTATAAAGCGCTTTTCTCTTAAGCAAACACAAGTGCTAACGTTTCAAAAACAACATTCGAGTACTATGATTTGTAGCCCATCAGTTTACACTAATTTATACATATATATATACATTTATTCATTGGAGGCCCCTACACAATCAGCTGCTTTTAGAATAAGCAAAGGCTGAAAAGGGGATAAATGCTGCTACTACCAAATCCTTATGAAATCAGGCTAACAAATTTAAGGTTAATCTCAATTTAAGCTTATGTTATGTACCTTTACAGCAAGCCTGACTGTTCTTGCAAAGATGCTATATTGTGTGCAACTTATATAGTTCTTTTGCGGTCATAGAGACTCACCACAGCCACATTCATCCTGTTTATCTGGGCAATCCCATTTTCCATCACAAACTTTAGTGACAGGTATGCAGTAACTTTTTGGACACTTTACATAAGCCTTTGGACAAACAATATTTTCTGGAATATAATGAGATTGGTAAAATCAGCGACATAAAGATCAGTTCCCATCTACAAAAGACTACCCATACCCATACCCATATATATATATATATATATATATATATATATATATATATATATATATATATATATATATATATATATATATATATATATATATATATATACATACATACGTACATACATACATACATACATACATACATACATACATACATACATACATACATACATACATACAAGACAGGAAATAGATGTGTTGTTGTCTTCTGGTGTTGATAAATTGTGTGGTGTAGGTGTGATCTGCCACAAGCCAAGGATAAAATGGCAAAATTATCTTTGATAATAGGCAGGGACACAAATAGGCCAGCACTCAACGATGGATGAACAAAATTGTCTCTGATAATAGGCAGATAGCAGGTACATGAATAGGTTAGCACTCAACGATGGATGAACCCTCCTCAAGGTTTAAAAAAAAGAAAATATTCATTTCAAAAAATAAAAAAACAACAAAAACAAATAACTCATCTATCAAATCTTCTCAAAATATGCACATGTCATGTTTCTATGTGTGTTTTCTAAGTTCATTTTTGACAGTCCATGGATAGCATGGAAGAATAAGTAAATGTCTTGGTTATGTTGTGGGTGAAAATTTATAACATATCTTGCACAGGCGACATACAGCAACACGAAATTATATGAATTAAAACAGCACAAAATAATACAAGCAAAATTATTCCGTTTGACTTTCAATTCAATCGTGCACCGTTGTCGTATATTGACATGTCCATAGTTGCCTAAATGACCCCGAAATACATACATTAGTGAATACATTAATGTGTACTCCACCCAGGCATATTCTCTTCACTTTTTGCGGATTCTATTTTGTGGAACATATTTGACCCATCTGCGCCAACAAAAATTGAAGTGTCAGTTCCCTGATCAATTCGGGGTGGAATGTACACAATTTCTCTTTGTGTCGGTGGAGGCTTGAACCCAGAATTTCTTGTACTAGGGGCCATTGTGCTATCCATTACACTACCATACCTGACACATTCAAACGTGTTTTGAATCTGCAGTTTCTCGCAACATGTTTATACTTGTCGAACATTGAATGAGGGCAGTGCATGTAACAAGTCAAGTGTCACAGGTACAACATTGTCTCGGACTTTTTTTCCTCTCATTTTGGTTGTCAATATAAGTTGTTTAGATACTTTAGATACTTTAATATTTCTAATCATGTTCATATATATGGAGTATCAGTACGTCAATCTGCTTTAATGCAAGTGTTTAAAAAAACTGTATGCTCACCCAGGGCTCGGAGTGTACTTTAAATACTCTTGGTTCCGCAGATATGAACTCTTACACAGCTCCGGTTATTGAATATTGATATATGCACACATATAACTCATCGAGTTATATGTGTGCATTTTAAAATGAAGTAAAGATCATGATGTGATAATGAACATGATGTGTCCATGATATTATTATATCACCTTTTTGAACAGAGCCATGTACTTCATTTCAAAATGCACAGCCAAAAAGCAAGGACTTAAGAAGATTTTAATGTTCCAGTGGCATTCATATAGTCTATATCAAATTTGAATTTCATCAGCAACATGCACGCATGCATATCCATTGAAGGACAACAATTTAGCAATGCATGCATAACAGCAATAGAGCAAGTATGAAACATATCGAGTATTTATATATGCACACATAAATACTTTCTTCCCTTAACATTGAGTTGTATTTTAGTAATGCCGTTTATGTTACAAGCAGTTTAAAATTTCAAAATGAAACTCATTTTAAGGCTACTCTGTTTTTGTTTGTATGTATGTATGTATGTATGTATGTATGTATGTATGTATGTATATATGTATGCATGCATATATATATATCGTTAGCAACAATGAAAAGCATAATTCATTATTATTTTCCATGAAAACTGGCATGAGACCAAAGGAATCTCTTTTCAAGTTTGCGATCAAGATAAAACATGTATTCAAATGGTCAATGAGTGAACAGGTCCACTGTCTGGTGATTGCTTACCCAAACAGCTCTTTTCTGCTACTACATTCTTCCATTTGACGATTCCTGTTGACTCGCAAAATTAACAACCAACCGTAATCTGCCATGCTATTTCAATGTGATGTGCATGGGTTTTAAACATTGCCTACATGTTACTAACTCCGCGTAATCTGGTCACATTGATTTGTGTTGCTCCGCAGGTTAACAGCGTTACTGGCTCTTTTCTAAATCTGCTATCTGTACCGTGACTCCTATTCACCCAGTATTATACTTATTTTAAAAAAGCGGGAGTCGGCCTTTTTCCAGCGTGAGGAGTATTTTGTTCATTGTCACACAGAAACTGAATGCACAAGAATGTGCATTCACAGCAAAAGCAACTCCTGGTAAACCAAAAATTTTCGATTAAAAATTCCCTGTTTCACCAAACTTGTTAATTGGTGAAATGGGAAGAGATGAAGTTTAGTTCACCTTCAAACGAACGAGGCATTGTGTTAAAACATAGTCAATTACATAACAATAATACACAATTGAATACACCAATTCTAAAAACAAACAAAAAACAAACAAACAAACAAAAAATGCACACCAAACCCCCCCCCCCACACACACACACAGAAATCGTGTACGTGATTAAAAAAACATGTACATAGAGAGTAACACTTGCAAGGAATACCACTAGATAAAACGTACATAAGTCACAGAGGGCCTCCATCTTCTATTGTAACACCCAAAAACGATAATACAAAAAATGAAAGGGTTTTTCTCTTATTTACATTTTTAATTACATTACCATATCTAATCCAAAAGTTTCTTCAAGTTTGGTGTAAGTTCTGAAATTTTAATATGGTAGCGACGGTGCTTTAATTTTTTTCCCATTACATTGTTAATTTATTTTTGACGGAAAATCCTCATAGTTAAGTGCAGAATTATCCAAAATATCTTTACATCCAACAAGTCCAGAGGTTTTTGCTGTTGCCAGCCATTGAGATCTACCTAATGATATTAGTTCGACGGTACATTTAATGGCACCATACAGCAGGGCTCCATGGTATAAATTAACAACGCAATGCCAGTTTTAGCAGATACGACCGGGAATCAATAAAGGGTAAGGTTTTTTTTTTTTGGTTGTGTCTGTGTGTATGTGTGTGTGTGTGTGTGTGTGTGTGTGTGTGTGTGTGTTTATTTTTCTTTCACTTATTACCTCTGCGGTGAATGCTTTTCTGTTAACTCTCAAATAAAATTTAAAGAAGCAAAGCTGTAACTGTACAAACTGTGTTTTAAAGTAGCCATTTAAATATTTAAATCAACGAATGATAGTATGTTAGCTGGCTCGTTAAATGTATGCTCCCCAAACTTCACAACCATAAGGGAGTATTGGAACAATAGTTTTTTCCCCATAAGGTGCAGGAATTTATACAAGCCTGTTATAGTACTATAACAGGCTTGTATAAATACGGTATGATAGGCCTAAAAGCTACAGTGCCGCGATATGATGTATCGGTATTCTTCCGGTGGTATCGACACTCTGCCGGTACTATCGGTACTCTTCCGGTTTCATCGGTAATTGTGTTGATGAAAACATTCTGCAAATGTCGTTCTCATTTTTGCTATGTGAATTCAAATGTACAAATCGACCCAAACATAAGTTGAAAAATTTTAAAGCATGCTTTGTAGACGATAGGAAGAAATCAAGTCGCACCGGATACCATCGCTCACTCGTTCTCCTATATGGCATCCCAGTGCTCATTGATATACTTCGTATCGTCAACAAAGCATGCTATAATCTCTCTCTCTCTCTCTTTCTCTCTCTCTCTGTCTCTCTCTCTCTCTCTCTCTCTATATATATATATATATCATATTTGTTTATTTCATTATTTATTTATTTATGTATTTAATTTATTTATTAATTTTATTTATTTATTTATTTATTTATTTATTTATTTATTTATTTACAAATTTAAGCCGGTGGAAAAGTTTTATTTACCAGTTTTGCTACAGATCATTGCGTTTGATTGGTCTTCATGAACAGTTAATTTCCATTTATGACCATATGAAGGGATCTGATTCAAAACACACTGCAGACCCCTTTACCATTCAGATAAAGAGATACGATCATCAGAATAAAATAAGCAGTTAAGCTTTTCTTGATACACTGTAATTGGTTCACAGTTAATACAAAACATGCAAGGCAAATTATTAAGAGTCGGACTGAAAACATGTTCTTGTTTTACTGCATTGTTCATAACAATTTTGCCTGATAAACCAAATGAGAACTAGAAGAGGCTAATTTTCCAACAGAAAATCAAATGTCTCCCGTGCGCCCTTACTATTGTCACCTTTATTTTCATAAATAGGCATACCGATTCCAATGATCTACAGATATGTTGGAAGTACACTCTTTATAGACATTTTATGTAAACTTATTTTTATGTATTGTTGATTAAAAATTCTCTCAGAGGGTTGGGTTACAACAGGTGCCTTTATCAGAAAAATGAAAATGGAAGCGGAGGTAACAATATATTTATATCCATTTATATGCTCACATCTGGCTGTACTCTTAAAGGTTTGTGGGCCATAAAAGCACGGAAGGGTTATTCCAATTTGATGATTTCCCATCCTTCCCACTCCCAAACAAAAATAATGGTCAGCCCCCACATACATTCATATATGAAAGAATAATTTTTTTTTATTATATATATATATATATATATATTAATCCAACACAGGACCTAAAATTTCTATATACATTTCCATGCTTGAAAGAATTCTTATTTTCTTCCCGGTCATTATGGGAAAATGAAACAAAGCGTCCATGCTATCGTCTGGCCTGCTCTTGTTAGCAGAAGACGCGCACTAGAAAAGGACATATCAATAAACATTATGTTTTTTTAGTTCAAACGAGTACAGGTGTTTATTCTATGTAAAATATCGTAAAAGATTATTATCACACTACATGAGGAAGTCGTCTGTCATAAGAAGGAAAAATCACTAAATCCACTGTTTCAAAATCTTAAAAGGTGCGGAAAATAGGTACATCTTACATTATGTTATACTTCATACTTCGCGATTTCAACAAAATAACTATATTATTATAATCATAATTTAGACACTGTAAAAAATTAAATAAATAAAAATCCAACAATTTGGAAATATATGATTGTAATCTTTACAAACATGCATGCAATCGTTAACCCATTTGGTCATTATTATTAAAATTTAGCAAGAGATGACAGGAGCATATGGCAGAATAAACATTTCGTGAGAGGTGGGGGGGGGGGGGAGGCGGGTGGGTGGCTGGGTCGGAGCAATTGGTTCGAAAATAAAAAATTTAACAAAATCCTAACAAACCTATCTGCTTCCTTATAATCAATGACAAATGTAATCTTCAATTTTACATTTAATACATATAAGGGGATTATTTGGGATACTGATCATTGACTCGAAAACTTTTTTGTGAATGTGCACATAGAGTGACTCCTCTGTTGATCCATTCTGCAATCGAGGTATGTCGCATCGACAGCTCGTTTCAAAGCAAAACAGACTTCAATTGTGCCAGTGCTCAGTGACTGGATTTACAAAAGGAATCGTTTTGAATGAGGTCATCATATTATCATTTTCATATTATTACATTAATGTTATGTGTGATCAGGAGAGAGTTTACCATCAACGCACTGAACCTCTGGAGGAAATCCAATTTAACTGCGTTGGCTTCATCGCCGGTTGGAAAGTTTATTTGATGGGTTTCCATCATAGCTGCCATAAATTTGTCACTGTCCGGGAAGTAGAACTTTGCGAAATGTGGAGGACCTCGCTGACAAGGAACTGCAAAGATCCTGATGCAAAATACCTTAGGGATACTAAAATTTGTAACAGTGGGGGCAGGGCATTTGATCTTTTCGTTTGATGTACCAAGGCATTCTCGTCTTCGCCGGCAATATGTAGAATGGTTTCCGGTTTGACCAGCAGAACTGCTGGATGACCTTAGGCCGTTGAATCTCCAGTGGGTCTGTCCTATCTACATGATCTACGAGTGGCCTTTTCACCGTAGGGCCTAGCAGTCGACGCCGCTAGCGTCTGTGGATTCCTAGCACAGCCGCCATTTTGTCTCCTCAAAATTCGACTTATGCAAGGTACCAAACGGAGTTAAAAATTGAACTAAAAAAAAAAACTCGACTTAAGGTGGGAATCGATATTTTACTCCTTCGTGAATACCAACAAAACTGAACTTAAGTTCAAATCTAAAGATAAGGGGGGGGGGGTTGGCTTGGTTTTGAACTTAAGTCAACAATTATTTTTTTTGAATACGGCCCCTGTACTTTGTTTTTTTCAGATACAAGTTATCTTTTATATCCCTAGGAATACATAATTTTTTTTTCTAGACAAACAAAGCTCAGACAGTTTTTTCATGCAAAACAATGCCATACCTGCCATTCAAAAGCAGTCTCACTTGCGAGTTTACAGCCTGTATCTTGAGATTCCACCCGTTATGTATGGTGCAAGGAACACCCAATCATAGCGTTACTCGAAATGCTTGGTTTGTGGAAATAAGAGAAGTAGCCATTTGAATCCAATTCTCCGCCACCTCGTGTTTCACTTTTACACAGTCTTTGCATTTGCATTTATAGACCCTATGCGCATTATTTACATGCCAAAAATGGAGTATTGGCAATACACTGTATGTGTCATACCTGTATATACACACTCATCCTGGCTTGAAAGCAGGGAAAATCCATCAACTGACTTATCAGCGAGCCACAGGAAATTACAAATTCTACTAACCACAGTTTTCCAGATGTGATCCGTCCCGACAGCCCCTGTAGTTCCCAATGTTATCAATGTCATACAGACAAACCAAGGAACTATTGATCTTGTACGTTGCTGATTTGCACTGAAATCCGGATGAGCTGGTATGTGTGCCTAAGATACAAACATTGATATCTTCAACCAAACAGCCTTGAAAATACGCGTGATGCATAGAGCATTGTGTGCATTGTATTAAACGACATTATAAGCATTATGTAATCATAATATTTTGAAGCTATCTTTTAATTTGGGATACTTTGTATTCTGCACTACCTTTGCTTGAACGCAATTATGTTCTGCAAAGGATCATACTGTTTTTAGCTATAAATGCTTATAGATGACCATGGTGTAAGATTGACGGACACAAGAATAATGAATGAAACGTACGCAAAGAGAAATTAAAGCTGAGACAGATACAATTAAAATAGGTTATGATTATCCTATTTGGTTACCTATATGGGGATTGGTAAATTACCTTGCATGCACGAAACATTCCAGAAATGCCACATAAATTGGTGTCATAATAAATAAAACTATTTGAAAGATTTCTTTTTCTCAAAGCATATATCCTTGTACAAGATTACTTGTTATATCAAATTTACGGAATCGGGGAAATAGATCGCAGTACAACCTATGCTTTCACTGAAACTGATTTAACGATGATAATAAATACTACATTAGAAATATGTGACTTTACTAACAAAACATTGCATTTACATGCAGCTCCTGATCAGTTTTTCAATAGAATCGGGTGTGAAGATTCTACAGAGTACTATACTTGATGTGAAAGAAATTACAGAAGAGAATCTATATAAAAGAATCTGTAATACATATGCGTACGTTTTGATATCCAGACTACGTTTCCCACGCATCTTCCTTTACAATCGCGTGGTTTGTGACAATTATTTTAAATGCACATAGAAGATATTGTATTTATGCGATAATATGCAGGGCATCCTTCTTTCTTTCCAAATTAATAACCGTAAATTGCAAAACATGGTGTCACTTGGTCTTCTTTAAATTTAGCTAAGCATGCGGTAGGGTTAAAAATAAGTTCTTTATGCAGTAATGAAATAATAAACTGCTATGAAAAGATTATCCTTATTGTCTTGGTTCCAGTAGCCTTACTTTTAATTAGATAAAACTTCTTGGTAGATCGGAGACAATTGCATAAATATGAATTGTCAAAAGCATTTATGATTGCAAGTAAATGTAAGCTTGTGTGGGTGTACACATTCATATACGTTTACAGATTCACATTAATATGTATCTTTGGATTTTTTGTTGAACAAACATGTTTCGAAGTCTTCGTCCTCTGGTGGATCACTGGGGCAACTAGCAATGCCATCACACATGTATCTCCTTGGAACAGATGACCCGTCGTAGCAATTGAATGCTAGAGCCACGTCATATTTATCTTAAAAATAAGAATGAATTTATAGATGTTTATAGATGATAATCCTTTTAATATTATTTGTTGACAAGGAGTATCACCCCCTATTTTCAGGACGCAAGACACAACTTCTTTTCTTTTGCCAAAATATATATATATATATATATATATATATATATATATATATATATATATATATATATATATATATATATATATATATATATATATATATATATATACATATATACAGATAAGTAGAAAAATAAATGGTATGGTAATTGTCCGGACACTCCCATTAATACGATTTGTGGTTGATATCATGAGAGCCGGCTTGATTTAGAAAATATGCAGAGTGATATACAATAGGACCCGCAGAAAATACAGCAGAATTATTAAGCAATGATATATTTGTGTGTTTTTACAATGTATAGATATCTATATTTATTTTGCTGGAATATATCTCAAACCAACCTTCATTTTGTGTGTCATTGGGATTTTCAGTGTTTTACTTTGCAGACCGATAGCATATTACTACACAGCTACTTAACCTCTGCCACACTAAAATAACTTCTCAAATAGAATCCCCTGGTGACGTTTAGCAAATTGGTCGCGATCATCAATATCACCTAACATAAATGTCCACATATAATACACACCTGTGTGCGGCACATTTGATAATTGACAAAGTTTGACCACTAGGGTAACGTATACTTGGTTCCAATTTTGCAGTTCTATCCCTATTCATTATCACAACGATGGCTTGAATATGATTTCGACATTTTTCCTGTTAATTCTTGGTGACACCATCAATAGTGCAACTAAGACCCCTCAACTGACGAAATTTTGTCTGCATAATGTTCTTGCAATAGTATATGGCCTTATGCCCAGCTGTTCAGATGTAAAAAAATACAGAAATATATTCCAACCATAAACTTGAGATGTAGGTGAAGGTGCCCCATATCATGCAAAATCAGTCTTTATATATTACGCATAGATTCCCGATAATTTTGGCAACACTACCATGTTTTGTTTTTGGTTTTTTTTCTTCAAAATATTAAAATTAATGTGACTGCACTTTCTTTCAAATTCTCCTTTTTTTCCCTTTGTAGCTGGTACCAACAAATCTCAACACGTTTTCAACTTTCGCGCCATTAACAATCCAGCCATGGTTTGGGAAGATTCTTTTAAAGAACATTTAGAACTCATTTAAAAAAACAGTATTTTTAAATTTTCTCATTTCGGTCCACAGTTTGTAGAATACTATAGTTTGCGGTATCAATATTGACAGCAATCTAGATTCGTGACCGTTTATCAGTAATGTAGGTAACATGGAATTAACAAAAAAACCTGAATTGTATAGCTTATATGACAAAAGGTTTCAGATTCTATGAGGGATTTTTTCATCAGCAGAACAAAAATTCTTTACAAGGGGATGTTTTATACTGGGGAAAACTATACTGGTGACTGTCATCTAACAGTTTAATTCTGTAACTTGAAAGTCAAAAAGCTGTACCAGGGGAAGCCATCTGTAAGGCCAATAAAAGATGATTCCTATACTCCCCCCCCCAAAAGGAGAAGGAACTTAGTGAAGCAAATAAGATTTGTCTTCATGCACAAGCACTGGATTATTGTGGCAGTGGAATGGTGCCTCGCATGCTGCATTGAGCACTTACCACACATCGCCTCATCAGACTTGTCTGGACAGTCATTCTCGAAGTCGCACCACTTTGCTGCTGGAATACATCTCCCATTGCCGCAGCGATGCTCCGAGGAATTGCACGTTTGATAAACTTCAATGAAAGCAAAGACGACATTAGGGGACTTTACACATTATGTCCATAGCCAGCCATTCACAAAATGTAAGGTGCACACGATTTACTTCCATACATGTCCATCTAGGAAATATATGGAGGTCACATTACTTCCATTTCCGGCCTTTCCCCAGCTTTGACTTTTCTCAATATGTTTTAACTAAGAAACAAAATGTTTGTTTACATGAAAATTTTTGCTTGCTCCCGAACATATGTACATACAGAGAGTAACTACTGGGTAATAAGGATTATGTTTCACCATTGTTGATGTTGTTATGGACAGTGGTCATGAAGAAGGCAAGTCCCACCTCTGTAACAGCGGGCTGAGCCACTTTACAATTATTGTATTATTATTATTTATTAGCTTTTTACATTTTGTGCACAGTTTTGAAATACCTACCAGCAGGTATTTTGTGGCCATAAGAAAAGCAGCCATGTACCACGAACCTCATGTAGTATAATTCTAGGTTTGTCTACCTTAGGATTTAATATTGTTTGATATCATTTTCTGACTGGTAATGGACCTATGGTCCACATAAAACAAGTATACACCGAATAAAGCATAATATGTATGTATGTATGTATGTATGTATGTATGTATGTATGTATGTATGTATGTATGTATGTATGTATGTATGTATGTATGTATGTATGTATGCAATTATTTTCTTTTCGTTTTTCTTCTTTTCCTGTTTCACGCGTTCTTGAACTGTGCTGCCTTCTATGTATTTTTTAAATATGTGTCAGGCGCCCAGTTCGATGAATAACTCTCCTATGGAACCCTTCATTACCATTTTTGTCAACTAATGATGTCTGATACATGTGAAAATAAAGTTTCAATTGAATTAAATACATTTTGATGTCGTCAAGAGTAAATTCATATGCCACTATTATTCGGATGATTAAGCTTCAGTGACGAAGGAAAAGCCACTCAGATAAGCCGTTTGATATGAAAGAGAAATATGTTTTGAATTTTGCCCCAGTAGCTCAATATGTTTGTGATTTGAATTTTACTGTAAAACAGTCTGATTGCAAGTGCATTTAGAATTATTTGAGGCAGTGCAATGAAAGAGGTATCCAGCAAAATTGACTGTGATATTTTGTGAGCTGGCAAAGAAAGTAACTGCTCCTGCCATGCCTGGCCAAACACGGCGGGGGAGAAACGTTTGGACCATACCTATACACACAATGCTGATGAGGCTTCAACCCGAAATCATTGGGGACATTCATGTACATACATAATCAAGGATTGTTCACAATACTGTGAATATCAGTACTAGCTCAGACATTGCATTGTATGTAATCACCAAGGCGACCACTAAAATACAGTCAAGGTAATATGCACGATCTTATGTTAAGTTATAATTATACAAAGAAAGACGCAGTGAGTGTTCCTGCTGCGAACATGTGGCTGAATGAGAAAGGTGTAGTGCATGTGATACAGATCACAACATTCATGTTTACAGTGCCACAACATTAATCATATCGCGTATGGATGTTAGAGATAAAACGCACTTCATGCATTTTGCATTACTTACTGCAGTCATTCTCGTCAGCATTGTTTCCACAGTCATGGTTGTAGTCGCAGTATAAAGATATATGAATGTAACTTCCCTCTCCACAGGAAAAGTCAGAGGAACCTGGAAACTCGGTCAATTAAATTAAGTGATAGGCATTTACATTTCATTACTTGAATGGAATATATATAAAAAAAAAAAAGCAAAGAAACAAAAACAAAAACAAACAAACAAGCCAAAAACAAAAAAACAAAACAAAACAAAACAAAAAAAAAAAAAAAAACAAATACAAACAAACAAACAAAAACAAAAAAAACAAAAACACGTGTCCTAACTTGTCCTTCGAGCAACCGTCCACTGGAAGTTCTTTCGCTTTATTTCTCATTTTTTGTGCAACAGAGGAGTAAACACTGAAAATTTTAAGGGTTTGCAATGACACAGTCAGAATTTTTATTTAAGGACCTGGTGGGATATATTTTAATTTGGAGACACTTCATCCCAAACAAAACAATGTTACCTAAGCAATGCAAAACCAACTGATATACGTTACTGTAATACTTTATAAAAGAAAATACTAATCTTCTTTGCCATTCACAAGATAATAAAGGAAAAAATCAAACTTTTGACAATTACCAAATGGATACCTATTTTGTGGCATTCCCATTCATCTGAACCATCATAGCAATCACTGTGACTATTACACCGGTCTGAATCCCAAATACACTCTCCTGACCCACACCTGTACATGAAGTCCAAGCAGTTTCTCTCTTCTGTTGATCTTAAAGTCCCGTTGTCGCAAAGTCCCATGAAAAGAACACCATAGGTATATGCACTGCAACCAAACACTTCTGGGCAAACTGAATCTGCAAAAGTTGTATTTTAATTCCTTATTTTAAATATATTTCTGGGAATAGACAAATGTGTAAGGGCCTTAATGCATTTAAAGCAGTATCACTCTTAAATAATTGCATCTGAAAGACCCAAAACAGTAATTTCGTTTCGACGATCACGTGGTTACATTTGATTTATACTTGATACAAAATATATGATTAGCAGTCAATTGTGGCAAACCCCTTGCTGAAGTAAATAGTCTGTAGGGTAATGTGGCACCAGGTTCACATGATTGAGTTTGTCTTTCTTTAACAGTTAGTAAACTATTGGACAGAACAATATTTTTAGTACTGTAGGTATTTTAACATGGCTTGCTATGGGTCCACCTAAGAGATTACAAGAGAGTGTGACAGAAGGACAAAAATGGAAACCACAGACACATTAGTGTAATATATATAAAAAAAGAACTGGAAAGTGCAGGAGTCTCAGTTGACATCAATTTACGGACTTCGTCAGAAAAATGCAGATAAATATACAGATTTGAATTTCTTGACCTTTGAACAGTACCTTGTTGATCGTATTTTCTTTTTGCTGTTTTTTTCCATCTTTTTCAGTAAATCAAATATATAGGTAGGTGGGGTATTCCGATTGATTCAGACGATATCAACGTTAGTTTGCTCTGAAAAGCGCAATTCTCCAAAATTGACACTTTAAAAGTTTTGGTCAGAGGTACCGAAGATCATCCATTATACAAGTAGAGGGTGGAATAAGGCCATTCAGGTAATCTCGAATTCACTTCACGTTCCCAATTTCAAAACCAAATATCGTTCATTTAGTCATAATTGATAAGCAAACAGACGGTGGTGAAATAGGGACGCATCACGTTTTTGCAATTTTTTTCAAAAAATACTTGATGCAAAATGTATATACTTAGAGCATGTTTATCTGCACATATACAACCTAAAAACTGACTCAGCAATTTTATTAATGTGTTTGAGCTCTCGCGCAGCCAGAGTTGCCAATCGTCTTGTTTTTTGATGTTGACATATAAAAATGAACTCTTTTTTTTTGTTTGAATTATCACCCCGAGTAATCCGTAATCAACAGTTTACACTGCACTGATGACCCGTAAATATCACATCAACAGTGACTTTTGACAGATGCTTGTTATCTGCCCATTGAAACCCAACTTGTGAAAATGTGGTTGCTGTGGCGTGACGTCAATGATCCTGGGTACATTGTGGGATGGCCCTGACCTAGGTACCCAATATCTGTGAGCATCCATACGAGTTTGGGCCTACATGTTGGGGAAAATTTTTCATTTTGGTTTGTATTAATGTTCAATTTGCGTTTATATATATATAAATAACGTTTTTTCTAACGCAACAATTCATACTGCTGTATTATCTTACAATGAACCTAAGGCATAGTCCTACATGTTATCATACTATGAATATTCGGATATAGTAACTTTGTGTCAATCACTCATACAGATGTCTCGGAAAATTGGCTGCCAGACAAAATTTCTTCATGTTGTACGGGTCCTCTTCATATTGAATATTATCACCAAGTGATTTTCTTTTGCTGCTTTCTACTTACTACATGGGGAATGATAGCGGGTGGGGCAGTGGATCAGTTTCTTGATCGTAACTATTCGTTGTCTGTCCCTGCAACGACTTGTAGATTTTTGTTAAGGAAGAGAAACTGAATGGTCAACTTTCTTGGCTAATTCCACGCTGAGAGTGTGACTGTTAGTCAGGATCATTCAGGTCTTACCTTATAGCGAGCAGGGCGAGCTCTATATATAACACATGATTTTTTTAAACAATAAGGTAATTCATCCATCCAAACCTACAGTCTATACAACTTGAAGAACGTGCCCAAATCCAAATTATCATCATTATCAACCTTCAAGTGGATCTTTAATTCACATTTAGTTTTCTTATTCGTTGTTTCGGCATCTTTAGTTTTACAAGATTTAACATCAGTGGGTATCTAGGGGTGGCTTTTTGCATGTAGATAATGACGTCGAGGCTTTCAGAATGAAAAATAAATGTTCCGCTTGCTATAAATAGGTTAAACCTACTTCCACATTATTTTTGTGCTGAACTTTTAATATTTTTTTTTTATTATTTTACTACTTCAAACGTTCATTGCGTTAATTGCCTCACTATGAATTTCGTTCTAATATGCAGGAAAGAAGACATTAAGCCATAGACGTGTTATAGTAACTGGTGTTCCAACAAATTGGGTCGCACAGGTTTTTTTTTTTTTAATGACTCATCATAGGTTTATAATTCATTACCACATCCATGCGACTGACTTTCGAAATCCCGTATGGTAAATACAGTACTCACTCAGGCAACCGATTACATATAAAATGTGTGGGATATTGCATGGCCGAGGCATTGTGAACTTGGGATGCACTTTTTATGCTTAACACAGATCAACGTGGAACGATTCTGTTCTCCTGCCCACTGCGATCGCCTGACTGGATGACGTGAGGTATATGGGCAATATCTTCAGAAGTTAAGGCAATGCATGCAAGGATGAAATGTCATTAATATTTTGAGGAAGCTTCCTGTAGGAAAAATAATGAGCAGAGGTTGAAGAAAAGGGATTTTCAGCTATGTCATCCACAGGCAATTTGAGTACCAATATTTGGGTTAACACCTTGTGCAGGAAATCATTTCCCACTTAGAAAATACATATACAATGACATTACCCCACAATTCAAAATGTTTGTTTTGTTGCCTGTTGATTTGACAATTCAACTCACCTAAACTAGGAAGCTGACAAGAAAGAAGTAGGCTAACATGGCCATGGACATGCTTGGCAGTGGCCATTGAATCAAGCCAACAATATCTTTTATTTGCTCACACTTCCACGACGCCCTATCTATGCCTCTGACTTTGATATAAAGAATTTAGCTTTGATAAGATATCCATGTGATTACATATACCTCTATGGCAAGGGTCCCAATTTTAAACCAACAAGTCATTTGCCTGTTTATTTTTGCTAGCACCACAAAATTCGACATAGCAGGTAAATATTTTTCTGCTGAAATTATTTTATGGACTCCGAATGGACCATTTTTGTCAAGCAACGGTGCCTTCCTGATGGGACATCCGCACATGAGTACGCATAATCCCTAAGTCGCATTTCAGGATATTGTTTGAATTGGATGTGAAAGACAACCCTAACACAAAGACAAGTATCAAGTGACCTCAGGTTTCTTCTGTGCAGCAGCATCTGTTGTAGTTGGCCACCAAACGGAAAGAAAAGGGTGCCACAAACAGCAGGCAACCTCTCACTTATATAAAGGGACAGAGTACAATGATACTTTACTGTAAATACCGCAAAAGGGACTCCAAGTTTTTAAAACGTTGTCTTAATATACGATATAATTCAGTTACAAAACTAACAAAAACAGGGCTGTTAATAGGTTGTGTTTAATATAGTATTAGTATGGTAACATAAGTGATCAGACTCAAACACTTTACTGCATTTGATTAACTTGTGTCCCAACAAATACAACCATAAAGAGCAGCTGGCTGATGGTGGCATTTGCTGACCAGCCACAGCAGGTACAATTGTACATAAAGAGACAGTACTAATATGCTTCTCTTTGTATTTAAATATGGACAAAACCATGTTGATGATGCTGAAATTAAAACTGAAGTATGACAGTATCAATGGGATGACTGTAAAAGTCATAATATCACTTGACAGGTACATGTGCAAAAATACACTTTTTTTCAAAAATATTTTTTTGAAGATTTCTGGTCTATGATAAGGGCTGAGTTGCATTGGTGGAAAGTCATATTTAGCTGAATCCTTATATCACAGAGGCGTTTTGACGGTTGATCAGTACTTAACAGTTTCTGTACAATAACCCAAGAAATGTTTGATGCTCCACAGGTAAACAGACATGTACAATGGGCTTAGGTGGTTATGAAAACGGATGGCATCGACTCAATTCTAATAGTCACAGAGCCACCTTAACTAAAGTTGTTGTGCTTGGACTGAAACAGATGGTTTAAAATATCTCATGCTGAAAAGGGAATGTGAACTCTTCTATCGGCATTGTATTTCTGCATAATGTAATAAGTAAGTGTTGGGATTGAGTTTAGTGTATGACATCACTGATTTACCCACTTGTTTGGAATAGTGCAGTGATCCTTCAAAGGTGGTTTTGTTATGCTGGAAGGCATGTCTTTGAGGACTTATAGCCAATGTGCCATCTGTCACCTGTTAAAAGTATGTAATTAAATGCACCATCCTTTTTGCCACTTCATGCTCTGAGAGGCCGGCTTTTATATTCCAATGATCGTCTACTTATCAAACTGTGAAGTATGCTTCCAGTGACGTTGGAGCATATTGGATTAAAGTGCATCGACATGGTTCCAGTGAGCGCCCTTTAAAGCTCCTCTGAATCTCAATGCCAAACACACTGATGACCACATTTGAATCTTCATCACCCTTTCCGTCACCACGTTGCATATGTTTGCAATGGTGTATCCAATTCGACATAAAACATTGTATTTCTCCTTCTACATGCTTGGCCAATTTCCAGGACTAGATCTTCACACTGACTGTATTGCGCTCTGCCATTTGTTTTTTAAGCTCAGCCATGATTCTCTTGGGCACGGGACCATCGTGGTCCATTTGTTGGTTTTGTGGAAGTGCTAGGTTGACTCTTAAAGACTGGCATAGGGGTATTTAAGGAGGCCCTGGCATGATATATGGATACCCCCCCCCCTTGTCATTTATAGCAATAAGCCAAATATACATATAAAATTTTTAAAAATCCCTGTTCCCTCAATTTTTATAAGTAGTTACAGATTGAAAATAATATTGCCTGAGGTAACAACATTATGCCCCCCTTTTCGCTGAACATTGTAGCAATTTTTCTCATGACGGAAACACCTGGTCTCAAGCTGCAAAAGCATCTCGATTGTTCGCTTAACCCATACACCCATTTTTGCATGGAATCTACCTTTTCCTTCAGATATGGCGCAACTCCACCAAAGTGCTCCATTCTGGGTTGTCTCCTGAAAACCTTTTTTAATATGCCTACATTGTGATAACCCCAAATGGGCTTCAAGTAAGCTATACCTGCAGTGCATCACGAACCATCTATTCTGTGCAATTTGTATATTGAAAATAAGTGTTCTTTTCAAGGCTGTTTGGCATGTTTGATAAATGAAAACACTGATGCTTATATGGACCTATCATTGTACCCCCGTTGATTTTTTCCAACACATAATTTTTCTAATAAAGACAAAAGTGCTGCTCATCTAAATTTTGTTGTGATGATTCCAAACTAATATTCCCTGCCAAAAAGCTGTCATTCCAATACCAGCATTCCTATGTTTCCAGAGAGAAAAACTCCCAGTCAACTGCATTTATTGGGCATTAGTTCAGGGATATTTTGATTTTTCCTGTGAAACATAGCATAAAGTAAATTATACCAATGACCACGTCCAACTTAAAACTGTACCATCCACATGTTGGTTTTTGTGTTTCTGTCTTTGGGTTCTTTCATTTGCTTAACAATAAAATAGCGTTTATCATCTTTACTGATTGTCAGATATTATAGATTAATTACTGTTTATAATGGAAGGAGTCTTTTGGACCCCCCATGTGGAGATATATCTTTAGCACATGCGATATCTGGATGGTGTAACATGACATCACATTTGAAATACAATAAGCCAACTGGATATGACGGTGTTGGGGTACAGTGACACATGTCTGGTCTGGCTCCTAAGACAAGCCCAAACCATATAAGGTCTTACCTCCCCCCCCCCCCGAAAATTTGAGCTTTTCCTTGCCGGCCTTTACGATGGATGGCCCTGATCTTATTATGTATGTTCTACAACCGTTGCTTGTTTGCATTGTTCTGGTAATGCGTGCATCCATATAGAACTCTGCTTTGCCTGAGTGATAGGTTACCAAAACTTGAGTGAAATATATGATGCAATAATGGGGACACAACCCATGCTGCAAGCATGACATTACTTCTGGTCTAATAGGCTGTGCCTCATAGGATGGGCTGAGTTTAATGCAAAAACTTCCTACAAGGGAAACTTAAAATGCCGTTAAACACACAGCTTATAATTCGCTGAATATTATCCAACTTGGCTATTACAAATTATGTAAAAATAAATTAAACCGCAAATATGTACAATTCAGCTTTAAAAATAAACATTTAAAAAAAAAACAAAAAGAAACAAAACAAAAAACAAAACAAAAACAAAAAAAACAAAAAAAAAAAACCACAAAAACAGTGACACTGGACTATCAAAGGATGCCATCCCATACTCCGACTCATAGTTATAATGGAGGTAGAGAGTGTTCATAATGTTCAAAGTTCATAAGTATCACAAAAACGATGTAGGCCTACTTTCTCCTTTTGCTGACCAACAAGTCAGGGGAACTAAAGAGTGATAGGCCTACCAAGTTTGGCAGAACATCGGTGACTGCCTGTCTCAAATCAGGAGTGAAATTTGATTCTTCATATTGGTATTGGAAGATGAATTTTGATGCTTTGGTTGCTCTAGATTCCCTTCGCTGTCACTGTTGGGTTTGGGATTTATAAATATGGATCATGTTTTTCTGCACTATTTCATATATATATTTCATTGGCTATGTTGTGCTGTGGGCTGGGTTCTCCGATTCATAATTATGATGGAGGTAGACCGTGATTATAATGTTCCAAGTTCATAAATTTCACAAAAACGATGTCCGCCTACTTTCTATTTTTGCTAGAAACGCAGCTGACTGACAAGTCAGGAGAAATAAAGAATGATAGGCTTACGAGGTTTCTTTCTATCTTTGGTAGAAGTAATATAACTTTGGGTTTTGAGTGGTTAGGCCTATACATTCTGCCCACACTATTGTCTGTAGTTAGTGAAGAATGCTTCAAAGGTTGAGAGGACCAGTTTAAAACCACCAGTTGCCTTTTATGGGTGACTGCCTGTCTGAGGTCAGGAGTGAAATATATTTCTTCACATTGGTATTGGACGATAAATGTTGGTACTATGGTAACTCTGGAATCGCTTTGCTGTCATTGTTGGGTTTGGGATTTATGAATATAGGTCATTTTATTGTACTATACTTCCGTTACCCTGCATACATAAAAGGCAGTATGTTCATATTGACAGCACGTTTAGTCAACAGGCAAATTTCAACTCACCTGTTGCCAAGGTGGTAATTTGCTTCAGGCTTTATTCAATTTTCTGCCCTGTTTGGGCGAGCGCAAAATGTTGGCAAAGGAGATATTGACTAAAGGCCTTATACCTCCAAATCCAGCATGCACTCGGGATCAAGACCACATCAAAACTGGTTACCAGTCATGGCATTTTTTTCAGTGCTGGGTCTTGGGTCCGGGATATCACGGGACGTAGGGCCATGGGGTAGATAGTAGAGTACTCATGTGTTCTGAGCCTGGCGTTTATCATTGAGGATCCCGTTCCAGCTTCACAAACTGAATCAACTTTCATCATACGTTTTTTCATAAGAATATGTATGCTTACACCGTCGTACTTTGTGTTGCTAAAAATCATGACATGGCACCTTTTTTTGGGACAGACTTTTGGCCAGTAAACGTAACGTTTATTAAGGTGTCTGCCCTGGATCCTGGTTACACGCACCTGACGTCAAAAGGTCACATGACGAAGCTGTGTACTGGCAAGGCACATTCAAAACAAGGAGAGAAAAAGCAGATTTTTAAAAAAAAACAAGAAATAAACGTATGAGGGGCAATACACGTACTCTTTTTTTCATGTCATGTAACGAGTCTCGAATCCCATACAGGTCGACATAAATTTATCGAATTTTGCACTCAATAGATTCAGGAATATTGAAAGAAATACAAAATGTTTTTGGGGCGAGAGCTCCTCAATAAAATATTTTTATGAATTGAGTATACATTCCCTGTTAAAAGCAAACAACTGAATGTGAGCTGACCCTGTGTCTCTGCCAATAATTTGAATTGTTGCATTTCAACATTCCCATTTTATTTAATAGCGTTAAGGTACAGTTACGCTCGCGTTCAAGTTAACAAACGCCAAACGCACCAACGTTTCCCAAACGTTTCCCAAACACTTTCAGTGAAAGTCAAACGTTTTGCAAACGCGTAGCAAACACTTTCCAAACACTTTCCAAACGCTTTACAAACACTTTGCCAAACGCTTTCAAACACTTTTCCAAACGCTTTCAAACACTTTGCCGAACGCGTTTGGTGAAAGCCAAACGTTTTCAAACACTTTTCCAAACGCTTTCAAACACTTAACACTTTGCGCCAGACGGATGTGATACATGTACATGTACACTTGGTAATCTAATTCTAATGACAGGAATATTTTTTAACAAGTGTCTAAAAAGCTTATCAGCACCTAAAAATCCAAACAACATGTTATATCTTATTCAAATTAACATGAAATGAAGAAAGGAAAAATGAGTCAGTGACAAATAATTCCTAGAAATATGTATTTGTCACCTTTACCTGCTAATATTTATATTGTTACTGGTAATCAACAATATTATGACATGGTCATACCTAATTAAGGAAGAAAATAAGTATAGGTAGAAAAAAAACAAATAATATGCCTACATTAACAGGTTTAACACTTCATTTATTATAAAGTTACAGATCTTTCATTAGCAAGTATACCCAGTCGCTATCATACTTTTTCTGAAAGTGAAGTTCTTGAAAAAAGGCTAAATTTTAAAATTTCGAATGGAAATACAGAAGCAGCTCAATTTAAGTATTGTTTGGCTTGCTAAGCCAAGCAATAGAATTAGCTCCAGTGGAGTAACCCAGGCGATACTCCATTGGTCCTTGGAGTAAATATATATATTTTTATTGAAAATTAGGAACTATTTCGGAGTAAATTTATAGGCAATATCATGATCAGATCATGAGTCATGATCTGATCATGATATTGCCTATAAATTTACTCCGAAACAAATTTTGAAAGATGAAGTATTCATGACATCTAAAATGAAGAATTAAGTCTTTAATAAATTTTTAGTTGAATTAGACACTTGGGTCAACGTATTTGGATCGTGTTTTATATAAATATATACAACCGATAATGCTGGATAAGTGCATATTTACATGTAGGTACATCATATATTGCTGGACCTGTTGAAAAAACGTTTGGAGATTCTTCATCATTTAAATGGAAGTGTTTGAAATGCAAAGTGTTTGAATGCGTTTGTGAAAGTGTTTGAAATCGTTTGGGTAATTGTTCAACGCGTTTGGAAAGAGTTTGAATGCGTTTGGAGAAGTGTTCGGTAGCTTTGTGAAAGTGTTTGAACGTTTTGTAAAAGTGTTTGAGATTATTCCCAAACGCTTTCCAAACGCTTTTCAAACACATTCCAAACACTTTCCAAACACATTCCAAACGTTTTCAAACGTTTCCAAACACAAGCCAAAGACCAGCAAAACGCGAAAAAACGTTTGGCTGCTAACTTTTAGCCGGGCATAGCTGTATATATAGAGTGACATTCTAAACTCTCAAAGGTAACTGTGGGTACTTAAAACTGAATAACGCTGAATTACCTAAATCCTTATCAAATTCACATACGTAGGTGGCGTTGAATGGTTTTGCACATGGTATGGTGTGCCAGCCATTAACGTCCATAAGCACACACCTACTCCCTGGAAGGGCATTTGGCTCCCAGTTTCCCTTTTTTACCATCACGTGAGAGTTAGCCCAGTCGGTGAATATATATGGTTTTCCATCCGTCCATCGAAACCTTGTATTTATATTTAAGAGGGACAACCCTGTTTGTAGAAAAAAAAGCAAATAAAAGCTGACGGGTGGACTAAATTAAAATATCATACTTATCCAGCATATTACTATTTTATAGATGTTTCCATACAAAATATAATATTCTTTGTCATGTTTTTAATCATCCCCTCAATCTGGGGCTAGGTATTGGAGTTAAAGCCTTCTTTGTCTATCTGCACATACATATGCTGTTTGCGCGATAGGAAGTGCTCTCTAATGAGAAGCACAAAATCAAACACATACTTAATCAAACATATATATATATATATATATATATATATATATATATATATATATATATATATATATATATATATATATATATATAACAGTTAAGGTATCAGGATGGTTTGGTCTATGACGGCTGTGCCAAAAAATCGAAAAATGAATTTGAATGAGGGAGGGGGCGGTGTCCAGGAAATCCTGTCATTTGATCCTTTGAGCGAGTAAATGAGATGGGCCTACTCCCCAAGTAAGCAATGCGACATAAACTATCAAATCACAAGTGGATTAACTTATCGGCAACCAGTTTGACACAAGATGTTATTAGAGTCAGTTATGGCAAGCTCACCGCATAATCTACATTTGTTCTATCTCTGATCCTGGGTAGTGGCATATAAAGCTACAAGCACAACACCAACAATGTGGCTGGCCTTACAAAATTTGACATCATTATAGTTTGGTTA
Organism: Hermodice carunculata; assembly: GCA_964020975.1. NCBI lineage: Eukaryota > Metazoa > Annelida > Polychaeta > Eunicida > Amphinomidae > Hermodice > Hermodice carunculata. Next base: position 73,484,067 of record OZ026618.1, read on the forward strand.
GAAGGAACGAAAATTTTCCGCGTTTCGGCCAATTCTATGCAAAAAATCAGCTTCACGACTTTTGAAAGCGTTTCTCTCGGAAATCAATTTTCACAAAAACAATAAAATAATTAAATAACGCCAGTCACTAACAGATAGATGTCGAAATTATCAAAGTTTTTTATTTGGCTTTTCAACTCTTCCTTTTCTCGACCTTTAGAGCTAAACACGGGAATCCTGTACCACATCGTGGTATCAAGTTCAAAATTTTATCCTTAATCACCAAATTGTTTCCTGCGGTAAGGTATATATTATAGTTTTTGATAATTTGCAAATCTTACAGTTGAATATATTGGCAAGGTGCTGATACAAACATGTAAATTTATACCCGCTCACTAAGCAGTGAAAAATGAATGAAAAAAACTTACAAAAACGAAATGCTGGGATTATGCTGGATATTGCTGGAGAAAACGTCCGTCATAATCCAGCATTTTCTGCCAAGCATCCAGCAATATCCAGCATTTTTCCAGCCAGTTCCAACAAAATTTCGCTGGATTCTGTCGGGATTTAACGAAATCCCGACAAAATCCAGCAAAAATGTGGAGTTCGGTGAGTTTTGATTGGTTCAGTTGGGGTTTGGTGAGTTTTGGTGGGTTCAGGTGGGGTTTGGTGTTTAGTGTGACCCCATGAAAGGCATGATTTCAGCTTTTACGTTTTACATTGTACATCACATCCATCGTGACTGTACCTCTACCACACTGATTGGCATTGGTTCATGTCAATAACGATATTCATACTGTGTATTAATCCAGTAACGTTAAGACATGAAAGCTCATGAGTTAATAATAGTGTACTCACAAGCCATTTCCATTATGATAGCCTTGAGAATTATCCCCGGCCATTGCAGTGGTTGCACATCCACCTCTTCCCCAATATTTTGCTCCCATTGAAGGCTGTGATGTTTGCGCGGGTTTAACCACTGCCAATGTTTGATCCAACCTCAAGGGAAAGACTACTAGATATTTAAATTTGTGGCCTTGCCCCATGCTTTGTCTGCAGTCGTTCAACACAGCACAACAGAACGCACTCTTCACAATCCGCAAATTCAGTTAAACGAAATATCCCGCCTTGCAAACCTTTGAAAACGAGGCTAACGGATGATCGAATATTTTGTATCTTCATTCAATATTTTGATAGGTAGAAGTCTAATGAATTTTCGAAAATACTGGCACAGGTAATTAAAGTTCCAGTTATAAGATATATACATAAGATTGCATACTAAAATAAAACTTTTGGGGCTAATTAATAATGCTGAAACATCGAGATTGTAATTGGAACTTGCGAGAGGGTAGACGCACTCGTTCCTCCTTTATCGCCCATGCTGCCTTCCTTCCACAGAAATCTTGACCATTGAAAATCTTACCAAGATCGAGATCTATTTTAATTATAATCTAGCAGGTCCAGCAAAAAAAAACAAAAAACAAAAAAAAAAAAAATAAAAAAAAAAAATAAAAACAAACAAACAAACAAACCAAAAAAACCCCCGTAATCATTTGCTGGGTTGAAAAATGTGAAAAATCTAGCAAAACCACACTGTGGTAACACGTAAGAATTTGCTGGACTATAGATTGTGCCAGTAAATTTCAGCAAACTCTTAACAACCAAAATCCAGCATGCCCATCAAAAACTAGGCAGTAACAAAATTAACACTGTGCCGGATTCTGCTGTGCTGTCAAAGACTCAAGATTAAAAATTTTCTAAGTTCTGTACCCTGAGGCCCACTCAAGCAAAATCCAGCATTTTTAACAAAAATCTAACATTCTAAAATTTTACAAGTTCTATTCCCAGCGAAATCAAGCATGCTCCCAGCGATATCCAGCATCCGAAGCAAAAACTAGAAAACCCTGAAAAGACTAAGTTCTCTCTCCAGGAAAATCCAGCCTGTTTCCAGCAATACCCAGCATTCCCAGCAACAGTGAGAATACCCTGAAAAAAAAACTAAGTTCTTTTTCTACCAAAACCCAGCATGTTTCTACCAGTATCCAGCATTTGCAAAAACCAGAAAATCGAGAAAAAAATAAGTCCTTTTTCCAGCAAAATGCAACGTGGTTCCAGCACTTCTCAGCGTGTCCAGCAAAATCCAGCATGATCCCAGAATTTTGATTTTGTAAGGGAAACTTGTCATGGCTCGATAGTCTCTGACCTCAAATTGTTACATCCATATGATCGCTTAAATGTAGAGTTTAATGGGTCAAGCTATCAATTTAAATGAGCAAGACAAAGTGAAGAGCGACAGAATCTGTTGCACGCCTCAAGCCATCATGGTACCTTAAATATCCTAATGTGTGTTTATTTGTAAAGGGTGCTTAATTTTGCAATATACGCACTTCGCGATATCGGGTTTTTAATGTCAAATTTTCTGTTACTTTCAATTAAAATATACCTATGAACACTCGCTTCGTTCCCACAGAGAGGCTCAGAATATTATACTCCTGAGTGTCAGCAACAGACACGAGGTGGCCCCCCATGTTCAAGCAATCAGACTCCGCTTCAGACCAATTTACCTTCTTCTGATTGAAATAACGAATATAGTACCAACTGTTTCTGAAGGAAAACCAGTGCGGATTGTACTCTGAAAACAAAGTCAGCATGTTAGTCATTCAAAAGTGAAGCTTTGTACTGACACGGTGCTGTAGCATGAAACTTACTTGGGGTACCTGACTGACACAGACACACAGACACACACACACACACACACACACACACATATATATATATATATATATATATATATATATATATATATATATATATATATATATATATATATATATATATGAGAAACACATGACAACAGAGGTATGCGAATAACATTTAATTCAGAATATAGAACAGAGAATAGTCAACCTAATCATAATACAGTATCGACCATAATACGAATAATCATAACTAATAATATTTGGCACTGGAGCACGAGCAACAGTGAACAGATCTTACACCCAGCGAGTTGGGAGTGGACGTAAGTTGCGACGGAAGCTTATGAGGTAAAAGAAAGCTGACGGAGTCTCCCAGGAAGCTGGGTGGAATAAGTAGGTGCAGACATGAGTGAGTAATGGTGGTGTGAGGCTGACACAGACAGCCCAGAAAACAGAGAGTCGCACCTGTTGGACACGGACCGTAGGTGACAGAGAATTACACTCGGCTTGTTGATATACAGAATCGCAACCGTAGCAGAGCAACGGGAAGAGGTTAGCTGTATTAGTAGGGTAAATGGACAGTGACCAGGTGAAACACCTACCTGTGGGGCAGGGTGAACTTGAAACTCAGATTGGGAGGGTGGAAAATTAGTAGTAAGAATGGGGAGGCGAGAGCAAGTAGTTTTGGCATAGGGGCTCACGCCAGAAGTGAGGCAGCCCAGTAAATGGTATAGCACTCAAGTGGCATGCAGCACCAATCTTGAGGCGACCCATTGACAGAAATTATTTAATAGGAAGGATGAGACGGGAAAACATGTAGAACAATCAAGTGTACAAAGTTGACAAAATGCATAAATAGATCCATAGTACAGTGATCGACAGTAGATAAATGAGATGATGTAAGCACTGACCAGCGTACTGGCTGAGATTCCTCGGAGTGTCTACAGTTGTATGTAAATAAGCACCGGAATAGTAAGTTAATTAAGCTGATGCTCAGCGGCTCAGCTAAACTTGCTATTTCGTTTTTTTTAATTGCATTATGATACTTATACTGTGATTTTTCACTTTTCACCTAAATAAATGTTGATTTCCCACTTCAATATGTGAAATGTATTGAAATATAACGTGTACCACGGGTACAAAACTAACAAATACACACACACACACACACACACACACACATATATATATATATAAGTATATATATATATATATATATATAAACACATGGCAGATATTTAACCGTATGATGACAACACAAGAGTACTGAAGGGTTTAATTAGAGCTACATATTGATATAATGTAAGCATGCAGCACGTGTCAACATAACTGTGGCAAGGATCTCTGGGCTGAAGCTAAAGATTGATTGGCCGTATCCATGTATGAATTATAACATTCACTAGCCCAGCGGCCCATAGCCGATATTAGATGGTCTGGCACGGTAGGGACCGACGATGAGGTCGCTAAGCCCCGGCGTAGGCTGTGCCCACTGAATTGATTGACATCTCCCTGTCCAATGAGAATCAACAATGTTCTAAGATTTTGCACAAAAATATGTCTGGTCAAAACAGAACATTCAGGCACATAAAACAAGGGCTGGTGTGGTAATGCTTCCATAGATTTTCGAACTTTAACGAATTTAGCAAGCACTTTATAGGGACATAATGAACAGCCTGTTCCACCACCCTAGCTCCATACGTCCCTTCAATTGCAAAACCAACCGCTTAGACAAATCCTTCCTACCTGACGCTATCAAACTGTGGAACAATCTTCCCTCCAATATAAGAGACTCAATTTCCCTCCAAATATTCAAATCAAAGCTGAAAGCAACACTACTAGCAGTGGATCATGTTCCTGTTTACTATACCTAAGGCCACGGATTTGCCAACATTTGGCTGACCCAGCTTCGTCTTGAATTCTCGAGACTTTACTTTGATCTCTGTAAAGTCAACATCATCCCGCAACCTACATGTTCGTGTTCCTACCCCACTGAAGATCTGCAACATTACCTGTTCTTTTGTCCAAAGTATTCAACTTATAGAATTAGACTTCTCAACTCCATTATCCCTATTATTGCTCCCGGCGTCCACCCTAATCTGATTATACACACAGCGAGTGACTGACTAGCTCACATTCTTCACTTTGGTAGCTACCAATTGTCCATTCCACAGATACATCGTAGATACAAGCTGCTTCATATCTTAGTTCTGTTATGCATAAGCAGTAATTTTCAATTGAGTTAATCGCTGATTTACATAATTCTTACTTCCCAAATGTCATTTATGAAATTTCCTACCGCTGGTCAGTATTATTGTGAACAGGGACGTATATGTGTACATTCTACCTGCAGATAACTATTTTGCTTTGTTTTGCATTTTGACGACTACTACTACTGTGATTTTTTTATGCAGGGCACAAATCTGAAGCATGTTTACAGCTTCTCTGTTAATTGGGTAATTTTGTTCTTGTTTTGTCCTGTGTGTTTTGTAATAAACATTTTGTGTGTCACTCCATGTTCCGGAGAACCCTTCGATTAGTGACATCTCGATGTACTATAGGGCAATCCAGTTGATATTAATATGTTTAAATTAAATTAAATTTCGAACAACTTAATGTGAACGCCTCGGCCGAATGGATCTGTTATAGAAACCTTGATATTCAGTTCAATATATCGCCTTTGAAGTGAGGTGTCGTATTTAAAGGTAAAATCCTGCATAGAAACATGTATGGAGGGATCGTACTCGGATGTTTGAGCGGTAAACTCTCTAGAGCGCATACAGCCAAACCAGCGTACACGTAGAACTGTCTCCATAAGTAAATCTCGGTACGGTCCAAATACACCATGACGAGCAGACCACACAGTTGTTTAAGAATAGGTACTGTGATTGGCATGCGCTTCTGTGGCACGTGTTGTTGGTCTTTCTTTTTATTCCTCTAAGCACAAGCTGTAAGGGCACAAGGGAACCGCCACGCTTGTCGCAAAGCACGTCACCATGACCATGTTTAACATATACATTCCTTATTGCTGCTAAATAGGTTCTGATGGTCGTTATTTTCAAACACAAGACATGAGCACAATGGGTTACGATTCTTATCAACAAATCCTCGTCCACGCGATCAGGTATATTACGAGTACTGATGCCATGCAGAAGGCAGAACACTTTGAACTGGCCAACTCCTGAAGTGTACATGGCGTTTGTGGCAGGACTGAGGGCATTTTGTTGGTAATATTGAGTTTGTCTGTCTAAGTGAACAGAAGGCGTGGAATCTGTTCTGGTGTTCGGTAGCTTGCGGTGCCAGCTCCTGGAAAAGGGAAATTTGTCCTCTTGAAAGGACATCGCTGAGGATATTTTGATTTGTGGATAACCATGTACTCCGAAAGTCAAAACTGTTTATAGCGGCTTCGGCGGCAAATCGTCTCTTTAGCTTGATGATGTGTGGGCACTTAGAGCATCGTTTGTTTAAAATATAACAAATTAAGTTGTGGTCACAATGAAACAATATACGTTTTCTTTGCCACAAGTTTCCCCATAGGCAAGCACTTATCACCACGGGATATAACTCTGAGAGAGCCCAAGAGCTCCTACTGTCAATATCTGGCGCATGCTCTATCCACGCACCGTGAAAACATTGACCAGTACTTTGATTAAATCCTCCGAATCCCGACCAACTCGAGTCAGTTACGGTATGTATCTCTAACATATCGGTAAGGCCATCGTCTAAAATCATAGGTTTACCGTTCCATCGCTGGATTATGCAAAGTAACATAGCGATATCAGCTTTACAACCACTGTCCAATTTCACGTAAGACCACAAACACTGAGCACTTTTTGCTACCTCCAGTAATCTCGCAATGTAAGTTCTTCCCATTGGGGCTACTCGCGCGGCATAACAGAGGTGACCCAGAAGGCTGAGAAAGTCAGTTTCTGGCTTTTATCTTTTGCCTTATAAGTCAGTAAAGTACCTTTGAGCCCTGAAGGTTTATCCTGCGGCAAACGTGCCTCGATGTTTATGCTATCCAACGTGATACCTAGGTATTGAATCACTGCCGTGGGTCCTTCAGTTTTGTGATGACTAATAGGGATACCTAGGTTATTGAATTACATTGTCATAATGGCCATAGAACGTTGGCAAGCTAGCATGCTTGCATCTATGGTTAAAAAGCCGTGTAGTAAATACAATAAATGTGCTATACCATAATTGTTAGTTGTGATGTAATGAACTGTTTGACTCAGAATCATCAAAATTTTAGGTGACGAACGGCTTCCGAAACAAAGTCTTGTATAGAAGTAATTTTTTTCCTGCCACTGTAGCCCATCAAGATGCCATAGTCTAGGTGCGATAGGCAAAAATTTGAAGTCTTCCCGAATATCTAACTTGTTCCTTATGCTACCGACCCCAAGTCGTTTGATTATTGCTATGGCATCGTCTATGCGTGTATACAAAAGGGAATACTCTTCTTCGGGTATAAGATCATTGATATTAGTGTGGTCAGGTATATGATGTGGGCCGCTTAAATCCAGAATAAATCTCTGTTTGCCTCAATATTTGCCTGTTACTACGCCTATAGGGTTAATACGATAAATGGGGAAAGGAGTAGGACAAGTGTCTTTGCTGTAAGGACCTATTAAGTAACCTTTCTCCAGCTCGTCGGCGATAGCACTTGTGACGAAATCTGAGTTTCAAATGCATGAACGTAAGTTTTACATGTGTAAGACTCAGTCGGTAGCGCCGTGACGCCGGTGTAAAAACCATTTTGTAATCCATCCAAAAGCTTGTCCACATATGATATGTCTGGGTGTCTACGCAGTTCACTTTTTATTCTTTCAACGTTCATTGGCGTACTTGCTGTAAACGTGTACGCTTTAATCATTTTTTGACCCAGAGCTGTTCTTGGTACTGTTTTTGGTGCCTGGGTCAGTAAAGAATCTATCACTCGTGGTCTGAGGACTTACAGCTGTCGCAACGGTTCCTGATGACGCAGAAACCCTGCATTTATCGTCACAAGCGGCATGGCTTGTATCCTTACATTTGCCACAGACATGGGTATAGAAATATTTAGTATCGCCTTTGCGACACCGCCCTGCATTGAAGTTGTTGCAGATTTGTCGATTATGAAAGTATGAGACCGGGCGGCCTTGTACATCTTGCTGGGACCGCATTTCTCGGCGATTAGCCTGAGCGTAAGTATTGTTGTTCTTATTTAGGGTATGCCCGCAAAAAAGGTGTGACGTGGGCGATGCTTTTGCAAATTTCACAAGCATTCGCTTTCTGGCATGCAAGTACCGTCGTGTAGAGCATTGTGTCTCGCTTGCTTTAGTCTACTTTGATGCCCTTTGCCAGCGCTGCAGCAGCTTTGGCGGAAAATAGTTTGTGATAATCGTAAAAGCCAAAGCCAGTAAACTGGCTGCTCATGTCCACTATATCTGCGAGATATTGGTTAAATTCCTCGCGTCTTTGGGGATAAGTGCTTCACATGACTCCCATATACACAGAGAACGCTTTTACGAACTTGCTTCGAGTCAGACTTTAATTGAGCCTGGCGTCCGACGGTGCCTTTAACGGGTAAACGTCGCTGCCAACATTTATTGTTCTTTGGAATATATCTCCGCTGAAACCCGGTATCAACAGAGCCGCGGGCTTTATGTCTTTGCCTGCGATAATTTGGGCTTCACGTGAGGTGAAATAACATCTATATGCGGCAAACTATCAACTGGGATTCCTTTGGATGATAACAGAGGATTTTCCACTTGCACCCCTGATTCAGGGAGGTTCAAAGCGTCAGAATTCACCACACCTTGTTGCAGATGCATGCCGTCATTGTTCCTGGTATGGACCAAAGATACCATTGGTTCATTTGTTGTTTCCAAGCCACCAGAAAGTTAGGAACGTATATCCGTGACTGCCTTGGCCAGATTGGCGATGCTGTCTCTCAGTTCTTTAATTTTCTTGGCGGTATCATGTTTACTAGCAGGTGCAGTACCCACGAAGGTATCTACGTCTGTCGTAATAGTACTACCCGAAACCAGATCCTCAGACCTGTATTGAGTGCGCCTGTAAGGGGCGTTGTCCCGTTTGGCCGGTTGCACAGTTTTTTTTTTGTTCGTTTGTTTGTTTGTTTGTTTGTTTTTTTTTTTGGTTTGTTTTTTCTTTATTTTTTGTTTTCCCTTTTAGCATTTTGAACTCAGTCACACTGAGCCGCCGAAAATCCAAAAATAGTTCAAAGTTACGCTTCAGGTTGAAATGTGGAGGATTGGAGACTGTCTTGAAGTTGATATAGCAGGAAGAAATACAGCACGAACGAAACTTTGTCTTCAACCAGCAACAAGTACGTGATGGTGGACCCTAGTTCTGTAGCCCCATCTCAGCGATATGCTAATGAGCTCCTTAGTGCCAGATGAAATGGCACGTGCATATATATATATATATATATATATATATATATATATATATATATATATATATATATATATATATATATACATACATACATACATATATATATATATATATATATATATATATATATATAAATATATATGTGTGTGTGTGTGTGTGTGTGTGTACAAGAAAGGAAACCTATGAGCGTAGCTACCAAACAGCTACACAGCTGTATTTTCTTGGCCGTTGACTAAAAGGGGATGCTGAGAGATAGCATGGGTAGATAGGTACACATAACACATGAAATTAAAATTCTGCAATACCCTTTTTTACCCCTCATCACAGTTTGTATGGGAATGACAGTACAGGAAGGATACAACAAAAATGTTATTTTCCACCTTACAGTTGTGTCCATCCCTCTATCAGACAATCCCTATTTGTTCTTCCGTCGCTGTATCTTTTCATCACATTATATCCTTTTTCAACTAGATTTTACCTCAAGTATATGAAAGAAAACTTACGGCACGGCTGAAGGTCACAGTACTCCCATCTATATTTGTTATCTGATGTGTAACACCAAGGTCCATTTTCGCTATTGTCCGGATTTCGACAGAAATTCGATGCCTCCTTTAACGATTTATCCGGGAAGAGACTGCTATCTTTGAAGTGATGAGGGTGTGGATAGTGTTCATCCCATCTTTGACAAGTTCTTCCATGTTTTGTTTTATTCAACTTGCCTATATATTCCCTGCCTCTTGGTGTTTGTAAACATTCTTAAACAACGAAAGATACCTCGTTACATTTATGAAGCAAGTATTCAAAATACCTTGTGTTGCACATGAAGGGAACAACTGACACTGTTGCACCCTTTTGACCTTGCCAACTGATGCTCTATTATAAATAATATCTTTCAAATCACAAATTTACATATATTCCACCGTATACGTCTATCTAAAATGATGATTGTTGTGATCCTGTTTTTCCCGATTCTACAGAACAAAGCTTCTGAAATGTGAAAATCTATATCTCAATCCCTTAACACCCCTTAGCAGTAATTCTGACAACACAGGAAGGTGGTAAATTAGTGAATGTTTATATAACTACTTTGACATAAGCTTAAACGCATATTGCGGGCTCCACGTCGTATCTTTCATTTATCGTGACTTAAAGCAAGCATAGCACTGCTGTGGAAAGAAAAAAAAAAAAAAAAAAAAAAGTAGTGTGACGGCGGAAACCAAAAACCCTCCTGACAAAGAAAATGAAAGCTAGCGAGCAGTCCAGTGGGAATAACCGATCCTCTGGCAAACTGAGCCAGTCGTTATGAATAAACTGAAAAGATATCCGAGGTACCTCCACACCAAGTGAGAAATGAATTTGGCTGACACTTTTAAGAATAACTAGAAAATGATAATTGCTGCTTCAATTGCCATTTAAAAGACAAATCAAGCAAAATGAACGTATACATTAACCAACGAGCGTCCGAATTGCTCGGTTCTTTAAAAGTCAGGGGGCACACAGCAATTCACCTGGTAAAAAAATAAATAAACTTCATTTAGCCCCTTGAACAAGGTGCAGTTCCAGCAAGTTTCAGCACAATCTGAGGGGTGGCTGTGGAGACGTAAAAGACAGCTAAACACAAAATGCATTAGAAAAATCACAGCGCCACCAGCTGAATACATTAAGGTTTATAGGTACGCAGATGTGTCCCTGCAAAGCCCCTGAGCGATTCCGACAGAGATATGGTGGACGTTCTTCAGGATTTATCCCCAAAGAGTCATTAAAAGTGCAAAAATTCGTGTGTTCTCCAGGATTTGTCCGAGTCATTCAACGTAAAAAATCCACAGCGTGACCTCTCGAACAACGTTAGTACAGACTAAACCAAGGTACATAGTCACCATGTTTCAAGTGACTCTGACCAATGGTTTTGGGACAGTGGAAATGTAACTGTAACGACACCAGAGTTCATTGGCGAACGACGGGCGACTGAATATTTAGCTGACAGGCAAGTCACAAACAGAGTACTGCCATATATCAGGGACAGGCCGACTGCAGTAAAATCATGTTAATTTTCAGTTACAAAAATAGAACATGTGTACAAGTTAAACAGACTATGTGTCCCAGTGTGTTTTCCAGTTCTGTTTGATTTATATGGGAAACAGCCCACCTGTCTGCAAAAGTAGACAAGGAGCTTTGCTATTAATCGGCTACCTCTAACAGTACAAACTAGAAATTCAAGGAAAGTTATGATATTTGTTTAAAATTATTAAATGTGAAATAAATCTTTGAATTAGTAGTGCCCTACAGTTGACTTCTAGGTATCAAAATCTTTGTACCATTTATGTTTAAATGAGAGTCAGAGACGGAGAGAGAGAGAGAGAGAGAGAGAGAGAGAGAGAGAGAGAGAGAGAGAGAGAGAGAGAGAGAGAGAGAGAGAGAGAGAGAGAGTTACATTATTGTTTCTTTCAACAAAGTTTGTTCATCATAATTTTTAAGAACATTGTTTGTGAAAAATCATAGCATTCATATACTCATCATAATAGCTTTCACATTTGTATCCAAAGGATCTGCATCTAAAAGCCTGTATAATTCTACATATGTATAGTTTAGTGCGACGGCATCTGCCGCTTCTCTGCCGAGTTTAGCCTCAGGAGTATAATATTTTATCACCCAGTTTTGCCAACTTTGCAAGTAGAAACAAGATTCACTTCCATTTAAGCAGTTCTTTTCTATCTTGTCATTACCTATTGCTGCATATGTGGAATGTTCTCTACTTAAAGCGTTATTACTTATATGAAACCATGACTGCTAGTCTGTGCAAGCAATAGAACCAACGCTTCGCTGAAAAGCGATGCATTGCTGATTTTATCAGATCGCAGGTACCCCTCCAATAGGGGCACATCTATGAATCGATCGTTTTCTATCGTTATATTGACAGATAGATGGATAGATAGATAGACAGAAAGATAGATAGATAGATAGAAAGATAGACAGAGAGATAGAGAGAGAGTCTATGTGTGTGTGAGAGAGAGAGAGAGAGAGAGAGAGAGAGAGAGAGTCTATGTGTTGTGATTTTCTCCAGATTCTACAGGACCTTTATTTGGCATTCGGTGTAGTCTCTTTCGTCCATGTTAATGGTAAAAGCATAGATTTTAACTGGAGGCATACTCAATATCAGACACATGTGTTCAATTTTCTCTTGCAAAAACACAGTTTAAGATTCAGTTCCCTTTAATATTGCCCAATAAGAAGCGTGAAGTTCTCCAAAATGGATCTTATTTCCAACGAAACTTCGTTGAAGCTGCAAGATTCATCAAATTATCACATTAACTTTATCTGACAGTAAATCTTGTCATTCACTTCAAATCCATTCATGTTTCAGTTGACATAAACTTGCTTTATTTATGTCTCAATTGACAAAGGGTCGCTAATGAGACAGCAATTGATTGTGAGTTTCGGTCTTTACACGTACATTCTGTTTTAACAACAAGGAATACACGTGTGTATAACCAATTCAGGGCTTTTGCCTAAGGCAACGTCGAAAAAGTATGCCATAGTCCAATCATATCGCTTATTATTAGCTTGTAGTTGCTATGCGGTGACCCTTACTTTTGCTACGGTCCGTCCAGCATTTGCCATGCAGGACCCGGGATGGTACAAAATATTTCAATCACTCCCACGCTGATTTAGTGTCTTCTATTCACTGACTGGACGTAACACTTTCCAAGTTTTATAGGCCTTGCTGAACCAGGTGCCCGCTGACTTTGCTGTGGAAGACTAGCACATATGTGGAAATGACCAAACCCACAAAATGTTTCAATGTGTTGATTCATGTTCTCAGCATGGAAGCAGTATGTTCAGGAATTAGCATTCTGGTTGTCAGCAGGACTGATGTACAATTTCCAAGGATGAAACCAGACTTCTATTTACGAGCAACGCCAGTTTTACATACGAATGTCATAATGCGTTTGGGAATTTTTAAGATTGACTTTGAATGACAAACTTTATTCCAGGAACTCTCTGCCCAATTAAAAGGGAAAGGGTCAAATATATTCATTACCTGAGTCGCACGGAGGTATGTTACATAAACCCAAACGAACTCTTCTGTCTGTGGTAAAGCACCATGGAGAGGGACCCTTGTTTGGATTACGGCAGTAGTTAGAAACTCTATTAAGATTGTAATTGTCATTAGGAAAATACTTCCCAGTGAACATGTGCCTGTGAGGGTGGTTCTTGTACCATTTTTGACACACTTTTCCGCTTGCAGTATGATTCAAAACGCCATTATAGTATAACCCTTGAGTGGTAAACACGCATTCTGGAAGCATATATACAATTAACCAAAAATAAAATGTGAAATTCTACGTGACAATAGTTTTAACTGCTCCATTTGAATGTTAAGAGATTAATAATCGGATAAATACTTCTGAGTCAGACACAATGGTTGTCTAAGTTACATATATAAAATATACTCTGGTAAGTACACAGATATTTAGAAAAGCTCCATTCTACTTTTTGGTTGTCTAAGTTACATATATAAAATATACTCTGGTAAGTACACAGATATTTAGAAAAGCTCCATTCTACTTTTTATTACAGAATGAATGCATCATGAACCACAAATGACTGAACGTAATATATATTTCCATGCATATAAAACTGGGCATTAGTTTGTATCTTATTCTGTAGAAATAAAGGAGTATTCTTTTCTTTCTCCCCCTGTTCTCTCCCCACCCGCCATCTAGATATTCTATTGTTTGCCCTTTAAGCGGTACTTCCATCCATCATTTTTCTGCTCAATATGGATTTTAAATATGATATTTCAAAATGCCCAAACATCAAATACAAACATTTGGTACAGATATACTACGTGTGGCTGCAATAAGTTAATGTAATCAATTGTTACTGCTGTTTAATTTTCCTCTCATTTGACTTGTTAAGTTACGAGCATACCTTGCATATTCACATTGTTTGTTCAAAGTGCGCCGGGTCTTCCGAAGTCTCATTAAATGTGAATATTTAACCTGTAGCGACAAATGTGCTATGAGTGTTTGTGACGTGATTGTTTCCAAAACGGCATCTCCTCACAACACAAATTTTTTTTGTCCCATTTTGAAAAGTTAGCTTTACACACAACCTATGGGCAGATAGTCATGATGCGTTCCCACAGAGGAACGCATAACTTTGGGGGGGGGGGGGGGGGGGGGTAGGGGGTCTTTCACCTATCATTTTGTCCATTCATCTGCCCAGTCAACGTTAGCTGCCATTTTTTTTCACGATTGCTAACTTAAGTTCCTTTGCTCTTCGATACATTCAAGATGAATGTATTTAATTTTTGGGTCAGTGCAACCTATTTATTTGTCATAATAGTACTAATAGTACTATTACTGCTACCACTACAAGTGTAACTTTAACTATCACCTGATGATGATGATGATGATGATGATGATGATGATGATGATGATGATGATGATGATGATGATGATGATGATGATGATGATGATGATGATGATGATGATGATGATGAGGCCAATGACGATGACGACGATGCAGAAGATGATCAACTGTTTTGAATGCTGACACCTGGTATGTCATTACTGTGTATGGCATACTTTACTCTGCTTGTAGATTATGGTTAAAAATCCATTTTCTACATAATGTGACAATACATTACTCAATTGATTGTAACAGAGTCGAGTTCTGTTGATAGCTAGTGGGCAGGATTTTTTTCCTTCAGTGAGGGATACATTTCATTATGTTGTATGTGTGTCATTCCATTCATCTCTCGATCCAGACGTTTCTCAAACCCCCCCTCCCCAGTACCTCACAAAGCAAGTATTAAACGCTAAAGGATACTACTCCATTGTTCTACTTTGAGCCCAATATTGAAGGTCAACATCATATGACAGCTCCAAAATAAAATGCTTCTTTTTTGTTTTTGTCTAATTTTGTAAATTTCAAACTTTAAAGCCATTCAATGCACCACGGTGTCCTTACATCATGATAAACCGATCATATCTTACGTGTCATAGATGACTTAGGAATGTAGTTGCACATGCGCAATTCATGATATCCAAATTTGCAAAGCAAACTTGATAGTCATTGCACTTGAACAAGGGGTCCTACGGCCTGGTGTTCTTCTGACAGATAATCTGGTAACCATGACCAAAACATTATTTTCTGAAAAACATTCCTTTGAAAACCTTAAGAAATTAATGAAGGCCATTATCAAGATATTGAATTGAATCTGTGTCCTGAAGTTTTTAGTAGCCTTGAAAACTAGGTCAAGGTAACACAATCACTGGGTTACGGTGGCAAGAAAGTATGCCACCAAGAGTTTTATGTACAACGCACTCAAGTTTAATTTTGGAGGTTCAATCTCTTTTCAATTGATGTCCAAGCTATACCCTGCTATTACATAATCAGGTCTTCCAAATTTCCCTGGTGACCTTGGAAGGTTGGTCACGGCCACTGATATTACATATCATATTAACAATGGAAATAATCCATATATCCTAACAATCTGTTATTAAAGTACATTAAATGGAATTTTGTGTCTTTTAAAACATAATAACTCATCATTTTCGTCAATTTGTAAGTGGCGCCTTTAGTATCATGTGATACCAAACTTTTGATCTCCTCCAAAAGGCCCACTTAATTAAATGAAGAACTATTAAAAAAAAATGAACGATGCCATAGTGGTCCTTCAAGTTTCACATTTCGACCTATATATTACATAATTATGTAGGTGGCGCGAACAATACCAAACTCAACCTAAATTTTTATTCACTTGATACGCGCTGAAAATTAAACGGGGCTATGTTATGAAGAGTGGACTGTATTTCGCTCACAAGGAAAAGTTCGTTGATGGACACAAGGACTGATGGATGGACATGAGTAATCGCACAAGCTCTGGAACCTATTTTTAGCTGAATGTATAACGATAATAGCGCAACGCTCAAGTGACTGACACCTGAGGAATCCCATGTATTGAATCACAAGCTACTGTAAGTACCACCACTATTACGCATATTTCTATAAATACTAGTCCATGAGTTATTCACATGTTCTTTGTCGATGTGCACACACACACACACACACACACACACACACACACACACACACACACATAAGTAGCACAATGCTAGCAATGCAATTATTCCTATCAGTCATGATGCAGTTAAAACAGGACTGTGGAGGTGCTGTGCTCAGCTGAAGATACGTAAAGGGCTGAAGTGGTCTTGACAAATTCAGAATGATATCATCTGGCAGGACTATAAATAACATGTACGCATCCTTTTGCTAAGTATTCCATTGTTTGGATAATTTATGCAAAATAGGTTAAAATGACACTACCACCATTCAGTGAATAAATGATGCGGAGAGCAAGCCCATGTAAACTCCTAACAGGTTTGAAGAGGTTCCAACTTACGCTTTGAGAGAAAAAGTCAACCAAAGTGAAAATGCAGAATAATTTAAAAAAAAAAAACAAACAAAAAAAAAACGAAAAACAATTATTGTTGTGCCGTCTGTTAAAAAAAGCATCTGAAGTGTCCCTGTGCAATAGGAAAGCAATTGGCCAGGCAGTTTTGCATGTGAAGAACTTTGTTGAAGATTTTACTAAAAATGAGGAAGAAAGTACGTTACAAAACGTTAAACTCATTTTGCTGTGACCATCTGAACAAATTAGTAGTGACGACCCTAAAGTACATCCGCGCCATGCGTGAAGTGAATGCCGTTGACGGTTTTTAGCGAAGATGCCAAAAATATGAATTTCTATTGCACTAGCCATAGATATACCTGGTAATCAATATGACAGGAAGGTAGCGGGGCCTGTCTACCTATACAGTGTTTGTACGTCTGACGATGCAGTGCTTAATTGTTGTCTATACTTCTACGAGAGGCATTAATATAGGGCTACTTACTTAGCAACGCCCCTTAGCAATTTTCAAGCCATTGTTTGAACAGCTTTAGAGGAAAAGAATGTTAAGTCTTTAGCCAAAACATGAACCCAATTTCATTTAAAAATGAAACAAAAAAAAAAAAACAAACAAAAAAAAAAAAAAACCCTTCACTGGAGTGGGACTTAAACATGTTGATAGAGACCTGGTACACCCACAACCAGTTTGAAATGAATCTGGGTGACGGTTTTTAGCAAGGTATGTCAATTGATAATACATGTACTACCATCAGCAGAGCTTATAGATTTTGGGATTCATAAAGTGGTCTCTCGAGAAAGGAGAGATTCTCATGACGATTGTCGAGACAGATGTCATTGAAAACTGTAAGGTTGTTTCCTTGTTGAGTTTTGTTTTCAACTGCCACATAAGATACCATAGTGGTTCTTGTACTAAGACAATACCCTCTTTTGAAAAACCACTTTGCTACACAGTATACCAGTCTTGAGAGATGGCTGCAATGAAAGACTAAGCATATTTACAAAGACTGCTCTCTTAAAATACTGTGCTAACTTTTCCATGTTATTGTGCCTCTAATGAAAGCCCACCTGTTTTGAGAGACCACATTTTAACTTACACAACGGGTGGTTTTTCAAGACAGAGGGCATTGTATCTCAAAACTATAATCTCTAATAACAGGTAAAGTTACAAGAGTTGGAGCAGGACAAGAGAGGAAAGGCAGGTCTTGCATGGTAGACAGTGTGTATATATTGTATCGTAGTAGCAACTGTCTTGTATGGCCAATGAGTGGCTTTTCAACAAAGGTGGTATCATATAAATACCAGCTGCAATTTAGAAAAGTCCCTGAGCTATATCCAACAACGCATAACCTTAGCTTCCTTAAAGGGCAGTAGTGACTGTTTTAACAAATTATTTTATATTCTCAGCCCCGAAACATGACATTATAGTGTCGCATATCAAACACAGTGAACTTGTGCTGATATAAAAGACAGACAATGTACCAGGTGGATGGTGTATCTTGGTAATTAAAAATGATCATGCTCATTATTGCACAGTAACTAGGTATATACTAATAAATCACAAGCCATGTTCTCCTTGTGAACCAATCGCAAACCATGTTCTTATTGTGAACCAATCACAAGCCATGTTCTCCTTGTGAACCAAGAGCCAGCTGGTGACCAACTCTGGCGGCTGATCAACGCTAATGCTTTAAGTTTACACAGAAACACTCCTACAGACTCTTAGTTTTCAATTTGGTCAATGGCGGTGCATGTTTTTTTCTCTTTTTTTTGTTTTGTTTTTTGTATCTATATCATGTTTTGTGCGTTTTGGCTTTTGTCTACTTCTCCAGACTCATCACTCAGATAAAACTGAAACCTGGTGGATGTATTCCTTGTGAAAAGGTAGAGCACAATTATTCACAAGGTTGCACTGCTGTGGAGTTCTGATCTTAAACATTTTTTTTCAATTCCTGTACTGGTAGGTAAATGTACTTTGACATTTTATCACTATGTGAGTCAATAGGCACTCTGATGTTAACTCACACTACCAACTTTTTTTAAATGGATTTTTTGGTAAAATTTTGTTGGGGGGGGGGGGGGGGGGAGAATCATAAAAAAAAATCTTCTCCAAAACCGCTCATCCAATTGATTTGATATTACAAAACAACAATCCAAGGGACTTATAGTTCTTAAAATGTTCTTGATGCCTGATTTTTAATGACTTGTTAATTCTGGTGCTTGCTTGTTGATGCAACCAATCTATTAATATTTACAAGTGAATGGAGATAGCAATGGAAATTCCACATTTTTTTTAATCCTCCAAAACCATCAAAAACATTCACCTGAAACTTGGTGGGAATGTACCTTGAGCGAGTCTCTAGAGTTTACTTAAATGGTCACGGTCCAGTGTATTTTGGATTTTTAACGAATTTTATTTGATTTTTCTGCAAAATGTTTAAAAATCGTCTCTGATGCCGCCCAGGCAATTGCTTCAAATTGCGTGGGGACACTTGTGGAGACCCCTGCACCTTAATTCGTTCAACTGGTGGTGCTGCAATTTTACTGTATTTCCTTTTACGATTGGCAAGGGGGTATGTACATGTTAGCAACAGTAATCATGGTTTGAAAGAGAGGTGACCTTGTTATCTTAGTTCACATAACCACTTCAGATTGTGCATGTGCGGTCAGCTGAGCATAGAGCTGCCACTATCCTCTTAGCGAAAAAATGTTTTTCTTTTATCGTTTGGCAAAAAAATTGGACAAAATTGCCAAAACATAACAATGTGATATCTGCACTTAATTTGAATTGAATCAGGCTGATGGGATTGGATAAAAAATTACAAAGATATGAAAGATGGACCCATGACGAGGACATAACAGGCAAGTGAGCCCCCTAAGAATGCAGCTGTAACAAAAAATCATCTGAGCTAAAAGACAAGAGGGCTGTGTACACAACTTGTTTTCAGCTGACTTTGGTATCCAACCAAAATGAAGTCCCGTTCTGGTCCTGTGGTATCCATAGATGTTCCTGCACAATTTTGAATAACTGGGCAATCAATATTTGGAGAAAGAAAAATGTTAAAGATTTCGCAAAGAAACAAAAAATAAAATCATTGAAATCTAAAACTAACAGACGACCACCAATTTAAACAAAGTCAGTACAGACCAACCAGAGGTACATCCCCAACGACGTTAGAAGTGATCTAAATTAGGCTTTGGAGAGGGTCTACAATTTCAAATATGATTATAATCCCTATTGACTAACAAAGGAAAATACAGAATTTATGTATCAACAGATAATTACCCAATTTAAACAGTTGGATTATTTGGCAGATGTGCATCGACACCATCTATATAACACTGTTTATTGTCTTTTCCACGAGGTACATTCCGCCAATTGACATCAAAATGTAAGAAATGGCATTTGATATGCCCAAACAGTAAAATTACATAAACAGGACATTTAAAAACAAAACAAACAAACAAACAAACCAACGAAAAACAAAAACTAACAAACAAACAAACAAACAAACAAACAAACAAAAACAAACAAACAAACAAAAGCAAATAAACAAACAAAAAAACAAAAACAAAAACAAGGAGTGCTCACGTGAAATGTCGATATAATTGCAGATTGTTTTAAGGTTAAAAAAAAAATCCAGACCTACTGGACTGTAACTGTTTGTAAAAACATAGTAAACGCCTACCCAAGGTATATCCCCATCATGGTTAAAGTATATCTGTCTGACGGTTTTGGAGAGGAAGTAAAAAATGAAGAGTTATTTACAATCCCCGAGACATACATGGTAATTAAAATCTGCATCAACCTACAAGTACCTAAATTAATCTGGAGGAACAAGACAGTCCTGTGACATAGGCTTTGGATACATTGGGCTTGTGTCCTTTGTTTTGGAGAAGGGGTTTTAAAGTTTTTAACCCCCCCCCCCCCTAAATCAACCCCAAAATTAATAAACAATCTAGAAATTAATGGATCATGACTATTTACATAAACTTTGGTAGAGACCTACCCAAAGTTCATCTTCACGTTTCAATTGAATCTGGCATATGGTTTTGGATTTGAAATCCAAAATGTGAACTACCTCTGCGGTCCACCTTTCCATACATCGTATTCAACAACAACAACAACAACAAAAAATATATATACATATTTTAAATATTTTGTCACAAATGAGAAAAAAAAAAAGAAATGGACTTTTAAAACCCTAAAATTGCTTCAATTTATTTTTGAAAAAATATATGTTCACAAGTTTTCGAAATGGAAGTTAATGACGGGGAGCCAATGTTATCAAAATTGGTGCATTCTGTAGGAAAAGAAGTTAGCCATGACACACAGACATTACAAGCTGCCTTAAGTGGAATATTAGTATCCATGTGAGGATATTTTAAATCTTAGCATTACAGTCCTCACAATTGTTGTATAATTTGAACTTGACTTCACATGTATCATTATACATTATTGTGTTTAGCTAGAAATGAACGTTCCATGTCATTTCTGTAGTTTTGTTTAATTTCAAATCATCACGGAATATTTGGTAAAAATACATTTCCGAAAGCGTTTATGATTGATGCCTTATGGGTCACCAATATACCTAAACGTCAACATAAACATTTATCATAAAAATGCTTTTCGGTTGACAGTTTTGCCAGAAACACATAGTACAATAAATATTAATTAGCCAAAAGAAGTGAATTATTAAAACCCATTAGAATACCATTTGTTAGGAATCTCCAAAATCAACATATATTTTATCAAGGAAAACCTTCAATGTTTTGATAAATTGATAATTTTTAAATGCAGAATGGCTATCCCTTACATCGTTCCCAAAATAAGCACCTGTCTGAAATGATCATTGGTTGAAAATCGTTTTCTCACATATTTGTTATATGAAATACTTGATACATTTTTTTTTCAAAACAAAACTCGAAGCAGTTAAGCATAAAGTGAAGTCGCAAGATGGATTTTTTTTCAAAGGGGAAGGATTATCTGTGCCACTAAACTGCGTCGAATGAGATAAAATAAAAAACCTGCTAAGACTGAAAAATACTTTTATTTGAGCACAGTAGTTAACCAAAATTCTTTTAGCTTCCTAAAGCCTTAAGACAAAGAATAAAAAATTCGTCTGCAGAGCAAAGTTTGGAACCTACTTTAAATCGGAAATCATTAGTATTTATATGCAGTTTAGGAAGTAGTACATGTTTGTTGTTGTCAAGTTAATCACGAAAATTGAGGCAAAATGAAAACAAAACACTGCTATTTGTTCCAAAAAAAATCCAATGATTCATTTGCTCTTTTGATATATGGGAGTATTTTAGTTGCTCAAAAGGCCTAATTCATAGTGAGAATCTGGTAAAAAACTGTTTGCAAATGACAATAATATTATGGGACGCTTTATCAGCACGTGCAAAAACACATTTACTATGCATCTCCTGCAGGGGGTGAACAAATTTTGGATTTGTCAGAACAGGATTTGGTGGTTGTTTTGTTCTTATCTGTAATGTTCTTCTTCTGTTCGTAACAATATACCTTATTTCACTGACCCATTCATCTAAGCGGTAAATATCAGACTTATCCTTCTTCGCCCGTTTTGAGCATATCCTTCAACAAGTTCCGTAATCATTTTCCTATTTTTACCCCAATCATTTTTGTGTTTTTAATAATATTTATGCCGTTTTGAAAATGATTCACCTGGTCCAACATTCGGTACAATTGCAAGATTGCCAGTAATAATATGACCACATTGACTTGAAATATAAGAAGAATCATGACATAGACATGGGTATATGTTTTCTTTATAGTCATATAGATTAAGTTCTTTAATAACTTTTGCGTAGTTAAACATCTTGAAGGCAATAGTTTTCGAATATTTATATGGAACGTTTATGCAGCACTGTCAAGGGAGGTTAATCTGTCCTGTTACCCGGGTAAAGTTTCCCCCGTGACCCTTAAAAGAAGGCAATCTAAAACCTTTTTCTTTAAGTACTGACATTGCAGAAATGTAAACTGATGATGACAACAATGAACATCGGAGCATCCTATAGGCTAAGCTTAGTGACAAATCAGCTGGGCTTAAAAAAGTAACACATTGAAGCAGCATCTGCTGACTAAATTTGAGAGATTCGGAGGTCCCTGGCAATGTCCCTATTCAATTTCAAATGAAGATGTCTGGGGGTTTTGGAGAGGAGTTTTTCAAAGATATTGCTAAAAACCAATAATAATGATGTTGATATTAATAAATGCCAAAATCATTAGATCATGACCTTTTAAACACACTTGGTAGAAAACTACCCAAGTTTAATTCCTGTCAAGTTCCAAGTGGATCCAGCTAACGGTTATGGAGCAGTAGAAAGTTTATATATTTGGCAGATGACAGACGGACAGATGGACGATAACTGATGGAAAGATGACAACGGAGTAATAAGGTTAGACCTAAAAAATGGAGCAGGGGTTCCCCAAGATAAACATTTTGGAAAAAAAAAATCTTTTCCCCAACCAACTGCCTAAAGCTTTTCCTCACCCCATCTACAATGAACATATTCCCCCTATATTCAGGAAAACTGTGCAGCATTTTAATCTCCATGCAATCATAATGATATCAGGTGATACAAATCAGAAATGCACTGTGCCATAGTTAGGAATTTAGTGTCTGACTTCCTGCCATAACTTCACAAGCCTGTACCACATAGATAGCCTCTCTGATTGAACGGTCATATTTTCTACAGGTAAATAAGTTTAAGTTCAACATAGTGCAAGTCATTAGGTGCAAGCAGAGTGTAAAATAAAAGGGGATGTAACATTGTGACCACCATAGAAAATGGTGAATAGATCACCTGCAACTGAAAACATCATTTCCCCTCTTAATGGAATTGCACATGCACGTTAATCAACATTACATGAGGTTACATTACGTTGCACTGCAGCGAGATATGAACAATAAAGTATAAAAGACTCTTTAACAATATGCCAATACAAGTATTCACCGCCTCCCTTGGGAGTAAAATCAATCTCAATGCTCCTGCAATTTAAGCTCTGCTACGTCATACTCTAAAGACCCAGCATATTGAAATGATCAGATTCTCCCACTTTGTGAAAAAGAGGAAGCAGAAGAGAAAGAACAACAAGAAGAAAAAAGAAGTAGAAGGAGGAGAAGCAGAAAGAGGGGAAGAAGAGGGAGGAGAGAAAAAGAAGATCAAGAAGAACAAGTCGCAGAAGGAGGAGAAAAAGAAGGAAAAGAATAAGAGAAGAAAAACAGAAGAAAAAACCACAAGCAAAGACAAAGATCATACTGTAACGTGATATGTGTAAAATGAGACGACATTTGAATAACAGATATCTAGTTTTGATGTACAAAAATGTCTTATTCTTACCATGTTTAAAAGGAAACTCACAGACATAGAGAGCTTTATAGCGCTCCATGCAGAGCATTTGATGCCAGCCCGCCGCTGATATCGCCACACAGTCAGTGAACTCTTCCCTGGTCCACTGTTCCGAACTTTCTCTGTTTATGTTGGCTCCTCTGTAACTAGCCCATCGTGAATATGTCAACGGCTTCCCCCAGGACCATCGAAATATTCCTTCGAGGGCTTGATCATTCAAGCCTGCAATATAACATTAAACATGGTTGTAAGAATGCCAACGCAGTGTTAATTGTCTCCATGAACAGTTCGCTTCAGTGCACAATGTAGAATATATGTTTGATAGCCAAGAAGAAGCAGGTTTGTCACAGACGTATCATGTGCTGAGTAGACATAATTCGGTTAAATGTAACCTTGGGTGCAGATTCATTTGCTTAAAACTGATGACACATATACCTGTTTTTTTCCTTTGATCGTGACGGGAAGGTTCTTCACATGGCATTCTTTGAGTGAGCGTAAAACGCCATGAAGCGCTGCTAATCAGGACATGCTAATTACGGGAAGTACACCATTCTAATATCAACAGCATCATTTTACATCATTGAGACAGAGAACATTGACAGCCGATTATTCGAGGTGACATAAGTTGGTACAAAACAGTTATATGTACTAAACAACTGTTCTTGAAAGTAAGCAGATATTTTGCATAGTAAATACTCTGCTTGTGTAGGTTCTCTTATTATATTTGTTGTCAATATTGACTATACTGTGGGTCCTTACAGGAAGTTATTTTCTTGTTTGGGCCTTCACATGGTTGGGCCTTCACATGTAACACTAACTATAATTATATTAATTCTAGCAATAATATCAATTATATTTTTTTCTTTAGAAAGATTTAGCTCAAATGTAGTGTAACTCAACGACTTTGCTGTGACTGCCCTCCTTGAAGCACATTATTTTTACTAGGACTATCAGTCATTTGAAAATAGCTCACTATTATTGTATCAATATGGCGTGAATAAGCCGGTGAAATTGGGGATCCTTTTGCTCATGACGGTATAAATCAAATGTACACCTGGTCCCACGCATCTGCACAACATGCATAATTTATATAATCGTGTACAGATATCTTTAACCAATTGTGTGCAGTTAATCCCCACGTGTCCCCTTGCCCGTCAACAGTCACATATTAGTTAACGATTTGCAGCAAAAAAACATGCAAAATTACAAGCCGTGGGCTCTTTGATTTATTTTTACGTATATCACCACAGGCAACCCCTTACACAATTCAAACAGAATGTTCTGTCTCTCTCTCTCTCTCTCTCTCTCTCTCTCTCTCTCTCTCTCTCTCTCTCTCTCTCTCCCTCTCTCTCTCTCTCAAACACACACTCACACACACACACACACACATTTACTAAGCATTTTAGAGAAAGGACAGTGATTCCCTTACGTATATCACCACAGACAACCCCTTACACAATTCAAACAGAATGTTCTCTCTCTCTCTCTCTCTCTCTCTCTCTCTCTCTCTCTCTCTCTCTCTCTCTCTCTCTCTCTCTCTCTAACACACACACATTTACTAAGCATTTTAGAGAAAGGACAGTGATTCCCTATTTGTAGGCTGCTTTTTATATGTAATTTTAGGTAACACTGCTATACTATTTGCAAATAATGGCAAATAATTGCAACTTGACCAGAAAACTAATCCACATATATTGGACATTAACTAAAAGTACTCAGCTAGTCTCCGTTGACAAGGAAAAATATACAGTGTGGCACTGCTGACAAATTGATACACTCACGCGTATTACTACCAAAATTGTATGTGGTCTAATTTTTGCCACATCAGTGATAACCCTTCTCCTATAGCTATAGCATCCACAATCCATGTCTTTCCTCATCCACGTAATTATGACCGTCATGGCCGTTGGCTTCCACTGGTCAGTCTACTTTTGCAATTTAGTTATCTTCAGCTCCTTGTTGCACAATAAGTTTCTTTTTGTGATCAACATATGTGGTGTCACAATAAAAGGCCTAACTGATTAAAAAGGTTGAATCCATCTTTATATCTGACATTTACATTTGAACCTATTGTCCATTAATATATAAAGTTTATTCTGCTGTTCTTTTTTGCTCAATTTGCAAAGTGAAAATGGACAACCGTGGTATATACTTCCCAGCGCTACACAGACCCGCAGATAATATACACACACAGATTATTGTTCAAATACACATGTAACTGTAGCTGTAGAAATCTGTCCAATACTTCTAAGAGCCTTGTTATTTGAACAACCCTATTTAGCTTTAAAATAAATGTGAATAGTTTATGTAATTTTCGTACTTTTTGGGGGACGCTAAGAAACATATTCTGTAAGTCAATGCTGCATTTTTATGCCAACAAATATATGTTGAATTTGTGAAAACAATCAAAATGTATGAGAAGGCACAGTAACTATTATAGAAAACAATAATGCCATAATGCAAGCACAGCTAACTACGTTAGTCCGGACAAGCTTCGAAAAATAACATAGTATTTCAGATACTCTTTATATACCTCCAAAGTTACACGCAAATCCACTTGACTTTTTTGCCACTTTTCAGAGTGCTGGCATAACTGATATGACTCGTATAAGTAAGTTTTTTTTATTTATTTATTATTTTATTTATTTATTTATTTATTTATTTATTTATTTATTTATTTATTTATTTATTTATCTATTTATTTATTTAATTTATTTACTTATTTACTTATTAACCTTATTTACTTATTTATTTATTTAGTAAGTTAGCTAGTTAGTTACTTAGTTAGTTAGTCAGTTAGTTAGTTACTTATTAATTAACTTAGATGATGGAATAAAATTAATATCTTTGCAAAAGTGCATGCAACACCTCAGATATTTATTTGATTGGTACCAATTTTCTGCATTTAGGATCCATATAACTATAAATCGACTGCGTGATGATTGCAGTTATAGAAAAAGTCCCAAGCACAGTTGCAACAAGTCGTTCTCGCTGCTGATGTTGTTATTGTTGCTAACCTATAAATGATAACGTTCCAGTTATATTTTGTACAAACTCATATTCTTCTTTGCTCTCGATGCATGCTAAATGTCCCTCTCTTCTTTGGCAATCCTCCTCAGCGGCAATCCAGGTTATGCCATACGATCCTTTGTCTACCACAATATACTCACTACCTTGGAATGAAAAGGTTGTCTGACGAGCTGAATGGAAAATAATTATTTCATATCAACATTTGTACAATAGCATATATAGAAGCATCCATAAAATATTTTCCACCAGCTGTGTTTTGAGCAATGTTGTCATATATATATATATATATATATATATATATATATATATATATATATATATATATATATATATATATGTATGTATGTATGTATGTGTGTGTGTGTGTGTGTGTGTGTGTGTGTGATGTTTGAAGTAGTTACATAGGTATATGTAGGATGTGTTTACCTGCACTTGAATGATAAACAATAATGCTTAAGAACCCCATGTCATTTAGAAAAACAGAAAACAAACCAAACTATAGACAATGCCTTTGCAACAAGCCAAAAACACTAAAACATTGAGAATAAAATCGGAAAATGAAGCAAAGCAGCAGTTTTTTTATACCAAACACAAAGTAGCCTTATTGAAGGAAAAACGGTATCAGGTTCAGGGTATCCACTTACGTGATTCATTATATCCATAGCAAAGTAGCTTGTACATATTATTGTCATTGAAATGACTTCTATCTGCTAGGATCCTGAACTTTGTCATATTTTGCTTAACCGCTTCCAACCTCCACTGGTTCCAAACATCGACCAAATATGGATTATTTCGAGGGCTACCAAGACCAGATTCATGGCATCCTGCATCCCTCCACCAGCGATGTAAACAACTAATATGAAAAGGACCCGGGAACTGCGAATACATTTTGTTCGTCTCACGTTTATCACACTCATCTGCAAGGTTATTTTATTGTTTTTACTTCAGACATTTTAACACATAATTTAACCTAAGTCAAATATATATACACAAAGATTTCCTTGATACAAGGCATTGAATATGCTGCAATATTGCCACTTAGAACAAAGTCTCGTGACTTTGAGGGGATGATGACTGTTTTCAAGTACTGCTACTCTTCATACTCTGACCAATCCTGCAATTTATAACGGGCGTGAAACTGCTGGCACGTTCCTCTGTGGGCCTCCTGTGTGGCAAGGAATACTTTGCCCTGATACATACAAATACATATTAAGTCTATGAAAGTACGGTATTAGGAGATAGTCCTTTGAACTATATGGGCCGTTCATTTACTTCACCCCCCCCCCCCCTTTTTCACAGGGTTGGAATGAATTTTATCAGCAAATATAATCACAACCGAATTGTCCGGGTGCTTCAGACACATAGTTACTCATGTTGAGGCTTGATGTTTGCCACAGTGACTGAGCATTTTATCTTCTTTCTTATTCAACAATAATTACTCCCTTTTGTAGAGTTTTGTCCCTGTTATTTGAATTTACAATTGTAAAATTACACAAATACAACAGTGCTCAAGTAAAGGATATTACCAAAATAGTTGCGTCCAAAGCACATCATTTTATACATGACATCATTCTTATCTGCATGTTTTCTGTACTGCTTCATCCGATGCTTCACTTCCCCAACGTCAAAGGGGTCCCATATGTTGATGTTATCTATATTTGTAGGACTTCTGTGACCTGCTTCCAGACAGCCTGCATCTTCCCACCACATTTTGAGGCAGGTCATGTTGTGAGGGCCTTGTGTTCTGTCTGGTTGGGAACACTCCGCATACGTCTGCGAGCTCAATTTGAAATCTTAAGAAAAATTATAATTTCAAACGGTTACATTTGATTGGGAAATGACAGAAATAGCGAGACGCTTACATGGAATATTATCTATGGCTGGGGAAATTTTTGATACGCCAAGTTGTACACAATTTTGTTGACACATTGTACAAGTGTATTGGTTCATTTTTTTCCCCATGAATATATGGCTTTTATTGCGCCAATTCAGAATTGAACATGGTTTTAATGCCGAAAGAAACTGTCTGATCAATCAGTCTCTGTGCTGTGTAGCTTTCTCCCACATAAGGTTCCCTTACTAACACCTTTTTTATGGGCGCTTTTCCCTTTTATTCCCTTCAGTCACATTTATTTGACCAGTTCGCATACAACTTGTCTATGATTATGCAGTATTCAGACAATCGGTTTCGTTGCTTTGCGCCCTTTCGTAACGTTTATTTTAGCCATGCCACTGGCCTTATGTGGACTCTAAGTGCCACACTCTTATAATGCGCAAGCCCCCATTGCCACATTAAATGAGCATTTTTAACAGACAATGACATCACTGGAATATTGAAAACTGTCCACGGCCAAGGAGTGTTACGTTATCAAACTGTTTATCATTAAAGATTTAAGTTCAGGTCATCGGATTTTTGCTACGGAAGCACATTAAGGTTACTTTCGTTCACGTCATCCCGGCACCATCTTCAATTTTTGTTGTTTGCAGCAAATTAAACCAATACCTTGCTGTTTGTTATCAATAACTCAAAACCCCATTTATAATACCACAGAAAGTACAAGATGAGTCATCCTCTCTTAATGTATACCATTTCTACCTACAATTTGATACTTCAGTGGATGAACATCCCCATTATAACCCAAAAGAACCATATGAATCCTCCATGGGCATCGATTGTGTTTATGGCATGTTGTTGAAAAAGGTAGAAAGATCAGTAACTATCTCTCGCACACAAAACACGCCCGGTTCTCAAACTATAAATACGGAGAGCATGAAGATAGTATTTTGCATTTCGGTTGCTTAAAGTAGGTCAAGGTCGCTTAAGGTCACGAGAGCCATCGGACATATTAGAGTTTTATTTTGTTTGCCTCAAATGGAAGCGTTATTTGACCGACTGATATTTTTACTCGCTGAAAACGCATTCATAATACCAAACAACGTAGTAAAGATATAAAATTATATATTTTTCACAACATTTTAAGTCGGAGTCCTGCACAATCAAGGCAAGGGCCTCTTTTCTGTTGACGCCCTTGCCCGTGTGCCTTGCTCAATTGTACGTCAAAGATTATCAGGACTATCTAGGGCCTTCGCGTGACACTTTTTACGCTATACCCATCAGAAAGACTGACGTGAACTCGTAAAACATGGGTAGGTAGGCTTGTGCATAATAATATCTTTGACAACCTGTGCCTAGTCACATTTGACATCGGTAGATTTGACTCTATGCATTTCTGACACGCTACCGTTTGTCGCATTTAGTCGCTTTCGGCATCAAATGTCTTAAAACATCAATAGTGATTAAATAAAGCCAAGCTAAGGGTAAAAACTCCAATACTAGAAGAAAATGTACATGTGTGTAGTGTAAGTGCATATATGTCTGCATTTACAATAATCTTTTACTGAAACAGGAATATGCTCTGTTTTGCTCTTTGTCTCTTGGATATCAACTTACCTGACACGCTGATGTCGTCAATTGCAATTTCACCTTGTGGACCAGATCCAACATATCCTTCAAATATTAGCTATGATCAACACAAAAAAGAGACGGTATCGTATTTCATATCTGCGAAATTTGTTTTTTTTTTTCATTTATGAGATTTGTGACAAGGTAATTTCTTTTCCGATTAAGAATCAGCCCCTTCCGTGTGTTGAAGGATCACTTCTAATTAGCATTTTAAAAACTGAATGTGTAAAGAGCATAAAAACATTTTGAAGGCGGAGTGCAATTACTTGTCAATATTCATTTGCTCTTCTACTGATGAATCGCAATGCATTTAATGCAAACAGAATCAATAATGTGCACTTCGGAAGCAAGTGATATATAAACTAACCACAGTTGATTGATTAAATTTGGTTTCGAGATCAACAGCAAACCAGCGGTCCCCTTCGCCTGCAGTCAAGCTCATTAGTTCATTTTCTGTATCGGCCGTCTTGGCAAGCACTCGTAGTTTCTCGACGTGCGATCCGTGCATATGGGCAAAGAACCGGATGTAAACATTTCCTATCATTTTAAAGTTTGGAGATTGCAATCGTGCACTTTTTCCCGCTAAGCGTGGGCTTGCCGACCGAATGTACATATAAAAACCTACAAATTATATAAATAAAAGTAATAATTTATTCTTTATAATTCACAATCGCCGTAAATTCAACAAAAGTAAAAGTAATAATGACAATGATAACATCAATCATACACAAAAAATGAAAATGATAACGTCATCGTGATCAAACGGAGTACAGATGAAATAGATTATTCCATAAGATATACACTGATGGCCACTAACGGCATGTTGCAATGATATCGCTCGGGTGAATGGACTTGCACATTCTTGTTTCACCATCGGTACCAAGAGTGATATAAAATGAGAAAGCCGAAGTGATATTGTTTACTTGTGTGATGGTCGTCTGGCGTGTTGCCGTTTCAACTGCGCACTGGCTAAAATGTATCCTTTGGTTCATTTGGACCTTGCTAGCTGCAGAATGACATACGAAATAGAATTGGCTTAAATACATTAGATCGATTTGAAGATTACTATGCGCTGCATTGATTTCAATCTTCCAAAGTTTAAAGAAAAGAACAAAGACAAATACTTTGTATTATTGTTTGTCGGCACTATTTGGTAATCGACTTGTACTGAGTATATTGGAGAACTATTGTATACATATATGTAAATCAATACATAAAGAGACAGAGAAGGAGACAGAGACAGACAGACAGACAGACAGAGAGACAGACATAGGTTCCAAATATTCTGAAGAATAAAATTGAAATTGTAAAACGGTTCAAATCAAGATAGCATAGACTTGAGACCTACAATTAAATATGACTAAAATTATTACAAATAAAATATCGTATACGGTATTAAATTAACTATGAACTTCATTTCGAATGGTGTTGACAATTAAAAGGTCCAAATTAATTTCAAACTTTATGCCTCACAGCATTTATTCAACAGACGCACAATGTTGATAAGAGGTACAAGGCTTAATATAATACTACTCATTAAAATGTTGCTGATATTCCATAATATTTGGCCTAAATTGAACATTTTAAAATACTGATTTGTTCATATTCGTCAGACATCAAGTGTCACATGGACGCATGACCTGGAATTATATATATATTTGTACCTTTTCCTATGTGCAACGTTTTGCATATCAATATTCCCAATCCTCCAAATAGGTTTTATTGATGTAATTTATGATGTGTGTCAATGAATATGATATGGACTGCAATAAATATAGTTTATCGGACTGTGTTTCTTACTGGCGTAGTTTTGTCGCATTCAAGATTGAAAACTGGAAATGGCCCTAATGTGCATAACATCTTGACCGAAAAAATCAAAAACAAAAATCCACGCCTTGTGGTATAATCATGCCAAATGGCGCGTTAATGTTCGAAAGTGTGCACTAAAATACCCACAACTAGTTGAACACGGGATGAAAGGGGAAGATGACTGAAGGGAGACCAAAATAGAGTAGAAGAAATCAATAGATGAGGAAAGAATAAAAGAATGAAAGAAAGTAAGAATGAAACCCAACAAACACTATGAAACAGAAACGACGTAAACAAAAGGGAAGAGGAACATAACGTTAGGGATGGAGAATAGTTAAAATTATAACTGCAGGGGGAAAAGAATACGGTACACTAACATACGCCTTGCTGCAATACATGAGTGTTGACCAAATATTCAATGCCTGGTCATTCCGAAAATCTGACCAAACAAAAAAAAAACAACAAAAAAACAAAAAAAAAAAAAAACAAAAACAAACAAACAAAACAAAAAAAACGAAAAAAAAACCAAAAAAAAACAAACCCAAAAATCAAAACAAAACAAAAAAAAAAAAAAAAAAAAACCCCAGAACTTTGACAGCCGTCATACCTGTCCCAGTGGTGTGGTCACTTCCTGGACCAGTATTCACAGCGGCCGTTTCCCCCATGTGTCTGCAATGGATCATCAATATGACATAGGAAACAATCAACTTCAATGCTCAATGCGTTCTTTTACATTCACTTGCAACATTAGCAAGGAAACATGTGTAAGTCTTTTTAATTAATATCATGTTTATACAGGCTAGAACAAAATGTTTCAAATCCCTACGAGTTGAGAATGTCATTTTAGCTAAACGTTTCTTGTACCTACATGTTAGTTATTGACTAAAATCCTTATAAAGTATTTAGCGGCTTTGTGTATAACTTCAGTTAATGACACTTATGGCTCCCTTAATAACTAAAATTATTGACTCGAGCTCTTTGCATAAAATGGAGCTCAACTTCATCGATATTGCTGTGGATTTATACATCTATATCTGGTAGTAGATATGTGTACATAAGGGCTAGGAGCAAAATAAATCCTGAACTGTGCAAAAATGAGCAGAGCTGTTCGTAGAGAAATTTTCAACTGAACCTTTAAGGCCATGACTGACCCTAATACTTAACTGAGTGACCTAGTTTTACAGAGATTCTTGCAATGCTGATCTGCACTAACTTTATGATCGATCAGTTGTGCAATTTGGTACAAATATACACTAGCATATTTACAGACATTATACATGTATATCCGTGTTGGTCATAATAACATGTATTTTTTTCCATCATTTAATACTTACCAAAATTAGTTTAGCATACAACATGTGGCTTGTTAAAAACCCACTGCAATTACTAGTGCTTTTTTAAAGCAAACCACCGCATGGCGAGGAAATTTAGAGCAAAAGAACGCAGAAATGGTCGAGTTAGATTTCAAAGGCTTTCGCTCAGTTTAAGAACAACACAATTTGCTTTCCGAGCAAAATGAAAAATATACAGTTGTACTTGCAAAAATGAAAAGAGTAAAGTAATGAGGTAAGAGTGTTCACATATATCAGAACATAAACTAGTTTTCAAACCTGCCCTCCATGTATTTTCACTTGTCAGAGTGAATAGTTTTGAAGAAGACTACATATACATGATTTTCCCCGCAGTAGCATAGTTAACATGTACTCCCATCATGGTCATCACGCAATTTTATAAAATCTGAAAATATCATCAACTCCCATATTGTTCGAAAGATTTTTTCCCAGTTTAAATTTCACAAATAATAAAGATGCAGACCACAGTACAATGTGGCTATTTGCGAACAGTTAACACATCATTGCAGAAGATAAAAGATGTTCCAAAAATAGATTAATGTGAGCTTTCACTACTTAACTGATTTTGTTGGCACCAGAAGAAGTGGTGTTATGATATTTGTGATAACATCAAAGTTACTTTTTTCTCATACCATCACCACTATTTGCCATATTAAACCTTTATTCACTCACGGTATTGAAGTCAACTTTTTAGGTGAGAAGTGACTGGATCCATCATTACCAAGATAGAAGCCACTATATTAGTTTTGCCCTTCAGGTTTACTCAGGATCAAAATAAAAACGACAAAAACAAGTTAGTCTTCTGTAATTGTGTCTTAAAACATGAGCTTAGGTTGACACATAGGCCAATATGTCACTTTGACCTTTATAGTTCACTGAAGGTACAAATTAACAACACATTAAGAAACTCTGTATTTTTTTCTGGCAGTTTAAAAGCAACCATTGAACTAATATCTACCATTACCGAAATATTTGCAATTTTGAAGTTGTTGGGAGAGATGTAAGGAAACAGACATTGGATAAAAACGAAAAAAAGTATAATCCCAAAATCAATTGAGCGTGAGCAATTAAAAAGTCCTGGCAGAGAATTGCCCAAGGTACATCCATGCCAACTTGGGCGTGAATTGGGCTTGTTGTCATAGATATCACCATTGACGTCCAGTGTAATCAATAGAAAAGTGTGCATTAACAGATATGCACACGAGCTTAAAGATTCGTCATTTCCGAGAAGTCCAAAACTGATTTAACATGCAACAATGCATAAAAATAAAAAAATATTGCAGTCTCATCTGTTAAACGTATTCAAATCAGGGGTTCCCGGAAGTGTCCATAAACAATATCAAGGAAATTGCATAAGTGGTTTGAGGAAGATTTTTAGGACTTTCAGGGAATATAAACCAGAAAACTAAATGAATTGAAGGCGAATTGGAACATGAATCTAGTTTTAAGGAAAATGTTGATTGTGCAGAGACATATGCACAGATGGACCTCAGATTATCCAAATCTGCGGGATA
Source organism: Hermodice carunculata (assembly GCA_964020975.1). Lineage (NCBI taxonomy): Eukaryota > Metazoa > Annelida > Polychaeta > Eunicida > Amphinomidae > Hermodice > Hermodice carunculata. The sequence continues at coordinate 73,519,103 of OZ026618.1, forward strand.
TATTGATAACACGTTTTTGGGAAAACGCTTAGCACCGCCAGCCCAACATCCCCTGTCCAGTTTTAAACCATTTTGCTGCAGTTTCAGATACGAAGGTTTTGCCCAAAAAATGAGCCGAAATATTTTATCATAAACATTAAAAATCACCAAAGCGAGACCAACTTAACAAACATGTTAGAGGTCCCTCCAAATATAATCGCCCCCCCCCCCCTCCGTTTTGAAGAGGATGTGGTGGCTGTTTTCTAGAAGTCGACAATGAGGATTACCATTGTGATCCCCAAAGGCCCCAATAGTGAACAGGGACGTACACACAAACTGATGAAAAAAAATTAAACTGAGGGGTTTAGAGCATCACTATTTAGTGAATATCTTTATTTGACAACTCTGTGAGGTATACTTTAAGCGAGCTTCAGTGCATGTTAAGCCATTAACATTCAGTTTACAGTCCTATCTGCTAGTATCACCAAATCTTTTTGGCAATAACGCCAAGTAGATTCATATACCCATAACAATAATTCTTCCAGTGATATCCTAAATAATTTAGAGACTTCTGTAAACAAGATATAATTATACCTAAATAAGATGCAGTCAGCGATATCGTTTGATAATGTAGGGCTTTTGCTAAATTATGAATCAGTGCATGATGAGGATTGGCACTATGCCTCTACAGTGATTGATCATTAGGATATCTCTAAATATTTAGCGGTACCGCCAAATATCTAGAGATGATGCTAATTATATAGCGATATCTCTAAGAAAATGTTTAACGATGCACCTAAATGATTCAACAATATCATCAAATGATTTAAAAATAATCGCTGAATGATTTCATAGTATTGACAAATTGTAAGGAAGGCTGTTAATAGCAACTGATTGTTTCCAAGTTTCAAATTCTCGGGCAGAAGGTAAACATTTTTGGCTTATTGAGAAAAGGAAAACCCCCATGCACATACCCCTAGAAATTTCGCTATCGAAGCACGAAAAATACCACATAAGCAATAAATTTTAATGCAGTGAGCGATTTTCATACATGTCTCCACATAACTTTTGTGCTTCTTAGAAGCAACAAAAAGAAAAGTTGGGACTATATTGTGTTAAAACAGGTTTCCTTTATGTTTGGTCCCGTGTCATATTTTTCAAATTCAACGTGTCTCATTTGGTCACCAGAAGTTAGACTATGGGACGCCTCGTCCAAATCCTCTAATGATACTTCGGATTTTGAGACTATATTTTCAGGATACAGCTTGAGATTCTGGGCATAGGTTTGAAGTGGAAGCTTCTTGTAGTCTCGTATATTGCTGGCTTTGGGTAAAGACAAAGCTATATCCATGGTATGCAACAGCCTAAGGTAAAGCTGGCCTATTTTATTTTTTCGTTCTTTCTAAACTTTCCACATCTCCTCTCATCCTGTCCAACGTTTTTCCTCCATTCTTTATCAACAATATTCTCATAATACTTTTCCTTGGGATCTCTTTGGATAATTGCAAATTCATCTCCTCCTTCTTTAACCCGTTTGCATTCTTAACCTTTTTTTCGAGTTCCTTGCAGATATACCAAACAATTCACCAGCTCTCTCATTGAAGTTTGTGTAGTGGCCCCCCCCCTCTAATACCCCCCCCCCGCCCCTGCAGTCATCCTCTCTACAAAGGCCACTTTTGCATGCCCCAAAAATGTTAGAAATTTTGTTGTCCCTCTCAAAAGAGGCCATTTCATTTTGTCCCTGCTTTCGAGTTTGAACTAGGTTTGCGAATTCTCCAAATAGTTTCAGGATATGGTGTGCTACATTTTTGGTAAGAACAACGTACAAACTACAGAACAACCAGGGTGCTTGGAGGCAAATTTTCGTGATATCTGAGCTTGCCCTGCAACCGTGGGTCGCAAGTGATAGAGAATATGGTAGGAAGTAATCCGTTGCTTCAAAATACTCTATATTCAGTATCGTCTTATTAGCCTTGAACTATGTACTTGTATGGGTTTTTGACACACCAAGAATGATCTATAGTTTGTTCTACAAGTTGTAATTCTACCGCTACTCTGATTAGCTAGGTCTCCACTCTATTAGTATCACTCTAAGGTATTCTATGCCCTGTAAATGCGAGCAAAAATTTATACAAATACATATTTTAGTAGCTTAGTGAAAATGACACCATTTTTGGATTAATAGCGCTTCATGGCCCTGTAGCAATTATACACGCAATGATCCGCAAAAAAATGTTGACTGCCAAACACCTGAAAATGGAGGAAAGATCTCTCTCTCTCTCTCTCTCTGTCCATACATTTTTCACTCGTGAATCTTATGCTTCTTTCTTGTGTGATAGTTAGCCCTCTTATCCATTTTAAATATCCAAATTGTGGAGCACATACTATTAGTGTGATTCCTGTCGTAGACCCACTACGATTGCATTAATACACTTCGGGTAAAAAAAAAATATACTTTCACTTGTCAATGCCAATGTCTATTTTTCTTCGTCTGCCTGAATACAAAGCCACTTTGGGGGACCAAATCGTCAGGAAGCATGTACATGGGCGTTATATATTTTCAAATGTACTAGTTGAGGTATTTTTCATCAGTAATGCTAAGTATCATATTTTAGGACCTGCACCACCTTCGTGTAAATATATTTTTTCCAATGCAAAATAATACCCACCCCGACAAATAGCAATCAATGTTAAAGAGGCTTACCAATAGTCTGATAGACTGTTCTGAAAAAAGTCCAAAGAAAAAGTGAAAAGCAAAAGCACCCCCCCCCTAAAAAAAAAATGGACAAACGTTGTAGCGCCATTTGCTGAAAAAATTCAGATCTAGAGGTCCCCAGACATACAAATTCAAAGCAATTGGTAAACAATATTGGAGACGATGCGTCAAAGTTTTTGATGTGATTTTCAGGATTTGGCAAAAAAAAACCAATAAACGTAACAATAAATAAATAAATAAATAAATAAATAAATAAATAAATAAATAAATAAATAAATAAATAAATAAATAAATAAATAAATAAATAAATAAATAAAGAAAGAAAGAAAGAAAGAAAGAAAGAAAGAAAGAAAGAAAGAAAGAAAGAAAGAAAGAAAGAAAGAAAGAAAGAAAGAAAGAAAGAAAGAAAGAAAGAAAGAAAGAAAGAAAGAAAGAAAGAAAGAAAGAAAGAAAGAAAGAAAGAAAGAAAGAAAGGAATCAATATATAAGTAAATAAGAAAACAATAAATTAATCAAGATTCTGAGATGATTTTTAAGGGCTGGCCAAAAAAAAATTAATAAATTTATAAATTACTTAATTATCTCATCAATTTATTAATTGATGTAAAAATCAATTCATTCATGAATAACGCATAGCATGATCCGTGCAGTAGCAGCCAATTAACCAAACTTGGCAGTGGCCCAGGCAGGTAGATCTGGACTAAGTTTGTGGAGATTCTGGCTGCCGTTTTAATCAAGTAGTCAAACTGTGAAAAATAATCAAATGAGAAGGATGTGCAGCAACACTACCTAGGGAACATGCTTGTTTTATGCTTCCACATTTCTTCTTCATCTCATCGATAGCACGTTTTAGAAGAAAAATAGCCTCAAAATTTAAAAAAAAAAAAAAAAATTCAGACCCATATGCCGTGCAAAAATAAGTACCACAGGTCCCTGAAAGGGCCAATATATCATTTCGAAGCTGTAAACTATGCACTTTCTGAAGAGATTTCTTAAAAGATTTTGCCTCAGGACCAACAAAACAATTCACGAAAGATCACAAAAGCGACAGACTTTGACCACGCTGCACAAGCGAGTGACAAGGTGTCCACCAAGTGTCAACACAATATCTAATAAATAAATAGTTTCAGGTAGAAATCAAATGAGCTTAAACATACCAACATTTATGACAGTAGAGAAAATAGCAACAAAGCCCATAGAACAACTTTAGGTTTAGGGGTATACAGAAATATCCCTATGCTATGCACGATTTTGCTAATAGGTATACTCTATTCATATGTGAAGTGGGACTGGCTGACGATTTTGAAGAAGTCAAAAATGAAAATGGTTGTCTCCAACATATGGAAGGATATACGGATGATAGATCCATCGCATTAGCTCAGCTGACTGACAAGTCACTTTATCTAAAGATGGATACCAATGAACTAGTGTATAAACTGATATCTTACCTGCACCATCTGATACTTGTTCTAATGTCATTAATAAAACTACACATATGAAGATCGAAGTTGCAAGAGTAGTAGTGTCCACTAAAATTCAAAGGCGATGTATAAGCTACAGAGTAAAGAATTGCATTGTATATGAATAAGTATCTTGTTTAAAATTATGACTTTCTTTGTAAGTGCTACATGTTTCTGTTACCTACTCTTGCTGCAGAACAAAATCAGAATACCATTATTATATTTTGTATTGAAAGGGGGTATAGACATTCAAAGCCTGATCAGACGTTTTTACTAATTTATTTGGTTCAGTCGTTTATCTATTGTTTTACGATTGCACAATGATTTGCTCACTGAAATGCAAAGGTGATATTTTGAATTAGGATAAGATTTTACCACCCAAAAGTGCTTGCCAAACTTAGCGAACTGAAAGCATGCTCGCAAAATCTGAATGCTACACTGCTAGATAGATTTGACAATTAGTCCAATTCCAGCAATTTGCAATCTAAACTTGTCGAGTATTGCTAGCAAGACGTTTCACAGGTATTTAGGCCGGGACCAAATTATTATACATCTCGGATTTATGTAGTCATCTGCGACATGGACTCTATCATGCATCAAATTACAACACAGACGCCTCCCCGCTTTTAGGAAGTAAGAACAGACAAAGAGACGGTCAATGTTCGATTGATAAACGTTTTACATCAGAGATACGATTATCACACTGGACTAAAATTATCTGGTGTACATAATCATTAAGAAGAGTGCAATTATACAACAGATGGAACCTAGATATTAAAAATCCAGCATCCGTTTGATTAACCTCAGTTCTTGAACTCCTAGTCCTTAGCAATATTAACCTTCATGGAAAATTTCCCCATCCTTTCGGACGTCTATGGCAAGCCAACAGGGCCATAACGCATAGGTCTTATGCGTAGCCGAGCCTCCACTACACGTAGCAGAAGGCAACGCGTAGTCGAGTAAACCAATCAGATTGCAGTCTCTTCTACGCGTAGTCGAGGCTCGGCAACGCGTAGTCGAGCCACCAAATTAGATTACAGTTTCCACTACGCATAGTAGAGTCTCGGCAACGCGTAGTCAAGCCAACCGATAAGATCACAGTCTCCACTACGCATAGTCGAGGTTCGGCAAGGCGTAGTCGAGCTAACCAATAAGATTACAGTCTCCACTACGCGTTGCCGAGAAAATGTCCATCTAGAATGCGTCGCCGAGCCTCGGCGACGGGTAGTGGAGAAACTATACCTCTCATAGCGTGTAGCCAAACTATCCAATCACTGATGCTCTTGTTAACTCTATTAGACCTGTTCGACTACGCGTTGAGAAGTTAGTGGTCTCGACGACGCGTAGCCGAGGGAACCAATTAAATTTGGTTCTCCACTGAACAACGCGCCGCTGTGCTGTTTGAAAAGTAAAATTTGATACCCGTTCAACCTCCGTGTTGAAATATGGGTTACAACCATTCGGCTATGCGTCGTAGAGACCGTAATTTGATTGGCTGCCTCGACGACGCGTTGTGGAGAATTTCAAGTCTCGACTACGCGTTGTAGAGAATTTCATGTTTCCGTACGCGTTGTATAGACTCTAATTTGATTGGCTGTTTTAATATCAGTAATGATTGTAAGGACGTAAATGATTGGTTTGCTTTTCTTCAGCCAAAAGGTGCCATTAGTTGCTCCACTAGGCGTAGCCGAAGCTCGACTACGCTTAGTGGAAAACATATTCTCAGCAACGCGTAGTGGAGACTGAAATCTGATTGGTTGGCTCGACTACGCGTAGTGGAGGCCCGACAAAGCGTAAGACCAATGTGTTATGGCCCTGTTGGCTTGCCATAGACGTCCCATGCCTAACATGTGGGCCGTATAGACTTTATTACATTAATGTATATTCATATAACGTATAGCAACTTAAACAGTATTATAATTCGAATGGAAACGTATGTACAAAAACCTTTATACATTACAGATACGATAATCACGGTGGACAAGTATTATCTGGTGTACATAATAAGACGTGTGCAGTTATACAACAGATAGAAGCTAGACATTAAAAACTGGGCATCCGTTTGAATAACCTTGGTTCTTTCTCCATTAGTCCTCAACCATATTAACTTTCATGGAAAATTTCCCCATACTTGGGGACGTCCCATGCCGAGCAGTTTGGCTGAATAGACTTTTTTACATTAATGTATATTCATATACTGTTTAGGAAGTTAAATGCTATATACGAGCACCAATAGTTAAATGACGAACCAATATACATTAGCACCTCATGTGGCATTTTGCATATATTGCTTGCTAAACCTTCGTCACGTTTTATGTATCATACTACGCATGGTGTCATAAATTGGAATGTACTGCACAAGGATATATGTCACCCATTACCGCATGCAGGATAACGAGGTAGGTATTCGAACGAGAGGAATCTAACAGTTCTATGCTCAACGGGCCTTGGATGTAGACTAAGGTTGTCCTGTGACTTTCAGAATTAGATCAAGGCGATCGTGGCTTTCAAACCAGTATTACGCCTAAAGGAAATGGCTGAATAATTCTTACGTCACTACATAAAATTTGCGTTAAGACTCACTGGAAATGGAGCGGAGATTAACAATGAGAATCTAGCTTCACGTCTTGCTATTTTAACTGAGCAGCTGCCTGTGATGGAACATCACCATCATCATCATTTCCAGGGACAGCATTCCTGCTTTCTTTAATATGTTAGTCTATCAGTATAAGATCACAAACCGAAAAAACAATCGAAATTGGATATAAATAAAGTTAAGTTACATTGGATGTATGAAACACCACAATTAGGAATAGTATATTAGAGTGAACAACACCAACAAAACTATAAAGGAAATATTACTGTGTTGAGATATAACATGCATAGACAAGAATCAATCATACAACACAATGGAACGCTGCAGTATTGCCAGCGGATTTCAGGGTCCGTAGTTAAACACCAAGGCCCATCTGATTCTCCATTGGGATTTCTGCAATAGTTCTCAGCACTTTTGAGATCATTTTCCGGAAATCTTTGAAGAGTATGGTTATGCTTATGTGGTTCTTGGGTGTCCATCTCTGACATGTTTTGCCATAAGTTGTTTGCGATAGTTTCCCTTTGTATTCGGCCCCTCGCTGTGTATCCTTGCAGAAATACACACCATCTAGAAGTTAGATATAGATTTTATAAGTCTACATTTTGTTTAGGTAAACATTTCGTTTAGTTTAATAATAAAAAATCATTAACAAAGCTCCAATAAGCAGTCCCTTGGCATATATTAAGATGTTATAGCCATATATCCATTTATGAGCAGCTTTCATCCTGTTACAGGGAGATATGCAGATTCAGTAAAATTTTGTGCTAACAGCAAAAGCAAATGCATATTCGAGCTACATCAATGTGAAGACATTTACTGTACAACATTATATAGATAACTATGGCTACGCTAATAAAGACCAAAGTTTTAACGGGAAAGTGAACCTGCCAGTGAGAAATTTAAAGAAAATATGCAACCAAACATTCTCGTTCAAATGTGCATGAAAAACACACACATTTCAACAGTATATTTGTTGCCAGCAACGTGCTGATAGTGTTATCCTTGATAGTATAAGGTCATGTGTGTTTCCTTCCTTCTCCGTCTCCCTCTCACCCTCCATAAATAGCAATACGTGCAATACGTGCAATACCATTTATACATTGTGTATGCGGGAAATGTGGTTTAACTGATACTCTTTGGAAGAAAAATGGTTATTGAAACGTATGACGCACTTGAATGATGCAATATTTCTCTGAAAATCCCTCAGACCGCATATAAAGTTCCTAGCAAAAGAAAAATTCTGCATGTGATCGCCTCAGCAGTACATCAGGGTTTTTTAGGTCCATACACGCACAGTCGATAATAGAAATCTGGGCACCATCTGTCGCGATGGCATGTTCTACAAACCTCAGATTGTGGGACGCTGTCTGTCATCTTTCTTTGTATTCTTGTACAAACACAGATATTCCAGTATTCATATTACCAGAGACAACATTTTTGTTAGTGGTCAAAGGGCAATGGGATCAACATGTGTAGTGTAGGTAGTTGGAGAGAGAGAGAGAGAGAGAGAGAGAGAGAGAGAGAGAGAGAGAGAGAGAGAGAGAGAGAGAGAGAGAGAGAGAGAGAGAGAGAGAGAGAGAGAGAGAGAGAGAGAGAGAGAGAGAGAGAGAGAGAGAGAGAGAGAGAGAGAGAGAGATTATTCATCATGCGTAAAGAGCTGGCATGGTGAAGGAATGGATGGACGTGCAGATGACTGGGTGCATGGTTTGATGGATATAGACAGGAAGACATGCGGCAAACTGATTTACAAAAATTGATTCAAAATAAGCTCCTCTCGTATGATATCCATAAACGGACACACTTATGCAACATTTTATGTTTCATGTGTACTGATTTCTATATTTCTATTTTTGTACAGTTTAGACACTGAAAAGGCGAATCAAATGACGATGTTTTGCCTTGCCTGTTAAGACAGACTAAGTTACGCTATCGTTACTGCGATGGCGCTCCTCTCAGTAAGGCCAACCGCTACTGGCTGGCTGTCTTTCATCCTTGTGCGGTGAAAAATGTTCGCACACTGTGATAAGTGAGTGGCTTTTAACCTGCTCTGATCTCTAAGATGGTGATGCCATTTAGTATCCATTTTGTAACACGGTAATTATAGGATCAGCGAGCGGCAATTAAGATCGGAATGCATTAATTGAGTTATTATATAAGCGTAATTTTCAGGAGCGGTAGTTAGAACTTGTGTAAGCAATAGTACATGCCATTAGCAACCTCCGTGGTCAGCGACCATCTGGTGAAAACAACCATTTTTCCCCTGCACAGACTTTTTCAATTTTTAAATGTAGTGTCGTAAGCGACCACCTGCAGAAAGTGACTTGCGACTGGGAAAATTTGGCAAAACACGCTGCAAACTACCGATTTTTGACGAGACTCTCGAATGTCAAACAGGGACAAAGCCTGATGTTTTTTCCATCATATACGACCAAAATGTAACCGCCATTCATTCATTCATCATAATTCCCGTGTGTTTCATACTTTATTTCAAATAGTCGGGATTGAGATGAAGTGCATTGCAACTTGGAACATACCGAGTTGCCTTTTTTACACGTTGAAGTTGAACTGGTCGACCCCTTGAGCCTGAGGTGCCCTCTACTACCGAGCCTTTGTTTTGCATAAAAACAACTTAACGATATTCTGAATACATTACGTTCTATGTTGATCTTAATATGCATGCTCAGTTATGTCAAGCGCATTGTTAATCATAAGAACCCAATTAATAACGCTCCCGGTATCTTGCAAGTGCACTCATGAATACGCCATTTGTAATTTGCATTCGGGTACTAATTACTTTGCGGAACTTCGGTGAACTCCGGAATGGCGCACATGGACTGACATTTGTCGAGAAGCAAAACACAGGTATACACGTGGTGTTGTATGTTCGATTATATTGGATTACATTAAAATTATGACAGGTCTTGAATTCAGCTGTACTTCTATCATTCTACAGTTAAATTATTGAACCAAGAGTAATACTTTCGGTAACTTTTGCTAACTTTAGACACGCACGTGCCTTGGCATTTTTTGATAAACTTGACCTGAGCCAGATCAACCACTGGCGGATATATATTCACGTGGTGTTTTGTTTGCTGTTCATTGTATTTTTGATTGAACTAAAATTATAACAGATTTTGTAGCGTTACTGCCATCATACTATGACTAAATTGAACCGAGGCTAGAAGAGTGAATTGGATTGCGGCCAAACATTTAACCTGCCACACCGTCAGGCAAGGTGCCATATGACGACGCTCAGCAGTGAAGCTATAAAGACTGTATTTTACCACTTGCAGTTTGTTTTGGCAACCGCTTTCGCAGATTATCATTACTATCAATTGGGACGCTTCTGACCTATGAGCAGATGTAACGTACTCAGATGACTTGTGAAGTTGATTATACAGCGACCATGATTGGTATTATGAAGTTTCTTTTTAATAAAGTTATTAAACATAAGTGAGAATAATGCAGCCAAAAATATATTTTATTTCCACGCACGTGTGTATAAAAGAAAGATGAAATCCCACGCAAGGGATATCGTCGTGTATATTGGGGATGATTCTTAGGATGAGGCTGAACTGCTAGGAGGACAATTTCCGAGGAAATCCCGAGTCTTGGATCACGAAAAAGAAATGGAGAGACTTGCTTTTGACAGGTGGGTACCAGAACAAAATAGTGGGGATCTGTACTGGCCTTGTTTCACGCAAAAACACGGTAGCGACTCCAGCAATCTTGACATCTATGACTCGGAATTATCAGAGTTACAGGAGTTACCAGTTTTGTCACGTTTCACTTCCAGTGAACCACATAAGCCCTTTAATTTCCGTGGAATACACACGCTGAGCAGGTTGGCCTGCAAAGTGCTCAAGAAGTGTGTCAACCGTGACGTTTACAGGACGGTGATTGACAGCAGCGGAGCTCATTCATATTTAGAGGGCAATCATCCAGCCGGCAGAGGCAAAGCGGTCATTGGCCAGAGAGGCTCGTTGTAACGTCATCCTGCATCAATAAAGTAAGTGCTAATTGCCCATTGTAATGACTCTAGTCTATGGTTCGGCGGACTGTATGTGGAGCGCAGTCAGACACGCGGAACAATGGTCTGTTTTGCACGCAAGGTTTTGCCAAGAAATTGAAAAAAACAAAATAAAAAAAAAAAAAAAAAAAAAAAAAACAAGAAAAAAACCAAAAGAAAAAAAAAACAAAAACAAAAACAAAAAAAACAAAAAACAAAGAAAAACAAAAACAAAAACAAAAAAAAAAAAAAACAAAAAAACAAAAAACAAAAAAAACCCCGAAAACAATAAAAAATGCAAAAAGTCTTTCAAAAGTTGAAAACGCCCAGCTTCGTCACTTGAGAAGACGACTGAGGTCAAGCGATCCCACAATGATCTCTATCTATTTTTTGTCCAGCGGGCATTGGAAAGAATTTGGTTTTGAAGATTTGCGGAAAACAAAACTCTCATAAAATTGCAAAACTCAAAATGGGAACAACCATCTTTACAAAACATGATCTAGACTTATCAAAGTACAACCTCACAAAGGTTGAAGTTTATCTGCTGGTGGCTTCTGGAGAAAAAGTAAAAACAGTGGATCACCATTGCTGACGCCATTAAGTTACCTAGTCAACGAATAGGAAATTGGTGTGAAAGTTAGTTTATGGACGGATGATTGTGAAATGATGAACGACAACAGACAGATAAACACAAGATAACATCAGCTGAATACCAACAAAGGTAAATGATTGAAATGACTCGGTTTTACGTAAGGACATACTTGGCATGCAGCGATTAACAATTGAACAGGACATCACTTATTTCAAGATGCAACAAGAATTACAGTGCCAGTGCTGCCAGTTTCTTTAGAACTTTAGTGGAACAATATGTACTACTTGGAGTGTTTACATTACTTAACAATTTCAATGACTGTCTGGATTATCTACATTTAATAATTAATGCAACATATGGGTGTTGCATACAAGTGTGCCTTGAGCATTACCCATAAGAAGGATACTGCGTGACTTTTATATGACTTACTATTTGTCACTTGTGATCAGATTGCAAGTTGCCAGTATTTGGTACTACTGCTAATAATAATAATTCACCACCATATACACTGATATTTTCCCACACCAGAAAGTAAATGCTGACCGTGTAGTTGACTCAATAGCCTATTATGACAATATTGCGCACCATTTTCTCTTACTCCATATATGTGTCAATAGGATCAAAATCAAAGGCTGGTGTTACATGGTCGCAAACATATCAAACGGACTGGCAAAATCATTCCAAATGCTATTGAAGCACCAAACTATAAGCTCTGATATACAAAAACATTCACATTGCATGGCTGGTCTTTGGATTTTGGATATCACAAGTGGTGAAGGTTGACGGGCAGCGCTTCTTGGGCAAAAACTGACATGATGGAGGGGACGTCATTAAAGCCAGGGGTAGCTACAGATGGTTTTGCACTTTGTTACTATCGCATTATGTTTCCCGAAACACTTTAACAGCCAGGATGGAATAAACAGAAGGGTGGAGAGTGTGACCAACGGAGCCATACTACAAGTATCTACATGTCATCCTGTCACCTTCTGCGGCGGGAAACAATAATATGGTCCTGTTTAAATAACCTATAGATTAGGTTTATCAAAGATACCTTTTATGAACGCAATTAAATCCAAGGTGACTCCCACCCTAAAATATTACGATTTGACAATTTATCAATAAGGACACAGTGATGTGGACATTACTGACATCAGGGAAGTACAACTGAAGGTCTGTTTACTCAAGGGGACACATATATCAGATACCAAAGTATGTCAGTTTGGCCGAAAAATATCCCAGAATGCAGTTCTGAAAACCTAGCAGTCTCTTAAAGGCTATGCGCATATCTTTACTGTATAATATTTTGTTATTTGTATAAACGACAACTAGTCAACCGACGGTTCAAAATTAACTACTGTTGGCTCAATACAGTAACTTAAAGCTGTCTGTGCAATGATTAATGAGCTTTAAAAAAGAATATGATATTCTAATGAGGAATGATCCACTGCCATCACTGCTGCTTTGTTGCTCTACTGTTGCTCCAAAATGGCAGCTGCTACTTTGTCAAGATGAATTGCGGATTGCAAACTTTACATGGCTATAACCGCACCTTGAATGGTCTTATCTGCAGAATATATTTTTGGTTTCCTATATCCTCTTGTTTCTGCTGGAACAGACTTCTTCACAGTAGAATATTATGCCGTCGGGTTGAATCTGGCTTTTATGATTCTTTTTTAAACAGTACAGACATATAAGAGTTATATTAAAGAAGTATGCTACACGCGCTGTTTAAGGTCAAGATCCCCATTGTATTTCAATGTCATTATATAGTACTATCATACATACTAATTCAACTTCAAGGTTGTCAAGCTTAGGTGTGTGTTTTTATGTTCAGTTGGATTTTTTTTGTACTCTAAAGACTAGAACTCCCAGGACGGTTTTTTTTGTTTTGGTTTGTTTTTTTTGTTACGGGTATAGCCAAATGATCTTTCAGATACCTTTGACATTTTTATGATACTTTATCTTCTTTTTCTGTCACGTGCTCAGGGGTGATATCCACATACAAAACAGTGTCGGCTATTGTGTTCCTATGCTGTGCATGGACCTTCGCCACTAATTATATAAAGGTGTATTCAAACTACAACAAACGCATGAAAGCAATGCTTCTCGAACGGATTATAATGGCCTTGGAAATCTGGCATATACTCAATAACTTACCTAGTTTGCTTTATATTTGCGATAATCAGCATACACATCGTAGACTTGACAATCAAAGGATGAAAATGTGATATTTAAAGACTGCAAATGCTTTGTATTGCACAGAGTGTACATTGTGTGAGACACAAAAAATCAGCCATAGAGTCTTAGAGTGAAGCAAAATAACACTGAAGCATATAGTAAGAGGTGTTCATTATCATCGTGTTCAAATTTAAAACGTATATAGGGTACTTTAACGTACAACATGATTTAATGTCACAATATTCCCAACGCATGAAAATGTCCATTGTAAAACACCAAGGCCCCAAAGGTTCTGCATCGGGATTCCTGCAATAGTTCTCGGCACTCTTCATGTCTTCATCCGGAAATGTATTTTTGTAAATTCTCTGATGTATGTGTGGTTCTTGTGCGTCCCATCTCTGACATTTTCTGCCAGAAAGTGTGTATGATCTCCTCCCCCTGTATTGAAGCCCTTTCTGGGTGACCTTGCAGAAAAGCAAGGGATCTGGAAGCAATTTATATCCTTTTTCATAAGAAAGCTTCATATATAAAGTCAAATCTACTTAGGTTATAAGTGCCTGATTATACATTGCCGCCTTTGCATAGACAGAGAAACTATAAAGTCACACAAAACTTTGGTGAAACAGCTGCCCAGTTAAAAGCGCTAACATCGTATATGATGGGATGTGCCACTGTATTAATGGGGTTGGGCAATTTACCATTGCCTTTTGACCATTGACCAAACAAATATTTGAAAAATAAAAAGATCTTTTATCGATGACCTTTAATCTTCCTCCCTGAATAGGCACCCCTTAAATCTGTGGAGTTCGGAGGCAAGCAAGTTGATTGTTATTAATTCCGGGAAATTTAAATGTTTCTTAATCTAACATTGTAAGAGAAAGTCATGAAACAGTCACCCTTGTATTGTTTTATACAATGCTTCTGTATGGTTGGATTATCTGTATGTGCGAATTGAATATAATTTTTAACTTCCAAATTATGAAATCATAGAATTTATTCATATATGTAAATAAAAACAGCAGGGTCGGGTTTACGCTAAATATAATTTGCATGACATTGTGTTATTTACACACACACACACACGCACACACATGTATATATATAATAATTATAAGTTATCACATGGTTGGAGCTGTATCAGTGCCTGTACTCGGTCTCGTGGCGATACAGCGGCTCGTGGGTTGGTACAGGCACTGATACAGCTCCAACCATGTGATGACATATTTATTACCACTCCGTGTAAATTCATCACACACATGCACAATTAAAAATCAAAATGAGAAAAATAAGACAACAAATTAGCTTTGAACATTTTATTGACATGTTTTCAACAAGGCAATATTTAGATAGGCCTAACAATTACAATATAGACTTGTTTATACTATGTAGGCCTAACATTTTATATATTAAGGCCAGCATAGGCCTATATATATGCTATTAAAGCTTAATTTCCTACACGTGGGTCTGTAACTTCATTTAAATGAACGTCAAATTTAAAATGGACAAAAACATGATTTAAACACCTTAAACGTTGAAATTTTAACAATGAAGATAGAATATGGCCACTTTTCAGCAGACCTTAAACCTAATAGTTCAGTTCATGTCCTGTGGAAAATGAATATGTACGTTCCCAGTAATGTGGGCTCCATTTAAGAAGTTAAACCCACTGCCCCACCTTTGCCATCTCTGTTCGGTCTGAGAATGCACGCTAAGTGGCAAGTCAATAATTACTGGATCCACACCAGGAACCCCACTAGCCATCACTTTGGTTTCATCATTCTTTGCAGATACATTCTGATTTTGTACGGGTAGGCATAACTTGTTTATTTCTCGTTCCTTGCGAGGAACGTGACTAGCCACTACAGTAGGCCCATCAATAACATTCTCTTTGGCAGTCAACACTATGTTTTCTATAGGCCTACTTGCAGTAGACTGATTGGTCTCAATGCATTTAGGGCTGTCTACAGCTGAATAACCGGTATCATCGAAACGATCACCTAAACCTATATCATCATTGGGGTCAAACATATTTGTCAATAACTCTTCTGCAGTAGCACTATCAAGGTAAAAATCGCAGGGAAGCTTTGCCTCAGAACTTGCCACGATAGTATTAGAATCAATTTGCGGGAGAGGTGAGCTATCTGGGACTGAAAGAGAGGATGTCACATGACTTTGGGGACGATTTGTATGCTTAGTGACTGTACATGAAACAGTCTTTGATTTATTGACAAATTTGCTGAAAGTCTTAGAAATTTCCTTTTGCTGAGACTCGGGTGTGACTCTGTATGAATTAATGGATTGGATATTTTTATGACCATACAGCTGCTGGATTTTTGTTTCGTGTATGTCATTTGATAGCGCTACGTCTATACCCGTGCGTCTGACACTATGGTTAGAATAGTGACCTGATAGTCCAGCTTCCGAACACATTTTTTTGCAAAGCCCCTGGATTGTGTTTCTTCCCATGGCCTGGTCCTTGAACCACAAATCGCCTTTGGCATTGTAATTGATAGACAGATAAAATCTACTGTCCTCTGTCAATGTGTGTTTGGGTCTGCGTCGCCTGTGCTCTAGATACACATTAACTAGATCTAGTGGATCATCTGTAAAATAAAAAGTTCACGAAAATTAGTAGGCCTATATATCCTAGGCCTACATTGTATAGACTATTGTTGTCTAGTACGGACATTATTATTATTATTATTATTATTATTATTATTATTATTATTATTATTATCATTATCATTATCATTATCATTATCATTATCATTATTATTATTATTATTATTATTATTATTATTATTATTATTAATATTAATTGTCAGACCTAGCAATTATTAAAATATAATCAATCATCATTATTGACAAAAACGTAAAAGCCCGAGGATGATCGCAGGCGTGGCATACAACAGTCGTCATGTGCTGCTACCTAGGGGCAATTAGGTGCATATAGAAGGGGCCTCTTTTGGGGTCCTAACTTGACCTAAGGTATAAGCAAAATTACAAATAAACAGTCCACATATTTTGGAAACACATTTTTTGTAACTTTTATTTCATGTAAAAAGTGATTTCCAGATAACATTGACTGCATTTACCTTTGCCAGTTTGGAACATCTTAGGATTGAAGGGCCTGACATCTCTTGTGTTCGCCCCTTGGCGTGTCTTCGTGGTTCTTTCTCGAAATTCCAGATACAGGACTCCCTCACTGTTTGCTTGCAACACAACATCGCCCCAAAGCATTGTTGTGTGTTCTTGAGAGCCACGGAGGCCAAAATGCATAGTATTTTGCAGCCATAGGGTGTTAATCAGCGCCTTTGGGTTGCCTAAAAAAGAAAAACACCTCTTAAAGGCCTCTACATAAACAGCGTCAGGGACCTCTATTTTAAAGGTGGGACTGCCATGTTAGATAGCGGGCGAAAGTTACAAACTCATGTCGGGAAGGGTTTTAGATGGACTACACTGGTGTCATCAGGAAGTTACAAGTTTAAACACTAACATGAGAAAATTACGACATGCAAAAGTGGAATTTTATTTCTGAAACTTGAACATATTGTACCAGTGTACAGAACTGGTGGTTTTTCGCCGTTGGTCGAAACTTTCGAGCGGGGTTTCAAAACTCAACTGGAACATGTTTCAAGGGCAGGCTACATACGACAGGATACCTGCTCTATTTGGAGACAATTAGTGTCAGTATGTAAGTAGGTAAACCAATGATCACATTTAGAGGAGATAGTTATAAACTTTAACATAGAAAATGCTATTTTTGAATCTTATAACTGGTGACAGAACTTTTCAGTTAGAGTCTGGAGATTTCGGATTCAGAGCTGTGGACTAGTAGTTATGCCATCTGGTGGTATATATCAAAACTATAAATGTAAATAAAGCAGACGACACGACAAATGCCGCTGAAAATAATGATCTCCGACTTACTTGTTCCTAGCAAATCATTATCAAACAGAACTTTGATATCTGTTTCAGTAAACGGCTTTGCCTTGTTTGGCAAGTTTCCTTTGCCCTGCGCTTTCAATAGTTTACGCTTGTTGGCCAGAACGTCTCTGCAGTGTGCAAAGCTTGGTGATGAGCATAGTTCTTCTTTGTAATGGGCATCCTTAAGGTAGGGACCAATGCTATTGAACTTAGATTGAAGGGATCCAGGTTCATATTCCTCCACCTTATCCCCAATTACTTTCCTTACACTCATAATGAACATAGCCAAATATGTATTAAGTTCTGCTGGTCCAATTTTTTCAATATTGCGCTGCTCGTTTTTAGTGGCAAGCCACCTCTGATACAGCTTCACATCAGCGACAGTTTTCCTCTGTGTGTTTTCATTCTTTAGGTCCTCTACTAGATGCCGTGTATCATTTTCCTCCATTTCGGCAAAATATGGTGCAGCCTTGCCTTTTTTGGACACTCTTAGCTGGTTGCATTCATTCTCAATTTTGTATTCCAGTGTAAGAATCCTGTCACCCAGAGAGTCTAGGATTCTGTCCCCTTTGCTGGCAGCCATTGTGAGGGTGATATAGATCAGGCTATTAATAGAAGCTGCTTCCTGATTGGATATACAGGATTTTGCACATGTGCTGATACAGAAATGCTCCTTTCTGATTGGCTATATAGGATTTGAGCCCTTGAGCTGATACAGATCTATGTATAGTGTGGAAACCCCCCAAAATATCACTCGCATCCTCTCAATACCAACTCGTCACACATGGCCTATACACAGAGCTGCATTTACACTGAGTGGTAATATATATATATATATATATATATATATATATATATATATATATATATATATATATATATATATATATATATATATATATATTGCACAGATAAATTGGAACAAGCCATGATATTTATCCCCTTACTTCTTGTGGAAGGACACCTATGTATATGTACAGACATGTACATAAATAACCAAAATAAACTCAGCCTATTAAACAAGAAGTTATATTTAGGAGTGAAAAGGGAAGGTTGCAGAGAAAATACTCATTCACAACTCTATTGAATCTACAGGTTTGATGTCCTGATCACAGTCACTAGTGTAATAGCACTTCATATGGGATGCATTTGATCACCTTGTGATAGGCAATAGCAAAACCACTTTTGGTTTAGCATGTGGTGGGAATTGTGGTTTCTTCTTCATCTATCATAGACCTTCACATTGAAGGGAAAAGATCCACTTTTACCAGCAGATGACTCATTTGGTATTTATATATTCATAGGCGATGCAAGTTCACACAATTTCATCTCAGCACAAGACTTGGGAAAACCCGAGTCAATAGTGTCCCGCCAGGGTAGGGTGGTGTACATGGATAACTGAGGGCCAACTAACACATGGTCACTGTGGGATCACATCTTACTTAGAGCCTGGCCACAAAGCAAAGAGTGGTTTGACTTTTTTGGCATGGCCTCTCTTTGCCATTAAGGCTTAATATTGTGCTTTGTGAAAGACGTAGTTACACTTAGTTGGCATCAATTAATATATTCAGTTTCCGTGCAACATGTCCAAAAATTATTAGGCTTTCAGCAGGCTGCAGTGGAAGACACATTGATGTCCCTTGGGTGCTTCCGCCTTGTAACTTTCCAACATCAGCACCCAGAGTTACTATTTTTCATGCTTTTTATCACTGTATTATGTCTCGAAAGTTCATGTAAAATGTTTACATTTATCACTCATAATAAACTTTAACAAGTAGATGCATACTCATACACGTTACTACTTCTATAATGATAGCTGTTATCCTTGCAAAAGCCATAGCTAAATGAATCTAGTTTGCTGAAAAAAAGAATGGAATATGCCATTGATTCTCACATATTTTTTTTTTACTGATTTGTCATTTGGTTGTTCTGAGTAGGAATACAGGAAAGCAGGACTCTTCCGCCTCAGGACAGGTTATTAAATTCAGAAAGATTACTTTGGAAGGCGGTGATGATGTCAGGAAATGTTTCAGTTATTTGCCCCATAGGAAAAGAAAATGAAATGTTTCCTCTGGAAAATCACTGACACGGAAAACACAAGCACAACATGTGTCTTGCATGATGTTTGAAGGAAAAAGGCAAGGCTTGATTTTGCATCATACATTAGACATGAAGTCCACAGAAAGTGAACTAGATAATACCATTGTGTCTATGGTTACTGATATGACAATGTAAAATTTTGGTAAAGATAGAAAATTATACTTAATATTCTATTAACCATTACAAATATCATGTACAAATGAAAAGTGTGGAGAGTTGATGGGTGAGAGCCAGCACCAACAGTAGTCTTAGATATATTCAAGGACTTTTAATAAAATGGAATTGAGTCATATAATGTACAGCATTACTGCAAGCTCGTTGAATCAGAAAGGTTTTTGTTTTTAACTGAAATACTTCTCACCAGTGGCACCACTTTTACCATAGCGTAATTAGACCCAACACTGATAATAATTGAAAAGTAAGTCACAACAGGGACCTCCGACCTTTAACTCCATAATCATATTTTTGCACCGATACATTTTTTCACAATAATACAGATGTTAATTGAATAGCGTAACCATGACTTTTAAAAACTTCTCTGTAATATTGATGCCAATACCTACTGCATTATTGGGTAATGTAGAAATGATACATACACAACATGCCGCCCCACTCCGGGTAAAATGTTCCAATCCAACATGCTGACGTGTAGATTACATATTTGCTGGCAAGAATCAAAGTTTATTTTTTTTAGTGCAAACTGCGACTTATGTCGAACTGCCAACGTCCAACTTTTCTGAGTTATCATGAAGATACCAAATTCACATTTCTTGTAAAAGACCTTACAATTAAGTATCATCATGCCTTTACTTGGAGAAAGAAAGTTGTTGACTCAAGTACGTGTACATAAGATGTTGAAGGGAGCAAGTGAATTTCATTTTGGCAATTGTCGAGTGCTTCCACGCTTTTTGAGAAACCAAGATAACTTGAAGTAGTTTGAGGACCAGTAACAAAGCGAAGCTAGCCGTTTACATGTCAAATACCCACATATTGATTTTGGCAAGTGACCCATACGATGGTGCACAAGTGAAAAACAGGGAAGCATAAACAGAATCATTGGGAAACGTGAGGTGACGAATTCACTGTTCACAGCCTTTTTGGTATTTTGAGCCAGACATTAGTAGGAAAAAATGTTCCTTCTGGAGAATAATATATTCTATATGGTTGCGACTTTTAAGGACAGAAGACAACATTGTGTTTGTAAATGAAAGCGCACGGGCTTTTTTTCCGGAAATAGGTCACTTGTTGTAGCATGTAGAATAAGCTCAGTCAGTGGGCATGTTAGTTCATGTTTATTGTAGTCAAGGAGCCCTGTGCTCCAATATATAGATAACCCAAAACAAATTGCAGTTTTTGTCAAGGTCATGTTTTATAAATGCATAGGTATCTCTAACATTATATGTAAAATCTAACAACATCTGTACTTATGCATACGATTCCAAACTAAAAAAATAATGAATATTTTGAACGGCAATCTCTTACATGTTATCAATCATATGTTCACTGACTAAAGTTTGAAGTTCAATATAGCTTTTTATAGCTCTACTCTCCAAAAAATATGTATGTGACCTAAAGATGTCAATATCGTAGTTATTCATACAGTCCGTGTTGAGATCTGTCCAAATCGTTACAAGCCTATCAACATTCACATCCCCAGGCATAATAGCAAGACTTGAATTTCCACCAAGCAAAACATCATACATTTAATATATAAAGATGATACCATGCCACAATGACAACATAGTTAAATAACTCTCATAAAAATTAAAAGAAAACAATTTACAATAATGCCAGGGAAACTTCACTGTAACGGCGAGCAAACAAGGAGCATCCATGATGAAAAGTCGCGATCAATCAAGAAAGAAAAGTCAAAATCCGGGCTTCTAAGGTAGAAACTCCAACGACTAGCCAAACGCAATTAACTTTTACACAAACATATCATAAGCTTGATCAGGGGAAATATTCCTATCCAAGTAACGGTAATTTGCTATGTTGTGCCCATATTTATCACGATTTGCATAAAATCAAAAAATTTTATTCACTCTTATCCCCATACGTCATAGTATGCATACATAAATATTCCATGTCATTCTCTGTACTTTCCTTTAATTCTAAATCATAAGGGAATATTTGTGATAGATATTGTCAAAAGTATCTTTTATTGATGCTAAATATTTCATCAATATATCTAAATGTTTATTTGACACGCTTGTTATAAAATTTCTCTTCTGACAGCTATATCAAAAACGTATTCCATAGTAGAATAAAATAGAGCTGCACAATTAGTTGACATTGCAATATGGATTGTTTGTCTAAAGACACAATATCGAAAATTGAGATGTATATTATCAACAAAAAATTCAGCAACTTGGGAAACTGATCATATTCAAATGCACCGCAAAAATCGATTTCTATATTGGTGACGCTACGTACAGCATTATGTAATATATAGGTAGGAATGCGAAAATCTTGTGCCCACGCTTGCATCCCTACTTTTTTATGTTTCAGTGGTCAAAGCCTCGGTTGAATAATTATGTTACTAGTGGAACCACCCATGTTTTGATAAACATCCTAGAAAAAATATATTCAAAGATACTCAATTCCATATGTTGAAAAACGAATATGATATGTTTAATGTATATGACATATAATCTATCTCCAATGCTTATACGATGCATAATGTAAGTGACCTTGACCTGTTTATGTCAGGTCATCACTCCTGTTAACTTGAAAGTGATGATTTTTGTAATGGTTGCATCCTGTAAAACAATTGCCAAAACAAGTAAGCGTCCAGATAAAAATTGCAGATGAGTACATTGTACATAAAACTGTACTTCGTGGCCTACGCTTTGTACCCCAGTTATCACACAGTTTAGCATTTGTCCAAGTTTATTTCTTTTCTTTTGGAACTTGAAAATATATAGGCCGATTTGAACAAGCAGCGCATGTAAGAAAAGCTGGAACAAAGATGTTAATTTCATGATATGTACACCTCAGCTACCAATAAAATAGATTTTTTTTACCCCCATTTCTCCTGTCCCAACCCAAGTCACACATTATACTGCCAGCTCGTTTGTCATTTTTTCTTTATACCTGAATTACTAGAACAGCTGCTTATGTACAGTTTCTTTTGCTTTATGGTACAAAATAGATGCAAATGTGTACACACTTTCTGTCAGCCAATCTGTACAATCAATTTGTCAATTGAACATAGCATTTTTTGAGACATTAACATAATCACTACATTTTTGTTGAAATGTCAAAAGAAACGTTACTGGGTGAAGCTAATTAAAGCCCTAAATCTATTGACTAAAGTTATATCACATTGATTACACAATAGCAATTAGGTAGAGTTACCGGGTGTTGTTTGAAGTCCAGGTCAAGTCTGACCCAAGCAGACAAGGTTTGCTGGTACAAATGGGGCTGAAAACCATGCTGCGAAATGGCTTTTTGCAGGTTGTCCTTAACTGAAGTGTACACAGCATGTTTGAACTAAAAACTGTTTTGGGGTCACAATGTGTAAGTTGCCTGAACGCTCTGCACTCTCAAGTTTTTGAGTCATGCTAATTTAGCCTTTTGGACACGTTCATGCTGGAAACTTTGCCTTAGAACTACGTACAAGTAGGTATATGATCAGCCACAGCATGCAGTCTAGCTTTATCACTCGTACACAAATAAGTGGAGAGGTATTTAATTAGTGACCTAGTACCAGATAACAGCGGGTGCTAATCATTTGTTTCATTCACCATACGGATATAATAGGCACCCCGCTGTTCTTATCAGCATATTAAGCATATTGTGCATACCAATGGACTGATAAAAGCTTAACCTGAACCCCCAACTGTACCCGATCTGGCCTTTCATCTACTAAGGGTATGGGGCTACCCTTCCTCTAAAGCAGTGTTTCCATCATGTAGGTTCATAGAAAAACTACATCGAGTTTCATATTGGTAGCACAAACATTATATATACATATATGGGTCACAATATAAAAATCGTTTGACCAGTCTAGCCTTATTTTGAAGTGATCTGCACAAAATTTAGTAGGATTGTAGAAGAAGTAAAAGACTTGGTTGCATATGATACTAGTGACACCAGTTAAAAATAGACGGAAATTATGAATTTCCACATATCGAATAATAATAATTATTGAAATGTTCTATGCTGGATCACTGAGCGTGATTTGTATGTTTTTTTAATCATTATCATTCAAAAGCAGTGATTTTGTGATGGGACATCAACGGCCAAGCAAATAGAGACCCTGGATCAAAATTGCACTTAAGCTATTGTGCAAACGCTTCTGCTTGGAGACCTTCTTTTTGCGTCATCGTGACCCAAAATTTATGGAGTTGTGCATAGGTTCAAGCTGTCAGTTTGTCTTCTATGTCTGCAAAATTTAGTGCCTGATTTGAACAAACAGGCCATTTACGGATAGCTAGATGCACATTTTGAATAAATATCTATTTAGAAATCTAAGTAAGAGGTGAAGATCACATGGCTGCATGGAATTAAGCAGTAGATAATGCAGACCTGGTAAGTGCTGTACAATGTGTAATCATTAGTGAATACATATGATTTTATGGTGATGTCCATGACATAACAAATTAAGATAGAATCGCAAAACATCTGTAAATACGTATATGACAAGTAGCCACATTTTGGTGTATGTTGTGTGACGGTGAATTATTGTTCCAAGTCAATATACACCAACAGAATGACAAGGAATTCAATAATTTGGTACAAAAAATGAGAGAACGATACCACATTTCACACAAAATGTATTCATGTGGAAGCTTGATACTGCATCATATGCATGACTGTGACTAATTTTTAAGTGTAATGGATATTAACTTTAGGCATACTCTTCAGATTATATGTTAGCGGAGCAATAGGTGAAATGTCCTTTTTGGGTTTTTCGTTTGTTGTTGGGGTTTTTTTTTTTTTTTTTTTTTTTTGTTTTGTTTTGTTTTTGTTAGTTTGTTCCTTTGTTTGTTTGTTTTTGTTTTTTTTTCTTTTTTGCATTCTTTTGGTTTTGTTGTGTTTTTTCTTTCTTTTAATTTTAATCTTTTTGTGCGACTAATAATCATTTATCCTACTGTTGAACCAGCCGAACACAAACTTCAAACCAGTAATGTAACATGTTAAGAGATTTTTTTTCTTCGATTGCTCTTCCTGTAAGCCAGTGTAAAATGTTATGAGTGAAATATTTGAATACACTGCATGACATTCACCGCAGGCCATAAGACGGTCCATTCCATTTTTTATCTGCATTTGCACTTGAAAGGGTCGCAACAAGTGCTGCAGGATTTAAAATTCATCACTCCCAACAGCTTCTGAGGTGCCGGTGCATTTTCTGTCAATATTTGAATCATTTTGCCTTCATTTAACTTCCAACCCGATTCAACATCTTTAAACATAACATTAAGCATTAACACTTTAGATCCACGCGCAGTGGTAGTAAATGATAAATGCAGACATCTGAAAATTGTTGAAAAACACTAATAAATTCTCTTAAATTAATATTGAAATTATGAAATACAACAATTGTTCATAGAGAAATATATTGTGGTTAAGCTGCTTCACTATGCACCACCGTCACACCCTCGCAAGATATAACACTGAAATCGGTAAAATCTGTGACACAGACAGTTTAAATTTATTATATGATATTAAAACGGTATTTAGCACGCATGTAAAGTCACCATCACTGTCTACACATTTTGCCCTATGTTTAAAAGGTACTGTGGGCTTAACCAGTTTAATGGTAAATTCCAACTGAAAAAGGGAAATAGGTTCCACTGAAGCAGGTTTTAGACATGGCGTTTCTGTATACATGGGAACATTGGGTTCAAAGACTATTACATTTTGTTTTGGACATATGCAGATATTAGTGAAATTTCCGGGAACCACGTAGCAAAAGTATAAATCCGGCATTTGGAACCACGAAATAAGTTTACTACATGCATTCATTTGATAAAAAGCAAAATTAAATCTTTTTAGATTTTTTGTTTGGGGGGGGGTTGGTTGGTTGGTTTTTGTTTGTTTGTTTTTGCCTTTTTGTTTTTTTTTTTGTGTTTTTTTTTATTGTGCAAATCACACATTGACGAATTTACTGGCAGTAGGCTTCTAGATATGTTTCAGGTCTGTAGACTTGTTAGTACCGTTTACAGTTTCAACGTCGTCTCAAAATGTCATCCAGACTCTTCAAACTTTGTAGAAACGTATCTTGCTTCGTTCTCTTCCAGGTTTGCTTATTAGACCACAGTCTGGTGGTTTGGGATTTTTAGCTCGGCTAACTTGTCAGTCCGTTCAGTTCATGTTATGTAATGGGTAGTCGTCTATCAACACTTCATCCACAATTCACATTTTGGACTCCCCCCTTCCAAAAAAAGCATGACCAATTTACTCTTACGGGTAAGTTTCTTACAACATTTTTTTCATATATTTATACTCCAGTGATGATAATGATGATGACGATGGTTATTATTATCGTCATTATTGTTTTTATTATTATTATTATTATTATTATTATTATTATTATTATTATTATTATTATTAGTATTATTATTATTATTATTATTATTATTATTATTATTATTATTATTATTATTATTATTATTATTTGCAGGGTTTTTTTGGGGGGGGCAAATGTGAAAAAAAAACAATATATAGTTTGGATACGCTTTGGTTCGGGGGGGGGGGTGGTGACCTCGGTGCGACCCAAGCATAGCACCTGACCAGTACAGTGTCTATTTTAGCAGTTCTTTTTATCCTAACGTGCATGTACTTTTATCTTGCTGTATTTACATATTTTATTTCTCCCGTAGTGGAGGTCCAATAAATTATTATTATTATTATTATTATTATTATTATTATTATTATTATTATTATTATTATTATTATTATTATTATTATTATTATTATTATTATTATCATTATTATTATTATCATTATTATTATTATTATTATTATCCAAAATGACCAGCCAAATTGCTTAAAATATGCATAGGGGCCCTTCTATGAGGCCCAGACCTAACTTTTCACGACACGTGGCACAGTAAATATTTTGGTCAACTGAGCGCATGGGATGGTCAGTTGTACAGTTCTGAGTTCGTCGTCCGTCCGTCAATTGGTCTGTCCGTCCACAATCCATGTTTTCAATTCTCCAAAACTATAAGTAAGATCCACTCCAATCCCGGTTTAGATCTACCCTGTGTAGGTATCTACTAATTGTGTTCAAGTGGTCATGCACGATTGAATTTATTTGTTATAAACTTTTGTTTCTTTTCTTGAAAACCACTCGAATAGTTGCTTCAAATTGCAGAGACACTTCTGCGAACTTTGAGACTTTTATATTTCCCCGCGAATTTGTGATTATACCAGCAATTATTCTGAAACTTGGCCAGAATGGTTCTTGTGGGAGAGTTACACAAAGTTGTTCACTAGATGGTGATACGCTGGCTTTCTGATTTTAATGATTTTTTTTTCACAATTAGAGTAATTGTCTATCAATGCCTAAGTTGCTATCGATTATTATTTGTCTCTATCGAGATTGCAATGGCAATTTACACTTGCTACATTTTAAATCCTTTACCCAGATTCAGTGCAAATTTTGTGGCAATGTTCTTCAAGTAAGTCTTCACCGTTTTGTTTTCAAACAGTCAGGCTCCAACGAATTTAGGCTTTTTAGATCAGCTGACTTTCTGTCAACTCCGCTTATAGGTTAGTCAGTTGTCCAAAGTATGTACACAAATCACGTTGTTGATTTCTCTAAAACCGCTAGGCAGGTCCACTCCAAACTTGATGGGATTTTTTTCAAAGTGACTCTCTACAAGTTTTCTTAAATGGTCATACTCTAATTTTTTATTTATTTAGTTATTTTTTTTTTACATTTTTTTTTTAAATCTCAAAATCCGCTTGGTGGAATTATAGCTGCTGGGGTTAAAACACAATTGGTCACTAAGTGACAATATTCAGGATTCCTGATTTGCAATCAGTTTTTTTCGATTCCTGTGCTTGTTTAATGCACGATTCCAATTGACTATTTTGCGATGCGAGTCAATGCAGATGACATGAAGAATTTACATTTCAGACTTGTTCAAAATCGTCGACCAGATTTGCTTTAAACTTGGTGCAAATATTCCTTAGGTTAGACACTACCACGCTTGTTCAAATGACCGTGCCTCAATGATTTTTTTTGTTTTAAATTACTTATTCAGTATTTTTTATTCATCCTTTTTGCTATCAATTGGTATATTATAGAAAGTCTTTTTTTTCTAAAAAAAAAATAAATAAAACAAAGAAAAACAAAAGAAACAAACAATCAAAAAACAGAAAAACAAACAAACAAACCAGCCCATCCCATTGAAATAGTACGGGAACACTTCTAGGAACGCCCAGACCTTCATTTGTTCAACAGCACTTCCGCTATATGCGATTTTTACTCCAAAGTGTCATTCTGTCTGATCTGCAGCTAGGTGGGAATGCAGCGTGTCCGAAGTTTAAACATTCCCGACTTAATTGTAACAAATTTCTCAATTTGGGAAATTGTCTTTTAATGCATGCATTTTTATTGATTACTCTGTAAGTCAATGGGTATTGCAATGGTAATTCACTATTTCATATTGTTTTCCAGAACCTCTGTCTACAATCATTTCTTACTTGATGGAGATCTCCCTTTGTTGGGTCCTTACTAAGTTGTCAAAATGACAGGCTCCAGTATTTTTTCTAAATCTTTGTATGATGGTTTAGCTCTTCTGCGCACAGTTTGCAGAGCTTTTGCAATCACTCAAGTCAGGTTGTCAGTCCGTCCTTCCACCCGTCCGCACACATTTTGCCTGTGAACACTCTGCACCATGCAATACTTGAGTCAGGCCAATATAAATTCTATAAAGTGTATGACAACTCACGTTACATTATGTAATATGCAAGTCGCAATGTGAAACTCTTGTGTCCACCAGCTTCATTTTTCATCGATCTGCATGAAATTTAGTGGGATTGCAGAAGAGGTTAAAAGCTCGGTTGATTATGACACAAATGGCGCCTGTACTGACAGAAATTGTGAGTTCAAATGCTTTGAAAGATACAAAATTCTATATCTAGAATAATAACTGAATATGACATGTCCATTTCGTATCATATATAGATCATGTCCGATGACAATAGTTTATATATAAATGAATGACATTGACCCATTTTTGCCAGGTCACCAGACCTCTTAATTTAGACACAGTGATTTCGAAATTTCTGATTGTGATTTTGTTATTTCTTAGTGAACATCAATAGCAAAGAGAGCTGAGCACGCAGATCAAAACTGCACTAAAGTACACTGTATATAAAAAATTCTACTTAGTGACCTACTTTTTTGGCTCACTTGACCGAATAATTCTGTGTCCTTAACCTATTGTGCAAAGGTCGTTAATTACGGAAGCAAAGGACATCTTATTCAATATGTTGAGACAGAATAAAGCGAATGATGCCCCATATGCTACAAATGTGTAGCATATAGAAGTCTGATGTTGTGTAAGATTGGTTTTCAAGGTTGTGGAAGGAGTACGTTTCAACAAATGATTTGTGGTAAACAGTGCGTTGGGTACGTGTGCCTTGTTTGAGTGTGTGTGTTTGGGGGGGGGGGGGTCTCCAAAAACGCCCGGTCAATTACTTCGGAATTGTGTGCGGATACGTCAGCTCTGACCTTTTTTCAGGTTTTTTTTTTTTTTTTTTTTTTTTTAGTTGAGCTGACTGGCCAGTAGCTGAGGTTATCTTATCTTCGTACATCGGCCTGCATCAACAACCCACATTTCCGACTTCTTCAAAACCTTTGGTTAGATTCATTTCAAACGTGGTGGCAATGTACCTTAGGTGGATCTCAACCAAGTCGTTAAAAAAATCAAGCTTCAGTAATTTTTTGTTTTTGTTTTTTTATTTTTTTTAACGATTTTGTTTTGTTTTGTTCTTTTTGCGGGAAAAACCCTTAAAAAACTAGACAAACTTTAATGCTGGGCACGGTTTACATTGTTTTAGCTTTAATTACATTACATTTCATTTTTAGAGATGGTATTTACTTTATGGTGTTCAGAAAACATCTTTTCAACAGGCATATCCTTTATTCCATTTGGCATGGATGCTTTGTTGCATTTACGGTTCCAAATCACGCCTTACGATTTTCCTTCAAAAATCGTACAACAATGTTCACTTTCGTCAGAAACCTTAAGGATGATAAGGTCCTTCTCTTCACTGTTCTGTCTTCACTTAGTTCATTTATTCATAAAGAATCCAATCTCTTGGTTCTTTTCTTGATTTCATAGGATATTTTACCTATATTGACCTATCAGTGAAGAGAATGACCTTATCCTTCATAGATTTATTATTTCAGTCCTACGCAAAAATGTAACCACTGTATGCATACATTGTATGCCTACTAACAAAGTCACTGTGAAAACACAAAAGAATTAAATATGTACATATCTATAAGATGTACGTAATTCTTCTACATTCACGCATCTTTCAATGACTGTAAGGATAACAAGTTAACAACCGAAATAATAAATCTGTTTACACATATAAAAGATACATTGCTGACCCCGATGTACGTATTTATTTGGTTGTTCTATCACATTTCTATGCATTGCTTTGAGCTCGAGTCATCAACTTCCATCTTATTAAGATGTTTTACAAAGAACCACATGATAACACAATGAGACAAAATACACAAAGAGTACCGGCACTCAGTTTCAATAGTTGGGGGAATGACTGTCAAAGGAGGCAGTAAAGGGCAAATTAGATCCCTGAAACTTTATGTATATATATATATATATATATATATATATATATATATATATATATATATATATATACATATAGACACACACACACACACACACACACACACATATATATATATATATATATATATATAGCTGTTAATTTCAAAATGCGCTTTATCGCGTCTTTCGGCTTAAGTCCAAAAACAATATTTGAGTGCAAACAAGTCTGTACACTCTTATATATAAATTTGGAAAGGTGTAACATTCTGCGTGAAAGTTTGCATGTCTACGACCACCAAAGAGCACAAATGTAATGTTTATGGTTTGCACAAATGACAATACGGAGCTACTGTATGTGGAAATACGTCCTATATATTACACACTAGTTATTGACGATAAGAAGACCAAAGCATTTAGATCGGTGACCTTGTTTTTATTACAGCTGTGGTTGGCCGTCCATAATTCCTCTATGACAGGTTAAAAAGACATCTTATAATATCAATAATATGTATTTCGATACATATACATGAAACACATTTAAGTAGGCTGATTATATCGTGCATTTAGCAATTAAATCCAGACTTACCTGGGCACATCGTGTCTGTAGGCCGCGCTGTGCTGACAGTTCTATCAGTCATTGTCGTATATGAATTCATCGATTGCTGGCTGCTTGGCAGCTTTTGAAAACTTCTTGTGCTGTTGGCTGGATATATTTTCAAAACACATCCACACACAAGGAAAATATAAAAATAGTCATGTAAACACTATCAGCGTATTTTCATAGCAGATGGAGCATCTTATAAGAATAGAAAAGTATAAGTTTCCCTCACCTATAACGTTGCGACTTGTTATACAACATTTACCGACTGGATGTTTTAGGATAATGAGCATTCCTCATCATGTATATTATTACATTTGAACAGTACTCAGTTTTAATCGTGTCACCAAATTACTTCTTACATCCATCAATTTTATAAGCTGGCCATTTTAAACATGGACCTTATATGTTGTTACTTTCCCCATTTCATGATGGCTGCATGTTTGTATTGTGGTAGTAGTATCCATGGTTGTCTGGGTATCTGAACTAGTTGAGTATTTCGTACGTACATGGATATGACTTAAGTCAATTCTCCCTCTTCCACCTGCTGCTAATGTCAAAAATCGTTTAGCATCACTCGACACGGACCTTTCTCTGCGAATCCCAATAAGTTGTTGTTCTCAATTGTAATCAAACGGATCAAAATTCTATCAAAGTCCATAAGGGTACCTGGTAGTATTCTGACAGAAAGATAGTTATTTGAGCGCATTACAGATGTCGAAGATCTCAGCTTGAGAAGGTTCAACAGAACCATGATTGTGATACTCTCCTCTAAGCTGCACTTGCAAACTTGTGAAAAAGGACAAATGCCAGAACTTGAGTTAACTGATTCTTTAACAATTCGTATCTACATTTTACCTGATCGACGGACAGCTAAAATTTGGAGTATATGCCTATAACTTGCGGATTATTTTAAGTATTAAACAGTTTAAATGTGCACAACAGAAGGATGATATTGAATGAAACAAGATATGTTTGTAAAACATACATGCCCCCCTCCCTCATTACCCTTGCCCTCGCTACCCTTGCCCCGGCTATCCTATTGATAGTGGTAGAAGGGGCACTCGTGACCTTACAAAATTAGTGAAGGTTAATCATACATCAATGTCACATATCTTTATACTTTAACCTTTAAAATGAGGTCAAGGTCATCAATCTTCAAACTTCGCCTAGCCCCAAATATGGACTATAATCATGTGCAATATAAAAGTCCTAGCTTAAAAACCTCTTCAGTTATTGTGCGGAAACCAAAGTTAACTCAGATACCACTGTGACCTTGGAAATTAGGTCAAGGTCACCCATCTTTGAACTTCGCCTAGCTTTTGATTAGAATGTTACACCTGTACAGTATCAAAGTCCTAGCTCAAAAATTGCTTTGTGCGAAAACCATAGTTTAACTACAATCTCTCTGTGACCCTGAACACTGGGTTAAGGTCACCCATCTTCAAAATCAACCTAGCCCTTACAGAGAACCATAAAGCTGTGCAATATAAAAGTTCTAGCTCCAAGGTATAAGTAATCATGAAGAAAGCATGAAACCATATTCAGTAAAGTGGCTCTGTGACCTTTAAAAAGAGGTCAAGGTCATCCATCTTCAAACTTCGCCTAGCTCCAAATATGGACTATCATCATGTGCAATATAAAAGTCCTAGCTTAAAAACCTCTTCAGTTATTGTGCGGAAACCAAATTTAACTCAGGTACCACTGTGACCTTGGAAATTAAATCAAGGTCACTCATCTTTGAACTTCGCCTAGCTTTTGATTAGAATGATACACCCGTACAGTATCAAAGTCCTAGCTAAAAAACTTCTTGAGTTATTGTGCGGAAACCACAGTCTAACTACAATCTCTCTGTGACCCTGAAAACTGGGTCAAGGTCACCCATATTCAAAATCAACCTAGCCCTTACAGAGAACCATAAAGCTGTGCAATATAAAAGTTCTAGCTCCAAGGTATAAGTTATCATGCAGAAAGCATGAAATCGTATTCAGTAAAGTGGCTCTGTGACCTTTAAAAAGAGGTCAAGGTCACGCATCTTCAAACTTTGCCTAGCCCCAAATATGGACTATAATCATGTGCAATATAAAAGTCCTAGCGTTAAAACCTCTTCAGTTATTGTGCGGAAACCAAACTTAACTGAGGTACCACTGTAACCTTGGAAATTAAGTCAAGGTCACCCACCTTCGAACTTCGCCTAGCTTTTGACTAGAATAATACACTTATAAGGTATCAAAGTCCTAAATTAAAAATTTCTTGAGTTATTGTGCGGAAACCACAGTCTACCGACCGACCGACCGACCGACCGACCGACATGTGCAACGCTATATGCCCCACCTTCTTCGAAGGGGGGCATAATAAAGCATAGTGTGGCCACCTGTTAGCAGAAAAGTTCATATGCAAAAGGCGGGCTTTGCTACTCTTCTGTATCGACAAAGGCTACAGAGAACATGTTGTCAAAACACAGCCAAGTAGGGCAAAAGTAGTTCCGTGGTAGAACTAACTTCCGAAATCTGGGATGAAATCTACTGACCACCAACATTTTTGCAGCAGCCTCTCAGCTGGTCCACACTGCCGAGTAAAAAAGACAACCTGGCCAATTTTCCGTGCCCAGTTTTATGAAGAGGATACATCCCAAGTTCACGAAGCGTAGGGATTTAAAAATGCAGGATTCCAGATAAATCACGAGAACAAGGGATGTATCCTTTTTATACCATGCCTTCTTTGTTTTCATGAATATGAATGCATTTTAAAATGTTTTCACCAAAGCAAATCAGTCCTGTATTGAAATGTAGCTACAGCAGGGATATATGTGTAAGCAGGTGACATATATATCCCTTGAGAAAAAAAAGGAGGCATGGTATAAGGCATATTATCCTAAACTTTGTTCATTTTCTTCAAAAGCCTTGTAGTTGCCTACACTGCTAATCCTTGATCAGGGATATGACCTTGAATCATAACTAAATTTTCAAACTAAACAGCTGTTGTATTTGAGGGTTGATAAACATTA
This sequence comes from Hermodice carunculata, assembly GCA_964020975.1. Lineage (NCBI taxonomy): Eukaryota > Metazoa > Annelida > Polychaeta > Eunicida > Amphinomidae > Hermodice > Hermodice carunculata. The sequence goes on from OZ026618.1 coordinate 73,553,031, forward strand.
AACATATGGTCGTTTTGGTTATCTGTCCGTCATCCTCCGTTGATGACCAATGCCTGGGCCTTGGCTAACCTGACCAAGGGGGCCTTGGCACAGAAGGCTGCCCCTTCTGAAGCACAGCTACAAAGAAGTGCCTACTCACACCAGAACCCCCCCCCCCCCCTTCCAACCCAGACACCACCAACGGAGAAGCAATATAACGCAGATAAGGCTTCCAAAGGGTGTTGACACTGTTGTCATTGTGGCACGAACTGTCCACACATATGGTCAACACATAGGTTTTCACATATAGCTCGTGACCAGGCTAATGCAAAAAATTGCGTAATGTCAACTGACGTCACTACCATTGCGCTATTGTTTGGTGCAGGGAACTGATGCCTGGACTCCGCCCTAACATCAAAACAAGGCCACTTTTGAAGCGGCTGTGGTATTGCCTTTAACATACAACTAAAATCAAAGGAACAGAGCTACTTCACCGTTGTTGGAACTCCAAATGAAATGTGTATTGCCAGGGATTTTCTATTACTTTAAAGGTGCAAAACAGTGCTCCGAGAAGAGTCTGTATTTTCGTAAAATGGTACAATCAGCACACAATAGATAGTCTGAAGTAAAAGCATTAACTTTTAATCTACTGTGAACGGGTTCACCATATTGACGATTAACCCTTATTATTCATCAGTTATTGCAACAATTACTTTATTAACCGCTTGATGAAATGGAATTGACTGATTAAGAAACTACATTTATTTTATATATTCAAGTAACTTACATATACTATTCAACAGATGTATATTATTCACATTTGTGCAATGGGCTTTTTAGGTTGATCGACCCTTCAAAGTGGTAAACATTAAATTGGCCATACAGCACGGAAGCAGTGGCGACCATATTTTACATTTTTTAACTCTGCAAATATGATCAGGCGTATGTCAACGTATCCACAGACGCACGTCAAATTCTTTACTTCGAGACACAATCAAGTTTCTTATTGGTGACAAATCTGAAACAGCTGCGTTTTGCTAATATGGATATTGACTTGTCATTTCACATAATAAAACAACTTCTTTGCTTGCTCATAATATTCGAGAAGCAGTCCTGACATTTGCCTGCACGCATTCTGTTATTAAATCGTTACAATAAAGCATCATGAACACCAACAAACTGTATTATTAGCCAGTACTCAATGTAGTACATTGTGAGTTGAGGGGAATCACCCCACTGACCAACATATCAGCACGTTTGCATGATGGTTGATATGATGGATAACCTAGACCCCAGTTTCACAACCTGCAATGTATATATTTTAAAGAATGAAGATTGATGTGGCGCCATATTTTTTTTTATTTGCATTAGTTGTTTGGGGAATACAAGTTGCCTTCCTATCTTTATGGACATCACCCAAGTCGTTAAGAATATTAAATGGTAAAGCTACCAAAACGTTACAAATAACTGTACTATCACTTATAGTGTTAATAGTAGTTTCTACAACTGGCGTGTCTGCTTCATGCACTGCATTAGAATTAAAATAAGTACTTATGCTTAATGATAACAAAGGGTAAAATTGCCTATTTACAGCCATAAAGTACAGCCTTTACAGATGGTGGATCTATTTTTGTATTTACTATAAATGGCACCTCTCATTTGTGAATAAAGCGATAAGTTCCAGGGTGTCCTTATTGCCTGGGCAAGAAGCTCTATCATGGAAAGAGTGCTACTGTAGTGTTTTTTGATACTGCTCACAAACACAGTCTAAAAACGAACAGAACATGGGGAAACTTTGGGGTCTCCCAATCATAGCCCACGTGGTAGTTGTAAATATACATTTTGATACTTTACACGTGGGACAATAACATTCAGCATCACCATACCTCACCCTAAACGTTAAGGAGTTTTTACCACTGAATGCCTTGGTATGTGGGTATAGGGGTTGGAGAAATCCACAAGGCATAGAAAGTTAAGTTTGCAACACCAATCAATTATAAGTCTTAAACTGACAATATATCCAATGCAACCTCGCCTGGTTAAAGCCCCAGCTTATTTTCGGTCAAGTGCAACTCTTCTAATAAGTCTTTCACACAATACATAGGCATACTTTTTGGCGATACTGGTAACCATATGCATTATATTTATCACACAGATCGCAAGTACCGTTTTTTAAAATAACATTGTATGGTGGGTCTATTTATCAGGGTAGTTGGACACAAACACTGAACTCAGAAATGTTGGAAAGAATGTTACCCACTCCGTTGGGAGTTGTCCAATGGCCCGTTTATCGTATTTGCTTTCCAACAGTGGCACCATCATATCAATAGTAATGTCTTAAAGGTTGAGATGCTCTTTTGATACACAGGTCTAAAGGTTCCTCTAAGTATCTCTAGACATGCAGTAAAAAAGGTTCCTCTCATGAGCGTGTATTGAAATCATCGTTCAAGCTGATAGACTTCCATATCAGAATGTGATCATTTACGTCTAAGATACGGTGCCATCTATTTGCCCCAGTATTCCGAATGGCTTCATTTCTAAGGATAAATCTGATGGATGACCCTTCATATATACATCATATCAGAAACATTATGGGCTGCCAAATCGCCATCTTAATCTATGCCAATTTTTGGTATATGATGATCGTTTACTTCAAATAGAAACTTGTCATAGGGTCACAATCATTTCTTGGGCAGTTACATAAATGCTTTGGAGACATGCACTAGCATGATCTCCGATGCACGATGTAGCAAGTCATCAGATCTTAACCTACAGTTGTCTACCATATGGACACTGTTGGCATTACCAGAGATGGATCTGTATGCAGTTTTTCTGGCAGCCAAGGTTCGTTATCCTAAACTTAAATAATTTTCTAAAGTTCTCACAAATGTCCTTCTGAAGTTAAAATTACCCTTGCAGTAAAATGATGTCGTGCATAAGTTGTTAGTTATTAGGAAATTACAGTCAGTGCATAGCTGCAATAACATTTCACTTTTGGCCTTAGGCCTAACAACCAGGTCTCATAAATGTACTTACTGGTACTAAGGGTTACTTATGGTAAGTTTCTTAATGCCTGTACCACATATTGCATTTAGACCGCTAACAATATACATTGGTAATTCTCCTCAGAGTATCTTCTTTCAATACTGGCCCAAAAAATTCACGGATAATTACTGGAAACACAGGGCGCCATGTAGCATCCACAAAAAGTGATCTTAGGATAACACGACACTAAGAGAAAACGTAGATCCCTACAGTCAAGGTTTGGTAACAACAGATATTTAGCTAGCTTATTTTCAATCACAAGAGCCACTCTTCAACGGTTTGATGCAATGTTGCTGTTCCACTTTACGTGGAAATCAGGGACGGAGAATACAAAAGAAGCATGCATTACACATAGAATTATTATATCGTGAACAGGCATTCTATGGTTGATATATTTATCCTTTTCATATCTTTCAGCCGCTTTTATTCTTTCGCGCAGCCTGCAGAATTTCCTTTTATGACAGATTTTTTTGCTGAAGACTTGTCCTGCTTGTTAAAGGGATATCGTTTGCGAGTGTATACTCTCTTTTATTCATGGGCGAAATATTAAGAGGTAGGTGGTCATTCTGTCGCCTGGCTTGCCTATTCCTCTCCATTTATAAGGTAAGTCTGTTATTTCTAGCACATCTAGGGCTGGTTGATATTTTTTCGCTCAGATTGGGCTTCCCCTGGGCTACTTGTCTAACTGACGCTTGTAATGATAATATTCTTACTATTCTCTCTGCTAGCTACACCCTCAAGGAAACTTTCGTATAAATATATATACATGTATAGACGGTGAGAGAGAGGATGATGAATCCCACTAATTCTAGGAGAGTGGCTAATCACTGATATCTGTGGCACAGAGATCAGCAACGTGTCAGTTCAGCCACATAAACCTTTTTTGACGTGGGGGATCTGCAGTTTTATATACAGTTCAGTCTGTCCATTTGTCTGTGTACATTCCTCATGAAGTAAAACAGCAGATCATTCTAACATACCGTGAGGAACCACTGTGCTTCCATGATGTCAAGCGCAGCTTTACAGGGTGTTTGACAGGTGTGTTAACGCTGTACACCATAGCACTTACTTTAATGCTGATCTCCATATCACGATCCAGAAAAAACAAGAGCAGACTGATTTTCCAACAAAAAAATCAAATGTCTCCCGGTGGAACACTTATGTCTCTGAATAAGCTACAGGTGACAACAAGTTACAAATGGCCAAGTTTGCTTGAAAATTACAATCCTATTTTAGCTGTCACCTAGATACATTACACTAGCAATTTTCATCAAGTTCTTCGAGACTTATTGCCGAGAAACCAATTTCACATAAATGACCCTGTGACCTTGAAAATTAGGTCAAGGTCACCCAAATACAATCCCAACCTTGGTCTTACCTTGATACATAATCCTACGAAGTTTCATTAAATACAATCATGTTCTTCGAGACTTATCGCACTGAAACCAATTTCATATTTAAGTGATGCTGTGACCTTGCAAATTAGGTCAAGGTCACCCAACTACAATCCAATTGTGGATCTCACCTTGATGCATTATCCTACCAAGTTTCATCAAATTCCATCAACGTCTTCAAGACTTATAGCACAGAAACCTATTTCATAAAACTGACCCTGTGACTTTGAGAATTTAGTCAAGGTCATCCAAATATGATCCCAACCTAGGTCTTGCCTATATATATATTCCTACCAACTTTAAACAAATTCCATTAAATTCTTCAAGACTTATTGCAAGGAAACCAATTTCATATCAGTGACTCTTTGACCTTGAAAATTACGTCAAGGTCAGCCAAATACAATCCAAACCTAGGTCTTGTCAAGATACATAATCCTACCCAGTTTTATCAAATTCCATCAAGTTCTTCAAGACTTATCGCACTGTAACCAATTTCACATAGGTAACCCTGTGACCTTGAAAATTCTCTCAAGGTCATTCAAATACAATCCCAACCTAAGTCTTGCCCAGATACATAATCCTACCAAGTTTCATCAAATTCTGTCAAGTCCTTCAAGACTTATCGCACGGAAACCAAGTGTTGAAGAACCTGAAGAACAACAACAACAACAACAACAAGCAGAAGAAGGGGAAGAAACCGGCACTAAAACAATATCTCCCCTGGCTTCCACCGGGAGACATAATACTGCCATAGACTACTCCCGAGAGACCTCACCCCACTCTGTTGGCTTAGGGTTAGATCCCAACTCGACTCCACTCCTCCCGAGAGCTTGACCTTTCTATGTGAGATCTTTCTCCTGATACGGCATACCCAAGCGATATCCATCCACAGTTTGTTTCCTTGGGTTCGCGGCGCGGCGTGCACTGTATAATCAGATATGTTACAAAAATGTAATATTCGATATCCCACCAAATTACACATTAACTGGAGAATTAGTCTGTTTTAGCCTGCATGACGGTAAACTAGTTGTGTGTCTGCGCAAGTGTGACTGGAAAGAGGCAAATATCAACAGACCATCGTGTGCGAGAAGGTATGACACAACACGCCTGAACAGAGGAGTTGCATTTTGCTAGCGCACGCAGTATATTTGCGGTGTTTTATCTTTATAAATATACATGTAGTGGTGTGGATTATTATTATCATATATCTGTTTCTCTTTGTGGAGTTGAGCATATTGCAAGTATAATTACATTGGAACATGTCTTGAAATATCCTCCAATGAGAGACTATTAACTTTATTAATACCAATGTATTTATGCAGTTTACAGGGAACTTAGAAGGGAGGAAAAACAAGAAAACCTGCACCGTTGGGTTGTAGGTTTGTTGTCCATTCATGTCCGTCCAGACACTTTTTTCTGCACTACATGTCTCTTCAATGGACCCTAAGGGACTTTTTTTTCAAATTTATTACGGCGGTGCATAATGGGACAAACACCACTTGACAGGCTTTTTGAGTCATTCTGACCTTGTTATGGGATACAGTGACCTACTTTGTCTGAACTTTGTTACTGCAATATCTTCCAGGAAAATGGAGGGCTTTTTCTCAGATTTCGTACAGAGGTGCCTTTTAGAACAAACATCAGCTGCTTGCATTTTCCGGTCAATGGAATCTATTTTATGGTAACAGTAACATATTTACCGTAAATTTGGTATTGTTGCTGCAAAATCTTTAAATTGCCTGGATGCATTCCGTTCAAATTTGGTACAGAGATGCATTATAATACAAAGATTAGCTGATATGATTTCTGGGTCGCTGAGACCCTTTTTGTGGTGACAGTTACCTGTTTCCTATTAAATTCAGAACTCAAATAGTCCTGTAAATTAAGTCAGTCTTCGTATGTATTGAATTTGAAGGAGAGCTTTCAGATGCAAGAGGTTATAGATAAGCCGGGACAATGGTGGGCTCGTGCTTTATGTAATAGGGATGGTAAATATGCAGCAGCCTAAGCTTACTAGTGGGGCTGAAATGTTAAACATTCCCCTTGATTACAAGCCTCTCTACATATCAAAGTTAGTTTCAATGACAGTAATGTGGTTTTATCTGAGTAAAAACAAATGCACTTCCACAAACTACAAAGTGACCACAGTGTAAAAACAAATACTGTTTCATGCAAAGAATTATGCTTCAAATGTTCAGTATCCTACCATAATACAGATTTTACACCTTTTTATTTTCAACAGAAGGTCCAAGGTCACATTTTTTTACCAATTGAAAAGAATTGTTGGATACTTTAATTAGACCTCCACATGTCGAAATGAGAGACAGAAATATCAAAACATATTGCTTCATTTACTTAAAATGTACTGATATTTTACTCCTTTAAAGTCTATCTGAGAAGTAAAAGTAGGAAGCACGAGACAGCTGGATCTTGATGAAACTCTCACAAGGCAGGAAGGGTAAGGTTTAAATTATATGATGTGTTTTTATATTTTTGTAATGCCCATTACAGTGTAAAATGTCCATATTCACTTTGTAAAGATCATATCTGTTTACAACAAGGAACACAAAATAAAGTGCAAGATTTCACTAAGAAGTGACAATTTAAAGTTAGAGATCATTCAACATTATCATCATTTTTGAATTAGTGCTTAGGGTCATATATTTCATGTCCCTTCCAAAATGAGTACTTCAAAAATGATGATTTTCCAAAACATCCGTACCAAAATTGCACAAAATAAGTCAAAATTGACTATCATATTACAAATTCTGTGAAAGTGTACAGACCCATTTAACCCCCTCCCCCTTGCGTATTGCAAGTACCAATTAAAATATGATGAAAATGTTGAACCATCCCTTAGTTATCTGTTGAATTGCGCACACTCTTGTCAAACAGTGCACTTCATCTATTGCCATCCCCTCAGTCGGCTTACCATCAAACATCTTAGTGGTAAAATCACTATTGTGATATGTTTTGCCAAGTGAGGGGGCAACTGAAAATAGTGTTTTATTTTGAAATCCGTTTAGTTACACTAAACAAATGTTGCTTAATATTGATCCGATATAATGTCAGATTTTAAGTAATGTGAATGGATGAATAGAATGGGTCTTTCTTAAGAAATTAATTTACAGTAATAGGCATGGAGTCACTCACCCCCACTTTGTCACCCTAATATTACGGTGGACAGATGATAGTATCTTAATTTAGTACAGTAACTAAATAAACTGAAGTACAACCGTAGCATTGCCTTTCATGCAATACTATACTTGAAGTGAAAATGTAAAATTTTTCACACTTTTTTACAAATATAATTCTTGCTAATATCCTAATGTCAAATATCGGGGACATCAACCCAAAACAGTGACTTTTAACATACCGCGTTGGGAGAAGGCCAGAAACATGTCTTCTTTGACAGCATTTTCCAATAAATCTATTTGTTGTCTTTCAATTAGTTATTGACAAGTTCGGCTGTCTACAGTTTCAATAATAATATCTTTATATATCTGGCAGACATTATGACAGTTTTTAATTCACATTACCTTATTCTATTCACGACGATATAATTCTGCTGCCTGCTTTATCCGAAGCAGTTGCCTGCATTAGGCAAAGCACCTCCTCTGTTCAGCCTTGATATGTCAGGCCTTGCACACGTTGATCTGTTGATCGTCGTACCTTTTACGGTCACGCATGCGTAGACGCATAACTATTAAACCTTCTTGGAGGCTTTAACAGATGGATTCTCCAGTTATTGTGTAAATGAGTGGAATATCTCATAGCATACTGCTGTTCATATTGGGTTATACCACCTACACCGGGCCAAAGCCTTACAAAACAAAAGATGGGTGGATGTTGTTTGGGTATGCCGCATTATCGGAAAGACCTCAGATACAAGGGTCAACTACCTGAGAGAAGCGGAAGTGAGTGAGAACCTATCCCTAAGCCAATAGAGCAGGGTAAAGTTCCTTCGGGTTAAACTGAAGAACTAATTTTTAGGGCAGTGCTGCTAAGCGGGATCCAACATCCTGAAAGAAAAAAAACTGACCAATGAGAAGAACTTCCAATTAGTCCATTTTAGTTTGAGCTAGAACCAGCCAACGCTGTTTCAAAAGTAAAAAAAAAAAAAAAAATGTAAAACGCAGAAGACTAGTCAGGTGATTTTCCACTCGCACCATCACCACATTCTACTTCTCAATCACTTGAGCTAAGAGTTATAGACAGCACCACAAGTGCAATTGTTTCTAAGTGGGAACAGGAAAGCATGTGGTCAAGGGCAAGAATAATATTCATTGTTAAACATCGGTATGTTAAATATCAAAGTTTCATACATTACAGACTAGTTTTGGTTAGTGTCTGGAAACGAGCATGGAAACTCCCCATTTTCTGGTGTTTTTATGATGACATCAATTACGACCAACGTAACGATGAATACAATGAAATGTTGAAAATAAGTTGTATGTTATTATACGATTTTAAATCAGTTGCTTCGAGAAAACCATAGCTCAACTTAATAATAATTCCTTACGATCTGTATGTATTTAACATTTGCCTTTTAACAATGTTTTTCACAATAATGGAAAAATCATGGTGGTGGGCCAACTTAGTTATAACCAAATCTAAAAAAATCCCAATTAAGCTATTTTGATAATTTAATTAGTGATAAGTAAGCAAATATTTAAGTATAAAGATTGTTCAGAAGAATATCAAAAAATACTTGTTGCTTGTGACTGGTCAAGGCTCAGAGACGTGAAGGCAGTGGCGACTGTAGCAGTGGAAAACAGTGTTCCCCTTTTAGTTTTTGTCCTTGCGAATGCATATGCATCAGTAGCTGCGACTGTAGCAGTGGAAAACAGTGTTTCCCTTTTAGTTTTTGTCCTTGCCAATCCATATGCATCAGTAGCTGCATCGACCATTTGTGATAATGAAGCCGTCGCAGTAATATTTCTCGGAAGAACACCTTGAGTTGGCACTTCTCTCCATTTGCTCGTGTTTTCGTACAGCATCCACAGTGCGTCAGCTGACAGCAAAAAAAAAAAAAAAAAAAAAAAAAGAACGCAAGTACTTTTAAAAAAGATTATCAGGTATAGCCACATCATGAATTTCCTTAAGAATACTCCTGAAGAGTTTGAATTTTAAAGAAAAAAAGGCAAAATCCGAAACATGTATAAGTTTAATTACAAACGATAACATTGTATATGGTATCCATACTATTCAGAGGCTAGTACACTTTGTGACTTTGATGCAGAAATATGTGATGATTTCAATTGTTTTCATACAAAATTATCGGAATCATATGTTTTCTGAAAAAATGTTTTAATTAAAATAAACGGTTGAGTTCCAGACTTAACAATTACAATTGTTTCAATTGAATTCTAGTCAAAGTTTCCAAAATTTACACAAAATAGCATGTTAAAAAATTAACATACGAGTTAGCTTGTGATATCAAAATCAATTAGTCCCTGTATCTAAAAAACTTTTCTCCTTTTTTTCACAGGCCTTTGGTAATTTTTTCAATAAATTTAATTGATTTTTTTTTTTATAATTTTGGACACCATTTGTAAAACTTGAAAATTTTAACTAAACTCCTTCTAAACAAAAATGAGAAACGGTTTTGCAGCCAACAATATGCCTGTCTATTTTAATCAAAACCAAATGTTCTTTCTAGAAGGGTGTTTGACATATTTTTTTGTTAATATTCAAAATATTGAAAATTTAATTGTAGTTTAAAAAGTTAATAGCATGTAATGATTGGATAGTCATCTTTCATCACACATACAGTTGTTATGGGTTCAAATGATTATTGTACATCACAATATAATATTCAACAAAAACTCGCATTTGGTAGTTTTTGTTATTGTTATAGATTGTTCTAGGACCTTTAAAATGTAGTGAACTACACTGGGAACTGTATCAAATACCATAAATCGAATTTTATTTTGAGATATTGAAACGTAACCTGGTAATCAGGCAATGGATGTTGGTTGTTCACAAAGTTTTATAAAGTTCCTGGGTGAAAACAGGGTGGTACTGTTTGGTAAAAGCGAGGATAAAAAAGGTAGCACATGTATATGATCAACATAGACTCCAAAGGTTGTGTGCAGCGGTCAACCCTATTGACAGAATACTATTAAAATAATAAAAGTTATCATATATATATATATATATATATATATATATATATATATATATATATATACATACATACATACATACATACATACATACATACATACATCAAACTTCATTTTGAAATAATTTTGTTAACTTTGTAATTTCTTACCCTACCTTCTGATGAATTTGCACCTTAATTACAAATTACAGTAAAGATCAATAAGATCATTAGAGAAACCATGACAAAATATAATCGTATTTTGAGGCGGGATCTGCCGCCACCAAAACCTACCGGTCAGCAACTAAGCCGTATGTGCTAAACCCTATCAGCTACCACAGGGAACCGGCTTGTAACCAGTTAGAGCTGCTCAGACATACCAAGCTGTGTTGATAAACAATATGCACATGGCTACTTAGTCAAAGAATGTGAGAACACGTACACTAATACAGAGACCACCATGACTGCACTGAATTAGAATGTCTGAGAGGAAATTCACCACTTGACTTATAATTCAAGCGTGCAAATCATCCAGTGTATAAAAGCAATATTCTTATCTGCTATCATGCCTTAAAGTCTGCACCATACCTTAGTCTATACATATAAGATAAGCGTTAAACAAGGAGTATACATATTTCTTTTATACACATCTCCTTTAACCATAGGCACATGGTCTATAGCTTTATCGCCCTCCCTGCTGTGCGATGCCTTTGAATCATTTTTTGGCATCAAGGAAGAAAGGTACTGGTGGCCACTGTTTTCATTCCAATGCGCTTATCATGAAATATGACATTACTGAAAATTTGTATAAGGTAAGTGTGTTTGCTCAGAATATAAATTTGTGTAAAGTGTATATTTGCATATTCAGGTTTTGAGCATTGTTTCCAGCTACAGGCTCTGCGATGATTTGTTTCCCCGATCCCTCATATTTCGGATCTCAACGACACCTGGAGGTATCATGGCATTGACTGTGGTTATCCTTTTAAAGTTCACAAAATTCTATAAACTGTCGTGACGTTGCTTGTCATCTTGCACGCAGTTTTGTTTTACCCGTTGGCATTATCTTGCTATAGCTTCATCCTTGTCATATACCTAAGGATGCCATGTTCGCAATTTCAAATATCCATGCCCAAATCCAAGGTTTGTCAACATTTCTTTCGATGGTCTAAATAAATCACATTCTGATTTGTTGTCATGGGTTTACTTTTGATATATTACCTCTGTAGTGTTTTTCTAATCACAAAAGCCGGAGCTCGATGCTTCATGCACTTTCCTTGTATTTTCAAAGACAGGCCAGGCCAGTGCCCTGACAGCTGACCAAGAAGGTATCACGTGCCCAAACAACACATTATAAATCTGGATGTGGAAAAAGCAAATCCCTACCCCAATGTCTGAATAAAGAACGGCATATGTTGTCATCTATGACATAATGATTGGAACTAAATTTAGGAGGCAAGTCCCATACTATTCATAACTCAACCGAATGGGTAAATTTCACTGACACACACACACACACACACACACACACACACATATATATATATATATATATATATATATATATATATATATATATATATATATATATATATATATATATATATATATATATATATATATAAAAGACCGTTGCAGGCGTTACATTCGTTAAATTTAAAGAGGACAAGCATCATTAACTTTGGTATGCCAGTGTGTATCAAATGTCGAGTTTTGGATGCCATTTTGTTCTTCCTCATTTGCTCCTACCAAAAAAGACAGAACCTATGTGCAAGCTAAAATTTGCCACCTTGCTGTTCAGAAACCGTCGAATCTTTTTTCCTCTACTGTATCAGGTCCGCAAATATGTATCTTTTCCAAGGAAATGCAGAAGGTGAGGTATTTTCAAATATTTTCAAGAAATAATATTTAAAGGAGTCGTGGAAAACGTTCCATACTCTCTCTCTCCATATATATACATATATATATATATATGTATATATATGTATATATATGTGTATATATATTTACATATATATATATTAATACATATACATTAATATATATATATACATATATATATTTATATATATATTTATATATAAAGACAACGTGCATGTTCACATGTATTGTGTATGTATATGGCCTCTTGCTGTGAGATGCGGATATAATAAAATAAATGTATTATATGAATCCATGCTAGAAAAACGTATGCTGAATTTCTTACCTATAGCACCGTGTTTCAGCTCCGGGTATCCAAATGATAAAATGCCAATTCCCAGCCAAAATAACATTGCTAGGTGAACTTCTCTAAAATTGATTGATGTGGGTGTAGTCGGGAGTATCTGTTTCTGTTGAGTGAGGTATCAAGCAACTTCCAGCCTGCAATGCATAAGTTGGAAACACAAGCACAGACGAAAGCCCCAGTGTGTTTCTGTAGCACGCTTGCATTGCTTCTGTGAGGTGGCGTACATAACTGCTATAAGTTACTTTTCCTACATGGACACAGTCCTTTGGCTGGCTGCAGATTATATTGTCCAAGTTTTAGTTCTATAACCATAATTAAAGGTTTTGTAAATTGACCTTTCTATAAGCAAAAGATGCAAATGCTTCCAAGGAATCATCCAAGAGTGAAAAACACCCCATATTATTTTGAAATTGGTATTACTTGTTTTGTGCCTCAATATGCAAGTTGTAGACCAATTGACGTCATAAATTACAGTTTTATGAGCATCAGGCTTCCAATTGCATTATCATTGACCTGTTTGGGTTACTCGGTGATAACTCTGCCTCAACACAGTCTGGATCCAAAAATGCAGAGACAGGTCTAAAGCAAGCCACTAACTTCCCAATGTAATATCTTATTTTAAGTCACTTATGTAGGCACAAGCTACATTTTGAAACTACTGTGACACTAACAGACATACAGCCATGTTGTTCAAACTTCTAAATACTCTGCGCATATTCTATTGAGTGTTGGAATAAATGTTAATCAAAATAACCCAATGTTGTAAAGTAGTGCATTACATACAGTGATGTAGTGCAGGTAGTGCGGTGCATGATAAAATGATGTAGAGGGTTCCTTGCAGTTTCAAAATAATATGTTTTTTAACTGTAAGCTACACAAAAAAGTGTATATACAGGAGCAATACGCAATATACATTCACATATGCAGATGCTGTCCTTGGTTTTGCCTAACGTTTGATTAGGTTGTAGTGTTTGACGTATGTGAGAATGTTGCAAAAATATGGAGCTTTATTTTAGTGGCAAGAAAACCATCAATTGTCACTCGGAAAATTTGTGTTCAGCAATGACCAAAATCTACAATCTAGATTATAAATGTATAGTCTAAGAAACTTGATCACATATATTGAAATTTTTCATCAGAAGTTATAATCCCTTTAACTCACTTGTGTTAAAATGTATTTTTCTGTTCAGTGTGACTTGCTGGCTGTTACAGTCGCCATTTTCAGAATATGCTAGATCGTAGCAGAAGAAAAAATAACAACTTTATAACTTTAGCAATATATATAACTAATCAAAAATCATTACTATGTAGGTAATGGAATTGTATGTTTAGCCATGATGTTACCCCAATAATGAACAGACGGCAGGTAAATGCTTGTCCCTATTGGTTTCAATGGGGTACAGTTGAACACCATGCACTCCTCTCAAAGACACTGTCCACACTCCACAGATAGAATGTATAAATGTGTATCTCCTTGGCAATAGAAATGGCTCACAGTCCCACTGGTTTGAATACAACACACAGCTCCTGCCAGATCTTAGAATAATTCTCCTTATTGCTGGAGGATTTTGCTTTATAAACCCATGGTGAGAGCTCTCACCAGTATTCTAGAGTAGTTTGCCAATTATGCACACAACCCAGTTCACTGGGACTTGTCTGGACCACTTGAGGGCTTCCCTTTGTTTACAATGAAATGAGTCCTACCAGTGTAAATGAAGGTCGCGATTCCAGATTATTCCAAATATTTACAAGTTAGGCTCTGCAGTGACTCTACAAAGCATTCAATGATCCCAGTGACCTCTCAAAAAAAAAAAAAATACAAACAAACAAACAAAACGAAACCCCCCTCCCCCCCAAAAAAAACAACAACAACAGCCATACACGCATTCATAGCACTGGCCTTGCCTTGCCTACCTCATGGTGTACATACCCTAGAGTCGACACTGCTGCTGAGACTCGTTTGTGGGTAATATAAGGCGTTGAAAGTCTTGCATATCGTATGCAATATATAAAAAGTCAGACTAACCTTTTAGCCAGTGTAATTCCCATAATTAAGCGTGCATTAAGTATAAGTCTGATGTACCTGCACAACTCTTAAAAAAGTATACTTTTTTCCCCCTCTGAGTTGGTTTGGTAAAGAGTAACAGGGTTTCGTTGTTACAACTTTTTTTGGCATTTTTTTAATGGAACTACAAAAAGTAGGAAAACGCAGATCAGCATGAATTTTAATCTACTATTATAGCAACAGACCATACAGACTAGTCTTTTTGATTAAAATATCTTTTGCTTTATCCCTTGTTCAATTGAAAGTGTGGAGCATTATCTAGCCTAGTCTTGGACTATGGCTTTGAAACTTTAATTGATTAAGTCATTTTTATTTCGGTATGGACTAGATAACCAGGATCAATATGAAAATGTAGTAACGCAATGTCTAGCGTGTAAGTTTGAAACGGAAAACATCAGAGCCACAAGTAGCTGTAAGCGCAAACAGAGATTTACATAGATTTTGTTGGTATGCAAGGGGAAACATGTGTTACACACTTCCAAAGCGATGGTCTGCTGCACACATGCTCTACATGTAAGCTAGAGAATAGAATCTATATTAAGAACGTCATATGACACTCACAAAAGAACTGCAGAATGCCGTGTCTTTGAGTTCGGTACAAGCTACTAATGGCGATACAACAGATTTTGTCCCCGGACAATATATGAATGAATTATTAGGGAACTTGGTAAAAAGGTCGGTGCATTTCACTATATTCTGGATATCACGAACAAAGGTCATCTTCAGTCACGCACTGCAACACTTGACGAAACAATTAAGCAGAAATATGATAAGGTAAAGGATTACATATTGAGAGTGATTTCAAAAACAGCGAGAATAAATAATAAGCGTGAAAATGCAGGGCAGTCATTGGACAAGACAGTAATTACAATTGGTCCCGCCAAAGTAGCCGTCCTCTCATTCCCACAAGGGCAATTAACAGCTCTGACGCTCAAATGGTGGCTCAATAAGATGTTGAGCTCACAGAAGATAAGCGTTTCCATGAGGTCTTTTTTTTTTTTGCTACAATCGGCCTTTGTGACTGTCACAAGATCGTTCTTTACCACTTGAAAAGCAGACACTTACAGTTTAGATAAAGGTAGTTTTCCAAGCTTAGAGTAGCTGTCAATATCTTATTATCTGATGTCTGTTTGTGGCTTGAAAAAAATGTACCTCAAAACTTGCTGTGATCGGCTTATGTACGAGGTATCGACAATAAGTAAGTCTATGCAGTCCTCTTGCTCCATATTGATGTGGCTTTCGCTTTTGTTACCATTGGGTTGCTTAAATGTTTAAAATGACAATGAAATATTGACACAATTTTTGTATCATATCTTTATGTCATCAGGTCTTTACAAGATAACCTACTAAGTCATTGGCTACTTTTCTCGAAATTGGTGTGAAAACATTCTCTCACGCCAGTACATAAAACGGGCGACACCTACAAGCCAAAATTAAAGTAATAAACAAATACAGAGGCATGACCATGTCTAGTTATTTTTGCAAATGATGATGTTCTATTCTCAGTTTCTGCTTATGCAACTGTTAAGACCAATAATACAATACCGACTAACTAACTTTTAATCTTGAAGAAAGCAAAACAGCTGATAATATACTCACTTTCATATGCTTGCTTAAATATATATATCTTAACCACGCTTCTACGTGTTATTTGAATGTCTGCTTTGTATAGAACCATATGAACAAAATTGGTAAAGACCCAGTCAAGGTATATTACCCACCAAGTTTAAGGTGTAGGTGGTTGATTGGTTTGCAAAAGTAAAAATTGTGACTTGTCGTATCAATCTCACTGACTTGCATGGTAACAAATGGAAATGTGACTAAAGAATAACGTTAGCTGGAATTAAATTTGTGCATCTAAAACTTTCATAAATACGATTTAGCGGCTGAAGGGCAAAGCCAACAGAGCCCTTTTCAAACTACAATGATTCCCTGAAGATAGCAATGCGTGACTGTCCATGGAACCACCAGTATTTAACTTCCGTATCAAGTCTTTACGGTCATGTGGCAGTGAAGCATGGCTCTGTGTGTGTGCGTGTGTGTGTTGTGAATGGTACCGGCAAAGCTAGCCAGCACAAGTTGTGTTGTACTGTAAGTTTTAAGACAGCTTTGACATTGAGCCTTACGTTCACAGAAATGTACATATCTTAAAACTGCAAATCAGTGCATGCATGTAAGCATTGAATCGGGTTTACGACACTAATCAAAAAACTATGACTAGGTAATATATTTGTCTGTGTGTGGAGCAGGAGCTACTGAGGATGAATTTCATGTAATGATCAAATGCATTAAAAACCATGACGCTATAAACGTTTCTATGCTAACTTAGTGGAACTTGATTGAAATTTTATAACTTTAAATGATCAACAAAAGTCCATGTATATAGTAAGAATGGGTAATGCTAGTCTTGCGTGCCAGTCTTTCCTTTTATTAGTAAATTATCTGTTTGAAACCAGAAAACAACAACTAGGGTTCTTATCTGACTGCCTTAAAGACATTTCTGTATATCCCAAATATACTGTATTTAGGCATATGTACAACATATATACCAAGGTTCCACCTTATACATGCTGTGTACAGTTACGTACCCGCTGTCTGTTGTTTCTTTTGCCCCGGCTGTTGCGACCATACCATGTAATTTGGTGTTTGCCAAGAGTGTATGAATGTACAGCTACGCTCGCGTTCAAGTTAACAAACGCCAAACGCACCAACGTTTCCCAAACGTTTCCTAAACACTTTCAGTGAAAGTCAAACGTTTTGCAAACGCGTAGCAAACACTTTACCGAACGCGTTCGGTGAAAGCCGAACGTTTTCTGACACTTTTCTAAACACTTTCAAACACTTTACACTCTGTGCCAAACGTATGTGATACATGTACATGTACACTTGGTAATCTAATTCTAATGACTGGAATATTTTTTAACAAGTGTTTAAAAGCTTATCAGCACCTAAAAATCCCAACAACATGTGCATGCCTCATTTATGGATAAGCCAAAAAGCTCTATTATGTATATTTCACAATAAAGTTGAAATTATTCTTTTTCAAAAAATTTAGTTCTATCTAACAGTTTGTACATGTATCACTTAAAATGCATGTGTATATATTGTAGGCTATATCATTGTTTTCTTGTTTGCATGACAAATTGCAACTATCACCCAAAAATGTTGCTCGATAACCAGTTTGTGTTGTTTTTAAAATGTCGCAATTTCAGTCCATTCGATTTGAACTTATGTATGAGCAGCCTATAAGTTATATGATTGTTTGGTGGGGACATAAAATTAACACTTTGCAGTCTGAGTCCACATATATGCGGACTCACACAGATGATATACTATCAGTAGATTTCATATTTGAATTCCTCATCAAAAGACATTTCCAACGAATACCAACATGTCATATCTGCCATTAGCGATTAGTCAACAGCTTTTATCGGCGCCCTCTGGGCGCCGGCGCCCAGAGCGGGCCAAGGAAAGCTGTTGACTCAGACTAGAAACTGTTAAAGCCTCAGATACACTGGCTTCAAGGGCGGATCCAGAATTTTTGCGGGGGGGGGGTGTCATCGACTTGAGGGCAAAGCCCGAATGCGAGTGCTGAAGGCACGAAGCTTTTTTTGGGGGGGGGGGGGTCTTGGGGGCCTCCCCCAGAAAATTATCAAAAATATATGCTCTCATATGCGTTTTCCTGGCATTTGCCACTGCATTTTCATACAGACTATTTGGATTTTCAGGGATGCAAACTTCACTAATCTGGTCTTCACAGATCAAATTCCGCTTTATATCTGATTCAAATTAACATGAAATGAAGAAAAGAAAAAATTAGTCAGTGACAAATAATTCCTGGAAATATGTATTTGTCACCTTTACCTCCTAATATTTATATTGTTACTGGTAATCAACAATATTATGACATAGTCATACCTGGTTAAGGAAGAAAATAAGTATAGGTAGAAGAAAACAAATAATATGCCTACATTAAAAGGTTTAACACTTCATTTATCATAAAGTTACCGATCTTTCAGTTGCAAGTATACCCAGTCGCTATCATACTTTTTCTGAAAGTGAAGTTCTTGAAAAAAGGCTAACTTTTATAATTTCGAATGGAAATACAGAAGAAGCTCAATTAAAGTATTGTTTGGCTTACTAAGCCAAACAATAGAGTTAGCTCCAGTTGAGTAAGCCAGGTGATACTCCATTGACCCTTGGAGTAATTATTTATATTTTTATTGAAAATAAGGAACTATTTTGGAGTAAATTTATAGGCAATATAATCATCAGATCATGAATCATGATCTGATCATGAATCATGATCTGATCATGATATTGCCTATGGATTTACTGCGAAACAGTTTTTCAAAGATGAAGTATTCGTGACATCTTAAATGAAGAATTAAGTCTTAAATTTTATTTTAGTTGAATTTGACACTTGGGTAAACGTATTTGGATCGTGTTTTATATAAATATATACAACCTATAATGCTGGATAAGTGCACGTTTACATGTAGGTACATCATATATTGCTGGATCTGTTGAAAATACTTTTGTAGATTTTTCATTATTTAAATGGAAGTGTTTGGAATGCATAGTGTTTGAACGCCTCTGTGAAAGTGTTTGAAACCGTTCGGGTAATTGTTCAACGCGTTTGGAAAGTGTTTGAACGCACTTGGAGAAGTGTTCGGTAGCTTTGTGAAAGTGTTCGAACGTTTTGTAAAAGTGTTTGAGATTTTTCCCAAACGCTTTCCAAACACATTCCAAACACTTTCCAAACACATTCCAAACGTTTTCAAACGTTTCCAAACACAAGCCAAACACCAGTTTTACGCGAAAAAAGCGTTTGGCTGTTAACTTTTAGCCGGGCGTAACTGTATGCATTTTATGACTCTACTTTTGTGACACGGTAAAATTTATCATACAGACATGCTTATGTTTATTCCTAAATGAGTTTTGCATATGATTTATTTTATATGTGATCGCTTGGGTTCGTAAATATGTTCGGCCCCTTTATTATTATTATTATTATTATTATTATTATTATTATTATTATTATTATTATTATTATTATTATTATTTTTAATGGTATTTTGTTGGTATCATGCTGCATGATATGGTAGGTCCTTTGACTTGATGTGGATATAAAATTTAACATATGTATATGTATATATATTATATTTTGCTCGTACACATCCTTGGTACACATTTGAGAAACAAAAAGGAGAGAAAACATAGTCTTCACGCACGCGGCAAAGGTATATATTTTGGAGATACGACTGGCTACAGCCAGATCAAATGATGAAACAAAAGATACTTTTGACAAAAGTTTACTTTATACACAATACAGCAGGCCTACTGATCAACACGGCCCGCAGATTACAGAAAGTATATCTCATGTCCGGCTTTATCGTTATTTATGGTCATACAAGTCCATTTTCATCTTAGTACACTTTGACAAGTTCTAATTGGTGCTTGTCTGCCTTGTGCGCACCCAATCTATAACAACATTGGCACCCTAAAAGTCTGGGGCAATGAGAACTATACATGTACTTTTTGGCCGTTGGATTCTCCACTAACATTTTTGTACACACAGTTCTTTGTGCCACACTGGCCACTCTGCGAATATTTTCAAACTTTGTCCCTCTTTAATGTTCTCAATAAAGTCGTCTGTATTTCGGATACATTTGTTTCTGTGCACGTGCCATTGGGACCACTAATATGTGGTTCATGAAATAATCCGTCCCCTTTATTATTTGCATGTATAAAGGGGGTCACTGGCAATAGACTTAGGTCTATGTAATCGATTTGTTTGTTGATCTCAGATAATAACGGTGTTTGGAATGTTTCCATGGTTGGGTCCAAAAGGGTAGCAATACTTTCTGGAGAAAGTTCTTGGTCAAAAGAATCACTACACATATTTCGGAAAGGACACAATAGGAACCTTGCTTTTACTTTTTATCATCATACCATGCTGTTCTTTCCTGCAATTCTCAGCCCAATATTAATACCGTAGAGCATCATTATTGCTTTTGTGTTTAAATACAATATTCTGTTGACCATGGTTTTTTTGCTCCATTGTTCAGCGTTGAATCTTACCTTGACTGCTACACTGCCGTTCTTTTATTGGAAAATACCTCATGAATTCAATGTATTTACTTCAGCCACTGCACCCAATGCTATCTCAAGCATATCGGGAGGTCCTTTGACTGTTTTTCGTCTGTGCGGCATCTTTAACATAATGCAGATAATTCTTAATGGAAAGGTCTACTCAGGTGTTGAGGGATACCTTGGTAAACATTTTTCGTAAACGGATTGAAAGAAGAAATTCATACCGTTAGTCACACTGTTATGTTTTTTAATTTTTTTTTTACAATAACTGCAACTGCACCCAGTCTTTTTTTATGCTATTAAGTCGCACACTCGAGATCCTTGGTAAATCAAAGTAATGTATACACCTATGATACCGGTTAGTAAAGCAGTCAATTTCAATATATATATATATCAAAGCTGTGCAACTCATTGAGATGTGATTAAAGGAAAACACATACCATCTTTCTTGTTAATGCTGTACAGGTATCTCCGATCTCAGCATGTAGACGAAACTATTCTATACAAACCTTTTTCAAACAAAAATACCCGTTAACCAGCTATTCGGAAGTCTCAAAGGAATATCCATCACAAACCAAGATGAGTATCTTTCTGAGTCTTAGTTACTAGCATGTTGTTCACAGCACAATTGGTTTGCGTAAACGTATTTATTGCTGAAAGGTCACATATTTGTATCCATAGCTATCTTTTTCTACATATGAGCATACATAGATTATAGAAAAGAACTTTCGTATGTTTTCAAATTTTGTTCCAGTAATACTTAAATATTAATATCTATCCTTTTCCTCAATATCTATTTTCATCAAATTTTTCAATCAACCAGGCCACTTTATACAGTCTAGTATCACATGAGTAATTTAAGCATCACACTGTAACTTCCTACTATACCACATATCAGATACTTTACTTCATATTCTACCCTGTATCCCATTATGCACCCACGATGCCGTGTTTCTGGAAAAATTGTCTATTATGCAGCCTGTTCACCCATACAGTGCAGTCAATTGTAGCATCTCCCTTTTTTTTCATTTAAAGTAATATATCCTATCGTTTCATAACAATTTATACACAACATAGTACATTATTATTCTATAGTATTGCTGCAAACTACATTTAACTTGTGTTGTGTTTCATACTGTGATGCCGCACGAAAGGATAGTAAGTAGCTTACTGCACAACACCTTGTTATGTTACTCTATTCCATTGTAATATACCATATTGTCTCATTACAGTCTTTATATAACACACATTACTTTATTCTATAATATTGCTGCAAAAACGAAAAGTAATTCTTTAGTATTTTACTGCACAACAACTTGTTGTTTCACTGTATTCCATATTATATACCAATGGCATGACCATTTTGACTCTTCGATATATTAAAACTGTACACATATTGTCTCTTTAGTTATTTATTTTATCAACAAACCCACGTGTATTCAATTTCTTTCAATAAGATATACACTTTTTTTAACTTTACCGTATTTTATAATTTGCTAAATTTATTTTCATCAGCATTTAGAAGGTCATCCTGACCAAGCAATATTTCAAAAGGAAACGAATTATCACGCAAAATATGACATACGAGCAAAGAGTCTCTGACCAGGGGAGTCGAGTCAATTTAAACATTTATACCTCATCTCAAAACTATTCTACAGCTGTGCCTGGTTAGCAAATCTGTGAAAGAGTGTTTTGGTATTTTATAAAAAGTGGTTACAATTATGTCATTTTAAGCCCAAAATGTTATGTAAAGAATTGCCATCCCAGCGCTTAACAAGCACAGTAAGATGAATCATTTAACACACACTCACGGGGCAACTCTAAGCGTGAGGCCAAAACCTTTGTCTAAAAGTAGGTTTTCTATTTTCTCCCCACAAACGGAGTACAAAACGCACATTTTCGAGAGGAGGCGGGTAAGTTTCATTTGTTTCAACATTTGACGTCCCGGAAAAACAGATAATGTACGTCATTCTACATGAGTAACATTAACTCGTTTCTAGGTGATGAAACTGGATGCAAAAAATAAGAAGCGAGGGAAAACATTCGAGTTCCATCAGATATTTAAGCCTGTTTGAGCTTATTGATAAGATGTTGACATGGTTGAGTGGCACAACGCTGATGATTTATTGATAACGAATTGAAAGCTAAAAAAATTAACATTGTCTCTTTCAATAAGGCCTGCTGATGTATTTGAAAATTGACAAAAAAAGTGAATTTGACACGTATTTGTCGTTAACTTCCTGGCAAGTCACGTCTTGTTCCTCCCCGTCGTGGCTTTTACTGGACCTGTAAAAATACATCTGAAGTAAATGCAATGGAATAGATAAGTCAATGCCAAAGCCACGACAGTGAGTGATAAGCCACGACGTTTCGCAAATTTCATGAAAACAGCAGGAAATAATTCCTTTAAGTCGAAATATATGGTGTATTGATTATTTCATGTTTGTATGTTCTTGTGAATTATATTGACAAATTAAGTTCCTTGGTTTGATTGGCATCATTGTACTAGTACAACTGCTAATAATAAGTAGCTAGCTAGCTAAATATATACATAGGCAGACACGTACATGCATACAAATTCACTGACAATAAAAACACCTCCATCACAAGAGGTATTGCCGAATTATTATCAACTCTATTCTAATTAACTGCATTCCATAATAAGATAATATTCCAGTTTACATTTATTTATTTATTTATTTATTTATTTATTTATTTATTTATTTATTTATTTATTTATTTATTTATTTATGGGGAGTCTTTAAATGAACTGATTTGATATCTACATTATATTCCCCACAGGTCTTTTGTGTATCGCATGAATCATCATGTTTTACCTGAATTCTATATTTGTACATGTTTCTATGGTTCTAATAATAACTATCAGATGTTTTAACGCCGCTTGGTCATTTGTGTAAGCGGAGACCGAACTGTATTTAGAATGCAGTTTTCCATGGTACAATATACGTGTTTGTGGTGTACTCCATTCTTGATAACCTAAGATTATGTTTGCGTTCAAGACACTACTGTGCATTGATGTATATTATGTATCCATAATGTTTGAATTAAAAGATTTAAAAAGTGGCTTTATCACGACATGGAGAGTATAATTATACAATAATCACATGAAACTAAAGAAGCGGCATAATTCCATGACAAAGTACCCTTCGGATATAAAATTTGTCCAAGGATGGCAAAAGTTGACATTTTACAATAACATTCCAACCACAGTTACGCCCGGCTAAAAGTCAACAGCCAAACGCTTTTTTCGCGTTTTGCTGGTGTTTGGCTTGTGTTCGGAAACGTTTGAAAACGTTTAGAATGTGTTTGGAAAGTATTTGGAATGTGTTTGGAAAGCGTTTGGAAAGAGTTTGGGAAAAATCTCAAACACTTTTACAAAACCTTCGAACACTTTCACAAAGCTACCGACCACTTCTCCAAACGCGTTGAACAATTAACCGAACGATTTCAAACACTTTCACAAACGCATTCAAACACTATGCATTTCAAACACTTCCGTTTAAATGATGAAGAATCTCCAAACGTATTTTCAACAGGTCCAGCAATATATGATGTACTTACATGTAAATGTGCACTTATCCAGCATTATCGGTTGTATATATTTACATAAAACACGATCCAAATACGTTTAACCAAGTGTCTAATTCAACTAAAAATTAATTAAAGACTCAATTCTTCATTTAAGATGTTATGCATACTTCATCTTTGAGAAATTGTTTCGGAGTAAATCCATAGGCAATATCATGATCAGATCATGATTCATGCTTTGATCATGATATTGCCTATAAATTTACTCCGAAATAGTTCCTAATTTTCAATTAAAATATATATAATTACTCCAAGGACCAATGGAGTATCGCCTGGGTTACTCCACTGTGGCTAATTCTATTGCTTGGCTTAGTAAGCCAAACAATACTTTAATTGAGCTGCTTCTGTATTTCCATTCGAAATTTTAAAATTTAGCCTTTTTTCAGGAACTTCACTTTCGGAAAAAGTATAATAGCGACTGGGTATACTTGCTACTGAAAGATCTGTAACTTTATTATAAATGAAGTGTTAAACCTGTTAATGTAGGCATATTATTTGTTTTCTTCTACCGATACTTATTTTCTTCCTTAATTAGGTATGACCATGTCATAATATTGTTGATTACCAGTAACAATATAAATATTAGGAGGTAAAGGTGACAAATACATATTTCCAGGAATTATTTGTCACTGACTCAGTTTTTCTTTTCTTCATTTTATGTTAATTTGAATCAGATATAACATGTTGTTGGGATTTTTAGGTGCTTATAAGCTTTTTAGACACTCGTTAAACATATTCCAGTCATTAGAATTAGATTACCAAGTGTACATGTACATGTATCACATACGTTTGGCGCAAAGTGTAAAGTGTTTGAAAGCGTTTGGAAAAGTGTTTGAAAACGTTTGGAAAAGTGTTTGAAAGCGTTTGGCAAAGTGTTTGTAAAGCGTTTGGAAAGTGTTTGCAAAGTGTTTGCAAAACGTTTGACTTTCACTGAAAGTGTTTGGGAAACGTTTGGGAAACGTTGGTGCGTTTGGCGTTTGTTAACTTAAACGCGACCGTAACTGTATAATGCACAAGGTCGAGGATTATAAAATAATACAGCAGTATGACACGTGTTGGTAGGACACATGAAAAAAATAATCATACTAATCAGGAGTAACTGAATGACTTGAATAATTCTAAGGACTTTAAGTTACATTCTTAACTTCATAGAGGGGATAATTCCAGCAGATAGTGTCTCTTAAAGAAACTCCGCTCTTGTCAACATGTGATACAGCCCATGTGATGAAGAAGAAAGCCTACGATTGTCGTCTAGCAGGAATGTTTGAGACAAAGGATAATTTGAATCCCGTACCGTACAAGAGTCGGTATACTACCCACATTAACATGTTTTATGGTTTCTTGTATGTTCGAGGGTATGGATAACACTTTTATTATGTAAATGGGAAATATCGGGGAGTCTGTCCTCCCTGTTACAAATAGGTAATGCACGATTTCGATGAATTTGTTAATTTATCCATGAACAAAAACAAATGCAGAATACGATACCATATTAGTCAAAACATGGCAACATCTTAGTCATGCCCACCATGGTGCTGCTTTTCGTCTATTATAAAATTATTGCTATCCCCGAAATAGACAGCTTAAGGTTTACCTTTTTATACATATGAAATCTATATGACCTGAATGTGACATAATACTCCCAAGTAAAGCTCCAAGATGCTGGAGAATGCAGAAAATTAGGAATTTTCTCATTTGTCCATTGAGGATTAATGTGCTACCATGAAGCAGCCAGATAAATTTTGTATCTCAGTATTCAAGCTAAGTGCTTATGATGAGTTTCTGTAACAAGTTTAAGAGCAGTGAGGTGAGAATACATATTGAAAATATATAATTATAGTCAAGTCTTGACCGAAAATGGGACATAAGAATCTAGGTGTTACTTTATTTCTACGTTAACCTACGTTAACACACACACACACACACACACACACACACACACACACACACACACACACATATATATATATATATATATATATATATATATATATATATATATATATACAGAAAGGCCGGGTCTCGAAACAGCAACCTTCGGCAGCAATCACCTAGCCCAAAATGGGAAACGCACATACCAATTGCACCAAATTCCCATTCTTACAAATACAAGAATGGTTCAATGGAGACTGGTATGCGTGATGTATATTGAAAAGCACTGATGAATCTTACAATCAGGGAAATAAGATGCCCTGCCATATCCCAATCCGAATGGCATTCAACATTGTTACTCGTTAAATGACATTCATATATTTTCAATTATAGCTTGAATAGTTACATATATATGTAAATATAATTTCATATATTTAGACCTTAATGAATTGAATCTTGCTACTACAGTTTAACTCCATAAAATCTTTGTATATCATAAAATAACATTGCAGATATATTCCATAATACTTCCATATTGTTGCACATAAATTATAAATTTGACATCCTTAATCAAACAGAGCCAATTGAGGTTTATGAAAACATCAGAGCCTTAGTATACCATTGGTGATTGAATGACAAAGCAGCGAAGACTTCCAATATGTCCCGTACATGTAGTCAACAAATTATAACCAGAACATAAATGGAAGTCAAAAATATACCCCATAAAAAACGATGAAACAGAGGGCGACAGGGTGAGAGAGAGTTTGAAACATGGATGGATGGATAGAAAGATAGAGAGAATTGCAGAAAGATCGGACGAAAAAAAGAGTAAAAAACTAAAATATGACATATGTCAGGAAAAAATTGCCAGTAGTTTGGTTCACAGACATTTACATAATGTTCCTTTCGCCGTACAAACATCCGTCATGAGGACAAATTCCATGCAATGCTGTATTTAAGTTGCACTGGAGAATGTACTCTAGGGAGAGGCAGGGCTGCAAGACACATGTACATGTTAACTTCCAAAGACACACAAGAAGAATAATGACATTCTAGTGACCTAGGTCTGTGACGTTAACAGTCATCAAACCAGCAGGCATATATATATTGAAATCTATCTTGGGTCATGAACAGGTAACTGGATAAGCATAATCTAGGCAGTCTTGATTAGTTCAGTCATTATTAAAATGTACAAAATAAACTCTAAGATGTGTGAGTGTGTGTATGTGTATGCTTGTATGTATATATGTATGTATGCATGCATGTATGTGTATCTACAGAGAGAGACTTGGAATGGCTTTGAAGCCTCGTCCTACAACCACATAGTGTTGAGGGCATTTTAGATGTTAACGGCTTTGGTTTGCACATGGTACCCTTCGTTGAACACTGTCGTTCAAAACTGTTTTTAACATGCACACGTAAAAAGCTGATTCTACTTAGTTAGTGAATGGCTCCTTTTCCTCAGTTTCATGACTTTTGGAGCACAAGTTTCCCTGCTTCCTTCCAACAACGGTTAGGTTAGAGTAACTTAGTGTTCGTTTCGAAAGTACCTGTTGCAAACATTTATTATCCTTCAACACTTCGATATCATTGACACCCAGTGTCCCGTAAGCCACTTTCTGTATTCTCCATGTCGATTTCTCCCACTGCAAACCTTTAAAATATAAATAGAGAGTTTATACAAACATACATACATACATACATACATACATACATACATACATACATATTTTTGTCATATTGTCAGATACATTACCCAAGTTGCTGTTGACAAAAGGGACATAACACTCGTGATTATCAAAATAGTGACAACTGCACTTGGCTGCATTTTCAGTTAATGCAAGTTGCAAGTTACAGTCGACATACGGAGTTCACAAAACAGTATTGTGTAATGCCAAAAAATATGGACATCACTTCTTTTAAATACACAGTATCTTTGGTCCTTCAGCATTGTGCTGTGTAAAAAATGTAGACAACACTGTTTTTCCATACGCAATGTTTTTGGTCCTTCAGTATTCTGCAGTGTAAAAGAATATAAACCTCAGTACCCTTTAATACAGAACATCTTTGTTCATACATTTCTGGTGGTAGAATGTGTGCAAGATGTTGAGAAACAGTGTCAATTCAGAGTATCAGGGATTGCCTTTACATTTATATTTTTTTTCAATGATTATAACAAAGCATCATGCTTTGGTACTCAACAAAATAAAGAACAGGAGTGCTGGAGGCAGACTTAAAGAAGCTTGCAGGCAACATTACCAGAATGAAAAAAAAAGGTGATCAGAGAGTGGTGCCTTATACTCTAGTACAATAGACCAAAATTCTATGCACAGACTTATAGTAGTACCTTATACTCGAGCAGAATAGACTGAAATGCTATGCACAGACCTATACTTTATATGTCTATATGGCTGTTCCGAACCTCAGGTGATAAACACGTCCAAATCAAATCAAAATATTTGTATGTGTGTTTTTTTCAACTGAAACGATAACGTCATGTAGTTATGGTAAATGGAGCTTTTTAAAGCCAAAATTTTTACATTGTCCCTATGCATGCAAAGTTTAGGCAAGTGCAAAATCGGACTGTCTCCAAACGTCTTATTCTTTATTCTTAGGAAGTTATAGGACGTGCCTCACAAGGAATTTGATGATGCATTCTATCTGAAAAAGGAACAAAATGTGTGATCAGGAAAATGTCGAGGATTCCTCTTCTTCTGTTATCTGTATATTCAAGGCGGTGTTCTTTTTCTTTGGACCTGCACAAACCAGAACATAATCCGCCAAGGCTTATGCGGAGTCTATTGTCCATATAGCTAGCCTCTCTGAAGTATGTTTTAACATATATCTGCATGGAAAACATATATTTTAAATATATACATTCGACATATCAGATGTGCCAATGACCGCAGTACTTTACCACTAAAATCTGTAGGTAGTTTGTAATCTATATCTAAGGAAATCAGGGTAAGCTTTTAGCAGAAAATGTGTTATCTAGATTTCAAATGTTAAAACACACTACTGTAGGAGCCCATACCAGTGTAAAATGGTACAGGAATCTGTTAAGCCCAATAACAGTTATATTACTTGAAAAAGAAAGATTAACTGTTGACTGTGACAGTTTATTAGCATAATGAGCACCATCCGTGACATACATTTACACGAAAGAAGGTAAAATAGGAATTTATTAGACTTTGTGCTCAGGGTGCAATGTTTTTGTTCCAAGTCCTGCTTTATCCTAGATAGTGACAATATACGAATACAACACATGACAAGGGATAAGGGCGGCTACAATGGGAACAATGTCGTGTATTGAATTAACAAATCCAAGTACCAAGGCTTAGAGCTTAGACTGCATAAACAAGAAACAAGTAAATATAGATGGCTGCGACGGTACAGAAGGGACGTCATCTTGGAAAAATAAACGTAATGCTGATAATTTAAAAAGGTAGCTCTTCCTTGTGACCTTAATACTGTACCATAGGTGCAGCGGAAAACGCACTTTTGTTGACAGTTCAAGTCAGCACTAAGTTAAAATGGACCTATCATAAAATAAATTCAAAATGCAAACATTAAATCCAGACACGCGTGACAAAATGGTTTTGCTCTCATTTTCGGTGATGTCCAAGCAGAGAAAGAACTGACAACAACCTTTCTTGTTACATATCACATTAAAAGTAACGATACAGATCACGAGCTATGTTCACCGAGTTCGATTTATTGCGACACGCCAGGTTCCGGTGGAACAGCTTAAATATACCATATGATCTAATAAGACAAGAGGCACATATATGGAAATGGAAAGAAAAATTTCCACCCCTTTATCGCTATCTAAAGGTAAGTATCTCATTGTCACACTTTCAGCATACTTAGATCAAACATATTTTTGTTAACAAGTATATGAAATTATTTCATTCACAGAATATTAATAATCATTGGGAAAGTGGGCTTGCAAGAGGAAGACAAAAACTAGCATCACTAGGTGGAACGAAATAAATACAAGAAAAAACAAGAAGACCACATAGAGTATCGGAAGTACAAGGAGGGCTTACCAAGATGCTGGGCTTTTATCGAAACTCATGTTGTAAATGTCTCATAGCAAAAGGGTGTAAACAGACATGAGGAAAAAAAGCTGGTATACCACATTGAGAAATCGAACTTTGTCTTATGTTGGCTACATGTTATGGTCACTTTCAAAAGAATCAGGAAAGTGCTGAAAAACGTTTTCAGACTTACAAAAAACACTCTGTAGAACCACGTATTGCAGTTTTTATGGTGAATGCCGCATGGTCAGCAATTTCAGTACGTAATTTTTAGTTAGGAAATTATATGAAGCAGACAAGAAAAGATATAATGCCATGTATCTTCAGAAACTTGCCAAAAGAGCACATTGCTGTTTTCTTGCACCTAAACATATACATGTGTTTTATAGCAGAACATCGACCCCCAAAATTCTGCATTTCTGTAAAGTTTATTAGTAACACAACTGGCTGGAGTATGTAACGATTGAAATACTTAAATTGAGGGGGAATCCCAAATTTCCAAAGGTAGCTCATGCCATAGTCAAACTGTGAAAGAAAGAAAGAATTCATTGAGTTTTAGGCAGCCATAAAGTGCGGGAGGTCAATTATGGGATAGCTATTGCATGTCAGAGCATTGCATGCAGAAGGATCAAGCAAAATGAAAAGTAAATCTGGATCTCAATTATTCACCATGTCTTCCAGCCGGTTACCTCGTATAATTCAGCATTGCTAGTTGCATGCAACGCACCCGCATCATTGTGGGCAGGTTCCAGTTGGACACATTTTCATATTAATTCCTTTCATACAGTACCGTCATGACATAATTGACTGCCATATTTGATAATGAGCTTAGTGAAACAAATCAAAACTAAGCAAGCAAAAGAAAACAAGAAACAAAACGAAATAGTCTCTAAGTTGCTCTGTCTAAAGATAACGCTTAAAATGTCATTGTATTAACTTATGCAGCAGATTTATTTGAAATTCCATTGATGCGGTCGCCCATCTTTAGTCAGATCTCATATAACTCTAAGATGCATGTGGTGTTGATCAGCGTGTAACATATGCATGCTTAGTGACGGGTATTCCAGACTAACAGTTATTATATCAGCAAAAATATCTAAGGCAGGTTTCAAACGCTGTTGGAAAGTGGAAAGATTACTTGCAGTTTTGCATTTGCCTGGGTGACTGTTCCTTTAGTACCTAAATGAAATTAGACCACTTTTATATTACCGGGGCGTTTTTCGCCTTAGAAGGAAGTACTGCTACCATTCCCTTTTGACAGCGGTATACAACTAGCAGTTGCAGTGAGAAGGTAAAGTACAATATAAGTGGCAATATATAATTGATATGACACTCTCTTAAACTTTTTAAATACACGTTTTGGTGTTTTGATTGACAAATCCTGAGAGACGCTTCAAAGCGTTTAACTGTTTGTTGCATTTAATGCATATCTCATATATGTGTTCTAAAGTAAAGCTTATTATCGTGTCAGACTTTTGAGAGTTTGAAAAAAATATTCACATTTGATATTATCACCGTTTAAGTTCTAGTCATTCACTTTATGGGGCCCAAAATTACACAATCGTTGCCTGGAATTTTACGACATTTGCTTGCATGCCGGTAATTTTAAACCACCCAATCGCCAAATGGGATTCATGGAGAAGCACATTGGTAATTAGATCTAAGGTCGTACGACAATCATATTGTATTGTCATGTATAAAAACATTTGTGAGCAGCACAGTGGTGACAGTGAAGTATGACTCACCTTTTGTATCATTCGCTGAAAAAAAAAAATTCAAATACGAATTTTTTGTTCAGTGCTTCACAGGTGACTTACTTACAACTGAGCACTGTCATTCGCCATGCCACGCCTAGAAGATTTAGAGAAAACAGGTCGAAAGATATGCAGTAAAATGTCGTGCTATCTTCCATCAGTACTGTTTCAGTATATTCTATATTGTTGAGAGAGTTGCCCAGCTATACTGTTTTTTAAGCCCGTCACAAATTCAAATAAGACCTGATGGAGGCAGATGTTGTGTCCGCATGTAATAACAATATGAAGGTTTCACATGTGTTTGTATATTTTTCACTATTTCTACTTGACCCTTTCAGCTATGATGTTCACTTACTTATGATATTTTTAGAACTGTCTAAGCAAAAAGAAAGTCAACGCTGGCAACTCCTTTTCTTGTGATGTGTGACATTGCGTCCATATGTAATAATAATCGGAAACTTCCTGGCAATTTTTGCCAATTTATTATTTCAAGTAGATTGCCTCAGCTATTCTGTTTTTTCACCTTATTGCACTTTGTTTTACCACTGGATAAATATCAGAAATTACAAAATTTCGTGTACATCAGAAGTATGTTCTTGAAGCCAGAAACATCTGTGGTTCCAAAATTAGTAGCCATGCCCCGTCAGATACATATGCACTTTGTGTCTCACTAGCTCTGTTGCTATTTCCTGACTTTCTAGTTGGAGGAAGTGTTGTGCTTGCTACTTTCAAGTAATTTTATAAGGCCCGCATGAAAGACACAATTATTCATTCTATAAATTAGAATATGCCTAGCCCTACAATGAAGTTGAATTGATCATCCATTCTTGTAAAGAAGGTTTGTATTTAAAGGTAGACAATCACTTAATTGTGATCACAGCATGCCCATAAAATTAAAAAACAAAACAAAAGTAAACAAACAAAGAAAAAAAAAAAAAAAAAAAAAAAAAAAGAACAAGAGAGCCTCGGACGTATTGTCAATAGCAGTAAGTATAGACGAAATAGGGCATATAAACGATTCCACAACCTTTTTGTTTTTCACCAAAGCTTTTTCACATTAATCTGTATTTTATCCTTGTGTTAAGTATTCTCTTTGATGCGGACTGATAGCAATATTCTCACTGCTCTGAGCTTTGTCTATTTTTCTCGGGCCTTATTACAAAGAATACTATACACTGGGACATTAACCTTCACATAAGCAGCATCAATCTACCCCTGTTATCGAGAAAAGATGGGTGTTCGTCCATTGTTAAGGACTCTAAAGACATGCGACAACAATATACCAAAATGAGTACTTTCCCTAACTTAGCATCTGATGCAGTATCATACTCGAATCTGCCAATATTATTTAGAGGCAATTTATTAATTTGGACAAATGATATGTTTTACTATTTCGGACATGCAATGCACCCATGCACACAAGCTTCAACATCAACACACACAAATCTGCCTGCAGTGACCTATAATACTGATTACAGCTGTGGTCAGGCCAGAGGGCTAGGAAGAGCAAAGAAACTGGTCTGACTAGATTCAAACTCCTTTGCAGCCACCATAACATTATTTTTTCCGTAAAGGTGTAAGGGAAATGCAAAATTTGAAGGTTCCAGCAGTTATGCGAAGCAAACATAGTGCCACATGGAGTAACCTCAAACTAACAGCAGATTCGAAAATGATTACACGTCCTTTTTTGTGAATTAAGTAATATATGCAGTCTATCGGCGAGCACAACCACAACCGAGTTCTTTGTAATGCGCTACGCAGGCGTCTCTACTGCTCTTTAAGCCAGTTTTTAATGGTCCCTGGTTGTTTGGTGCTAATGTAAATGCTGGTCTGTATTATTACAAAAGGTGTAAAAAATCTTATCATTTATTGTGGCGGGCTTGCGATTGGCCCTACTTGACTCAGAAATCTATGCTTATAATCATGCATTATTTTGACCACCATCACCATCTCCAAAAGCGGAAAAATTTTAATTCATCTAAATCAAACACAGACATTGATGAAAAAAATAGCGTAATTGTAGGGGCAAAGTCATGTTTCCTTTTAAGTTGGATCTTTGCCTATGGTCTTTCATCAAAGCGGAAAAACAAGCGCAACCTTGACCATCATCAAAGTAATACCCACCTACGTAACTATTGTTACTGCCTTTTGAAATGTCCTTACATTTTTAGGATGGTTTCCAAAGTTGTCGTGTATATGCTTCCCCATTGCACATGTACTTCATATTAAATGTTATAGCATATAAAAATATGCCATGTAGTCTTTCTCAATTTCGATTTTTTTCCTCAATATTTTTTTCTATTTAATTCCTACTTCTACATTTTATTTCACGTTTTAGCGCCTGAACAAATTTGTTTGCCAAGCATACATGTACGTTTCTTTGAATTTCAGTTTCAGCTGGTGCTAAAGCATAATGCACTTGCAATACAGCGCATCAGTCAATCAGCTCACCATATACGCTACTATGCATTAGGCGCCCAAAGCGTCTCTTGATAAAGCGTGTAGAAGGACTCAACTATTTTAGTCCTAGCTTGACCAATGATATCTCTTTAAACATTGTATCATGCTTCCCGCGGTGAATTATCTGCATCTCACATATAAAGAGATACGTCACATATAAAGAGATACGGACAGCACTTCCGGGCTTCTTTGTATTTTTTTTTGTAACTGCCAGCAAATACACAGGTATGAAAGACATTCTGATGTTGATTCCACATCTGCAAACAAAGTTTATATTTTGAAAGGAACTATAACACATCCGCACTCAACCTTTGTCTCAGTATCTTTTATTTCCTTTTTCCTTTTTGCATATTGCGTTTCATATTTGTCAAACAGTATATATAAAAATACAGAAGCTCGTGAGTAGTTTTCTTTGAAGACGGATGTGATATCCACTAAAGAAATTATAAATATACATTCATATGTACATAAATATTTTTTCATTTTGTTCCTTACATTCTGCCTTGCTGGCGTCCTTTCTCTAATCTTTTGTTTTTCATTTATTTCAAAGTTTACTTCAGTGTGGTGATTCGTAGATTCCTGTTCAAAATATTTTTTTGATGGTATATCTAGTCAAAGGCTGTTTACCCTAGAATTCTCTCTTGCTGATAAAAATGTTTAGAGATCAAGGAATTGATCTCATTAAAGTGCCCATTTTTACATTCAACAGTTGAATCGTTTCAACCACCATATTAGATCTAAATGTGCCAACAATTCCTTCATACTTACTTCATTTATTTAATTAATTATTTTAACAAAATAAAAATATTATCCAAATATGAGAATATGAACGCTCACCGTTCATTTCGTCATCATGGCCACACCATGACTGGCGATCTGAATAATATTTTCAATGATATACCCAAGGCATTAATTTTTGAAGATCCACATTACTGGGAACATAAGAAATGAAAGTGAATAGATGGGAAAATTGTTATGGAATCCTTTCGAAGTTATGCCGCCTCATGGGCTAAAAAGACAAATGTTTCCTACTAGATGGCTGGGTTGCTGAAACATGTAGTTTTGTTAGAAATAAGTGTAAGCGTTTGCAAAGCCAAGTTACGTAACCATCTGGCCCTATACTTCGAATCCCTGATGTTCAAACCTGTCTCCACAGGCTACAAAAGAAATATAATTATCCCGTTCGACAAGTTGCATATAATATAATTATTTTTGAACACTTTATCCAATAGACATTGTAGAGGAGTTTTGTTTACTTAATTCCAGTACAGGTGGCCCTACATATGAGAAACTTGATGATCCAGTAGATTATACGGTAGATTCTTAGTATTTTGGCTAAATATTGTTTACGTTTGACGGCAAGTTTCAACACTTATTTAGCATGCATGCAACACGTTCCTTTATAAAAATCCTTTCAGTTTATTGCTCCCGCTAAATTTCGTTCCACAAAACATGTTCGCGTTATGTTACAAATGAGATTAAAGAGGGTATACAAAGTCTGGTATTATTGGTGTAGTCTGGCTGAGGCAAGCTCAGGAGTTAATACATCCTACATTAAAAAAACTCTCAAACTTTGTCAGTCAAGCATAAATTTCGGTATTATACATCATCATTTTGGGTTTTTTCATTGTGTGGGATACTATACCTTCTCGGGATCTGGAAAGGAAACACAGGATCATTGGTTTATGTTCAGGACCACTTCACCAAGGCCGGTAAAGATCTAGCCAAGGGGAATTCCCACAAAGTTTGAAGATTATCTGGCAGACAGATTTGCAGAAGTTGAAGATGTTAGTGTGAACAGATAGCAGATAGACATTTGATGGTCAGATGATGAATACACACTTGCCTTAATAGGTCAGAGCTAAAACCTTATGAAATATGTCTTTATAGTGCTTTCTGAACCATAACCGCCATCGAAAGCATTATCAGTGACTCAAACTTAAACAAGAAATACATTCCTTCCATGACTCCTTATTTAATTTTTCCTTTGGGGCGTGCTTGCTTCTTTTCTAGTGGCTCCCTTCCTTCCTTTATTTCCTGTATGTTATTCTCGTACATTTCTGCCATGGGAACACACAAAATCACCAACTTTCAATTTTAATACATCTATGTTTAACAACTAGTCGTTTTTGTACAGCTCCAGGCTTACCAAAATATACCCATACATACATTTAAATTAGGAGGTATCCTTGAAGGTTCAATTGGTACGTAATTTACATGTTTTAATTTTAAAAATATATATAGATTCTATTTCAATGTTGTGTTAAGGTACCAGGATGGTTTTTGGCACGTTGCAGACTCTGTCGACTTTGACCCCGTCCAGCTCATATAAATTGATTGTTTCACCAAAAATAAAAAAAAACACCTATATATTTTCATTATCGTATGAATGTTTGGTTTGTAAAAACAGAACATCGAATCAATTTAGAGACTTGTCAGACGTTTTACGCTGTTTTGTGAGCGGGTATAGATTCGCATGCTTATTTCAGCTCGTTCCCACAGTATGCAATTTTAAGATCTGCAAACTATCTGAAACGATGACTTAGACCACTCCCAAAGAACTGAATGTTTGTCTAGGGGTACAATTGATTTTATACAATTTTGTAGAATTTTGAAGTTGGTACCATGATTTTATACAGCTTCTTCGTTTTTATGAGCTCCAAAAGTCACAGAAAGAAGAGTTGAAAGGCCAAATAAAAAAAAAAGCTTCCTAAGTTAGACATTTATCTTGCTTTACCCGTTTATTTTGAGAGGATATATCTATCCGTGTTTGATTGACGTCATTTTAAAATTTGATTGATTTTGTGAAAATTGACTTCCGAGAAAATCGCCTTCAAAGGTCATGGCTCTGATTTTTACAAAGAACGGACCGTCGTGTGAAAGACACTCATTACCTCCGATCGAACTTTTCAGTACGCATGGAGTAAACGAGAACCATCAAGTTTGATATATTTTTGCAAAGATAAATTGTTGTTTTGTGGTATGAAAATCAATTTTTTTTTATCTCAAATTTTGTAACGCCAGACACAATGTTGATTTTAGCGCTGTGGTTTTACATTCCGCTTCCAATGATCAAAGGGAGGACATAAAGCGATTATAAGGCCACCTGACCTGGGCCCTGACAACACACTGTTTCAGAATGGCAGCCGGCAATTGGGTCCACGTGTGGTTTGACAGTTTGTTTTGCAATATTCTCCTGGGTGGCAGGCTTTATAATCTGTTATACCATGCCTCCTTTGTTTTCTCAAGGGATATATATGTCACCTGCTTACACATATATCCCTGCTCGGCTAAATTTCAACAGGACTGATTTGCTGTGGTGAATACATTTTAAAATGCATTTATATTCATGAAAACAAAGAAGGCATGGTATAAAAAGGATACACGCCTTGTTCTCGTGATTTATCTGGAATCCTGCAAATCCATACGCTTCGCTCCGAGATTTAAAAAAGCAGGATTCCAGATAAATCCCTTGAACGTGGGATGTATCCTCTTCAGATTGTTCGACCTGAGCCAGGCTGTATAATTTCAGCGTGCACCACATGGCAATTGTTTAATTAATTGCGCAACAAGCAACATGTGGGATTGAACGTGCGAGGGCTTTTTTGTATCAAGTTTCACTGAAAGTGACCACCAGAAAGTTTGTCACAAATTACATGATATATATTGCTGTGCAGTTTCCAGGTCAGTTTACCCAAAGGTTAGGCACCCTTGGAGATGTAAAATGTCTAGCCTTTACTTAAGTGCGGTTACATTTTTTTCGAAACAACATGGCCAGCAGAATACAAGAGTCCGCATGATCATGGGCATGATTTACCGTTGCATCCCGTATTTTTTCTGTCATGCGTCATGCATTTTACTCGTATCTGGTTCTATGTCACAGACTTGTTCCATTTGAACTTGTTAATGAAACTAAATGTTAGTTCATTGTTCCAATATTAATGTGTCATATCGACACATAGCGGTCACCCAGAACGATAATAACACAGTCGTCATTGTGTTTGCAGGAGCTTCCTTACTGTGTGGTGATGAGTCTACGTATTTTTCGTTTTTCCGCTCCGTCACAACTTTTCACTCGTGCTTTACTCTGCGTTCACAATTTGTTTAACTCAAGTCTTTCTGTGAAACTACAACGTAAAAGAAAAATAGGTCCCAGATCCAGTTATTTGTACGTGCACGCGCCGTGTTGATCCTTTGGCTCTGAATAGGGGACATGCTAGGAGCACATTGGATTAGACGCGTTTGAGTGGATGGTACGTGTCACGTCACTAGATTTACCAATGACAGCCTCGAAACATCCCTCGACTAAAACAATGACGAATTTTACTCTAATTTTTAGAGATATCCCAGGAATGCTTTATCGTTAACCGATCGGAGAGCTTGTTACACAAAAGACAAACTCCTGAGCTCTCAAGCAGTATAAAACATCATGGCAGTCGAAGAGAAACATTGACGCCACAAACGAGCAGAGTTACCTAGGTTTTTGTGTAAATTTCGGACTTTATCATTCAAATTTCGACAAAAAAAGGCGGTTGTTAGATTTTTTTTAAGTGTGAGAGGGAAGTAATCCTTTTAAACACAAAACGGAAATAACCATTTGCAAGTATTGAAGTTTGCCTACAATAAAATGTACACGCTTGCAGGTAAATAGACAATACAGGCGAACGGTGAGCTGATAAATGTTGGCTTGCGGTGCGGTCGAATACACTCGCAACTGATGTTCAGAGCATGTTCAAATATTCTCCTTTGCAACGTGCTAAGGGTGCTGCTGGGACTTATGAAATATCAAATCCACTGATTCATTTGAAATTAAGTTGAGATCTGCTCCTCATGTTTCAAAGCTGGCATATGGATTGCGTGAGTATGGGCGATGTTAAAAGCCCAAAGCGGCTGAACTGCGTAATACACATGCACGGGTTTATTGTTCCCCCTCGCAGCCTATCAGCTAGATCGCTATCAAATAATCCCATTGTCGAAAAGATGATCGACCTGGCGAAAAAGCCAATGTGGACCTTCCTTTCGCGTAGCCTCCTTGGTTAGCCAAAAAGTGGCTGAAATTACCTATATACCCCAGTGAACATTATCAAATAGATGGCTCACAATAGCTTGGAAACATTAAATTCATTTGCAAACACGGTAATGTCCATTGTTCAGTGATGCAAGGTTTTTAATCCTGTTAAATTTTGACAAGCTTTGAAGTCAGAACGATAGAGCCTTGTCAAGTTGACCAGCTGGTGTGACGCTGTTCAAGCTCGATTTAAATAAATCACATCATGCAAAAATACCTCTAGATCGCCAATAATGTCATAAGTCACTGTAACAGCAAAAAGTTTTTTGTTTAAGTGGCACTTGTTCCTTTGGTGTGTCTCTGTTCGACTAATATGTGCATCGAACCAAGCGATTTTTGCCCTGCATTGGCGCGACTTTGTCGTCAGGGGCTGGTCAGCGTGGCTGCTGACTGTTCAAACATTGTGGGCCATTACCATACCACAGCAAACAGGAGATACATGTGCAATGGTCCTGTGAAACTTGTCATAGTTTTTCATCGATTTTCTCATATTAATATTGTTTTCTTTTCAAAAAATGTTTGGTGACCACATACTTTAGGTGTTTATCTTTCAAATAGAGAACAAAAATCATTTTGTGATTTTTTCGGTACAGTCGTCATAGACCAAACCATCCTGGCACCTTAAAGCTTTGTGTAAATCACTTACACTGGATAGTAAATATAAGTGAGATTTGAATGTTTTCGAAAGTAAGGAATATACAGGTATATTCTACACTTTCCATATAGTATATACCTGTATATACTATATCGAGGTAAGGTGTTGTCAACTGATGTGGCGTATGATTTCACTGTTTTGTATACCTCGTATAAAGAAACTGCCTCCAACTGTACGCACAATTTTGGAATGTTTCGTAGAATAAGATCATTCCTGGCCTAAATGACAGCTAGACTGCTAGTTCAGACAATGAAATTTGCTTTTGTTAATAATTGAAACCTTGTTCAATCGATACGCAATGACACATCTCAGTGACAACTGCAACGTCTCCATAATCAAAGCTGGAAACTGATTTGAAATTTCCATTTTGTTCAGCCTCTTTTCAAGACAAAAAGCAATTCAAATGGACAACTGTGCACGAAAGAGAAAAATTGTGATTCCAGTACTTACTCACATGCACAATGTTTTTTCGTTAAACATTGGGCCGATTCTCATTCTACTTAGTGAATGCACGTTTGGCTGATATCTGCCTAACGTGTTGAAATAGTGACCTTCCAGGGAGTCTTAAAGTCTGGAGAGTTTGTTTTTTTTGTATCAAAACTTTTTTGGAACCAATCATGACATTTTTTTGTTAGGTTCCCCAGTCGGTCACAACTGTTCTTCTCTTGGGTTCATGTAATGCAAATGTGCAAAATACGTGATAAGCAATAATATGGGATGTGATAGAAAATAAGAAATCATAAGTAGTAATATAAATACAAATTCAAACTGCCCGCAAATGTAACACATTGCGGTAACATGACGTGGCTAGCTCTACATTCTTTTTGGCTTTTTTAAAGCAGTGCCAACTGCTGGCTTTCTTCTTCTTCTTCTTCTTCTTCTTCTTCTTCTTCTTCTTCTTCTTCTTCTTCTTCTTCTTCTTCTTCTTCTTCTTCTTCTTCTTCTTCTTCTTCTTCTTCTTCTTCTTCTTCGTCGTCGTCGTCGTCGTCGTCGTCGTCGTCGTCGTCGTCGTCGTCGTCGTCTTCTTCTTCTTCTTCTTCTTCTTCTTCTTCTTCTTCTTCTTCTTCTTCTTCTTCTTCAACACATTGTTGCATGCGTTGCCGACGCGATAACTCAAGAAAGATTTGACTAGCGAACTTGAAATTTTTTGTGAAGATATGGCTATATAAAATCTTGCTTCGGATTGCAGATGGGTGACCTTGACATATTTTTGACTTAAAGAGGTTGACATTTTGTGTGATAATGTTTGTAAGACTTTTGTAAGAGTTTGCCTGTGACTGCAGATTTATGACCTTGACCTATTTTTCAAGGTCACATGGCAATTTCGTGTAAAGTCAATGTGGCCGTGATAATTCAAGAGAGATTTGACTTGAGATGTTGAAATTGTATGTGAAGATGTTCCTATATACAAAAAAGCTTGGGATTACAGATGGGTGACCTTGACATAATTTTCAAGGTCACATGGGCATGTCATGTAAAATTGACGCGGATGCAATAACTCTGCGAGAATTTGACTTAGGACTTAGGAGATTGAAATTTTGTATGATTATGTACCATAATATGAGCTAGGTTTGAATTGTTGATGGGTGACCTTGACCTATTTTGAAGGTCACGTGGCCACTTTTTAAAAATCATTGCAGATGCACTCGAGAAAGATTTGACTTAAAAAGGCTGATATTTTATGAGATTCTGTTTCTATGTAAGAATTTTGTAAGACTTTGCTTGTAACTGCAGATATATGACCCTGACCTATTTTTCAAGGTGACGTGGGCATTTCATAAAAAATCAACGTTTAGAAATGTCAATAAAGAGTTTGTCTTCACCATATCGGTAGATCATTGGAATCGGTATGCCTATTTATAAAAATACAGTTGACAATAGTAGGGGCGACCAGGGAGACATTTGATTTTCTGTTGGAAATCAGCCTGTTCTAGT
This sequence comes from Hermodice carunculata, assembly GCA_964020975.1. Lineage (NCBI taxonomy): Eukaryota > Metazoa > Annelida > Polychaeta > Eunicida > Amphinomidae > Hermodice > Hermodice carunculata. The sequence continues at coordinate 73,595,333 of OZ026618.1, forward strand.
TTTTTATTGTATTCATTGCTGTTATATTTATTATTCCTGACTTTTGGACAATGTTGGTAATACGCAAGCACGTTGATAATGAAGAGTCGAACATTAGATCAGATAATTTAAAAATTGTTTTTGTTCTCAATTTACAGTTGTTCAAGGCAGAAGTTTCCGGATCCTTAACAAAAGGTATATGTGGGACTATTGCCACGAGACTCGATGTTTTTTACATTTAAAATCAGTGTGTTCTAAAAAAAAACTATTTAAAAACAAAAGGCAGATAGTAAGCTGGGAAAAATATCTTTCGTAATTGTACATACACATAACATTGGCCAGCTAAGCCAACCTGTTATAGACTGTTCAGCCCTAAACCCAAGTATGGAACAAGATCGGTCCTTGTTTTTCCATGTTTTCCACCTTTGTTTCCATCGAATGAATCAAAATGGTTAGACACACTGAAGTGTTGCTACAATGTTACTTTGTAACAATATCCTAGACCAGCGTTGACACTGTGATATTGAATTGATAATTGTGTGATACATTGTAACAGTCATAGAATTACTAGAGCTGCATTTTGCTCTTATGCAAGCTTTGAAATCAGAATCATACTGAAGATTAATTTGTAAACATTGTCAAGAAAAACAAAACAAAACAAAAAAAACAAAAACAAAAAAAAAAAAAAAAAAAAACAAAACAAAAAAAAAAAAAAAACAAAAAAAAAAATGAATCACTGTTACTGGTTTTATGAGTAATGCCTAACTTGGCCAGTTCCATGAACCCTTCCGTTGGAGCAGTGAGGGGACTGTTTTTGGCAACAGCAGCCGAATCTTGCCAAACCTATCCTAAATATGGTCATATTTGACAAATCAAAGTCACTTTCCACAAAGTGTTTGCTACATAGCTTAGGACGGTTCCCAAGGCCTTGCCACTTGTCCCTGTAAATTTTGAGCGTGCTGGGTCCACTTTCTCTGTAATCAGGTATTTGAGGGAATGTAAAGAAGCTGTAGAACTTGTATTGCTACAATTGATTACTAGCGACACACCAACCAATCCTGGGCGGGAACAGGGACGAAAATGAATATTTGTACATGCATTTTTAATCCTGTTGGTTTAAACATATTTTGTTCATAAAAGAAAGCAATTGTGAATAAGGGCAAGGTCCTATAGTGACCCATCTTTTCAGAAGAAGACAATCCTGCTTATAAAAGGTGAATGAATTATGTTTAAACCAAGTTACACTTGACAGCCGTGGCTTGTTGGCGTGGTGGGATTCTACCCTGTGAGCCAGTGTCGGAAATGAACGGAAAGCGATAATTGAAGGCACAGTGAGTTTTTAAAATAAATATGTGAATAAAAGTATTATTTTCAGATTTTTATTCTCTAATCACACTGTATGGTGAGAACAAACCGTGAGTCACGCATAAATCAAATTTGAACATGGTCAACCAAGAGGACCTTTAAACTTGTGTTTTCGATCATTCAAAATGCTTTAAGTACAAAGATAATATTTATTTTTGTGAGACGAAAATCAATGGGGGGGGGGGGGGGGTGACTATTTCTGAATCCATTTTTCTCCCCAAATACATTTTTACTTTTTAGATTTATCAGATCTCTGCGACAATATCGGCCTGACGGATAGATAGTTTTTTACCACCAATAAAAATCACAGTGCCTCGTCCATCTTCGTGCACAGCAATTTTTACTAACAGCCATCCTCTTTGTAAATTAAAATCATTTTTGCTCCTTTCTTGGTCAGGATAAGAATGAGTTAATAGCTTTCCTGGTTTTTGGTTTGGCCCGTTTTGACCCACCCCACGCTAAGGAAAGCTACTGACCCCTAGCATCACATCCTTTGATCACAGGCTTTCTTCATAATGTTCAACAAAAGGGTTTTATATTACCACGGAATTGAAATCAGCATTACGACGACGACAACGACCATGTACATCGAAGCGATTGGGAGCCATTGAAGATAATGCATAAGTAATATATCCAATTCTTGGACAATGTTTGTGTATATAGAGTTAGGTAGGTAGGCAAATGTCAACACAAAAGTGGGTATAGAGACAAAAACACTCATTTAATATTCCAACGTTATATGAAATAAATGCTCCCCCCCGGCCCCCCCCCCCCTTTACGGGGGAATCAAGCAATCACTTTCTGTGTGTCCAGAGTGACGGTGTTCACGCGATAACTCATAAAGTTTTTCGTATAAGGCTTTCAAATTGCATACATATAGTCCAGAATAACGTCTCGGGCAAGTTCAAAGATGGGTGACCTTGACCCAATTTCCAACGTCACAGAGCTATTTTGCGAATTTCGTTTTCATGCGATAACTTAAAACGTTTTGTGTGCAGGGGTTTAACCGTCTTAGCCATTATTGTGGCTGAGATGTCTAATTTATTTTGGTATTATGGACCCAATATGAACAGAATAAGTCTTTATGCCTAAGTTTTTTTTAAGTATATATATTTACAAACTTGCTTTGCCAAATCATTGTCTTTCTGAGTTTTGTTTAACAGATCCATGATGTACACAGTAAGACTGCACATGATGTGTACACCTCAGCTACCAGGAAAATATATTTTATTCCCCAACTTCTCTTTTCCCTTCCTAAGTCCAACACTCTTTGACGCCGGAAACTGATCACTGTGCACATACTGTAAGCCAACCGTTTTTTCACTTTCAGTTAGATTGTGTTTATAATGTTCCAGATTCATAAATATTACAAAAACGATGCAGGCCTACTTTCTTCTTATGCTATAAACTCAGCTGACTGACAAGTCAGGAGAACCAAAAAGCGATAGGCCCACCAGTTCTCTTTTTATTTTTGGCAGAAGTAATAAAATTAGGGTTTGAATGGTTAGGCCTATTCATTTTGAAACACTATAGCCTGTAGTTAATGAAGAATATTTCAAAGGTTGCGAGGACCGGTCTAAAACCACCAGTTGCATTTTATTGGTGACTGCCTGTCTCAAGTCAGGAGTGAAATATGTTGCTTTACATTGGTATTGGAAGATGCATGTTGATGCTTTGGTAATTCAGGAATCTCCTTGCTGTTATTGTTGGGTTTAGAATTTATAAATATGGGACATGTTTGTCTGCACTATCTGTTACTATGTTATTTTTTAGAACAGATGCTTTTGTCCACTTTCTTTTGATTCATGGTACAAATTTTATACAAAGGTCACTTTCTATCAGCCATTTTTTATGATCAATGTGTCAATACAACACCGCATTTTCTGAAAACTAACGCGATTACCACTTTATTCTTAAAATATTAAGGGAAAAGTAACGGGATTTAGCTAATTAGGCCCCTGCTCTATTGACTAAAGTGCTACCTCATTGATTATATGATAGCAATTGAGTTGCGTTACTGCGTGCTGTTTGAAGTCCAGGTCAAGGCTTACAAGGAGAAATATGGGTGAAAACAACCCTGCGAAATGGCCTTTAGCCGGGTATCTTTAGCTGAAGTGTCCACAGCATGTATGCACATGTCTTTATGGCCCCATGTATTTATGATATAAACTTTAATCATCCAAACATAATAAGATCGCTAAAATAGTATGATATACTTACAAGCATACTGTCTGTCACCCGCAAATAAAGTGAAACTCATTTGCATTTAGTTCAACTATTTGTCTTCGGCATGTTCTTACATACGCACTTGTATGTATTACTCCAACAAGCAATGCATTTTGCTTTTTTTAATTTCAAACAGTAATTTAATTTCTTTTGAAACATACAGTGCCTTAAGCCCGACGCAATTAAAAGTTTGTTGGCGTATGTAGTAGTCAACTACAAAAATTATCAAGTTGCTGGTAGATACCTAATAAAAATGGTTAACAAAAATAAGAAATTTAGAGTAACTTATTGTTTGACACACATGAAATACAATAACTAGGCACACTCTTCTTTGTATTTAATATTGAGTTCACATATCAAAAATTATGTCCTGAAGACTGGGAGAGTGTAGATCAATCTTAATCTAGTTTAGTGATTATCTGAGGGTGTCCATGCTGTTAGAATGAGAACAAGGCAACTTTGCTCAGTCATTCACTGTTTTGTTTTTAAATTGTCACCTGTTCTTTGTAGCTAAGCTGATTTGTCAGTCAGCTGAGATTTTCTTATGGCCCTTTGTCCATCCTCAAGAATTCACATTTTCGACATCTTCTTAAAATCGTCAGCCAGGTTCATTTCAAACCTGGTCGGGATGTTTCTTGGATGGTAGCTCCAGTGATTTTTTTTTTTTTGGGGGGGGGGGGGATGGTAAAAATTCTTCTCCAAAACCCCTCGCCCGATTGCTTTATATCACACACACATACTTCTAGGGATTCATAATTTTTATTGGTTCACCAGGTGGCGGTGCAATTTTGTATTTTTTTTTTTATGATTTATGGTGTTTTTTTTCATACTATTTTCGACCTTTCCAAAATTGCTACTCTGATTAAGCTGAAGCTTGGTGTTTATGTTCCTTATGGAAGGGTCGAACTAAGTTTACACTGGTGGCAGTACTGTGGATTCGTGATTTTTTACCATTTTATTCAATTCGAGTAATTATCGGTATATGCATTTTGCCCGTTCATTACTATGTAAATCAATGGGCAATCTAATGCTTATTCACCTTTTCGACTTCTTCGAAGAAACCAATATCAAGATTGACTTGAAACTTGGTGGCAATGTACTTTTGGTTGGTCTCTAGTAAGTTTGTTCAAATGGTTATTCCCAAGCGATTTTTTTATTTGAACGTGGTTTTTTGGTTTTTTTGTTTTTGTTTTTTTTTTCTGTGTTTTCTTTTTCAAGATATTTTATACCACCCTGCATCATCAAGCATTGGCAATACATTTGGATGCACTTGAGAAAGAAGGATAGTTTTATACAGGCACAATTGTAACCGTTTTAGACTAACGTACTCTTTTTTATAATTTTGATGACAACTAAGAGAAATTTTGATTTTGCAGAACCTTAAAATTCTCTGATAGTGAGGTTTTGCTGATTTAAACACTACAAATGAATTAATTGCAACTAGATGGAATTGTAGAAAACAAGGCCATTGTTTGCTGAAAGCATGCAATATTTGCTCCTTATGTGTACAAACAGGACAAGTTTAGATTCTTGCCCTCATTTCTGATATCCCGTCTAGATCACTTGTCATTAAAATCATCCATAATTAGTAGACTTCGATGGCTGGATGCAATGGCTGGATGCAATGGCTGTTACAACGCATCCAGAAAGGAGTTTTCTGTTTCAGCAGCAGGCCATATACGTCTGTAGTATGTCTCAATGGAACACTGCATGATGCAGAAGATCCAGCATGATACCCAAAGGCTTTCAGTGATAGCAACTGCTCTATAGGAACGTCTTGTGTGTGAAATGCCACTGCCTTATGCTGATCTGTCTTTATACAAACAAGGTTAGAAATTTCCAGTCAGTAAGAGCTCATCAGGACATATCTCGCTTTGTCAGCTTCCAGTTGAGGCGTTAGTGTGAACAGATTCCCGTTTCAACTGGTTCCTCTTGGCTTTTCTATGTAAACAGGGAACACGTTCTCATATAACGATATGTGTGTGCATTTATATGGTTAGTCATTGGGGCCGTTCATTTTAAAATGACAGATTCATTTGAGACAGAGGGGTTTATTGGCTCAATCCTGAGATTCATTAGTCACAAAGCAACACCTATGTTGATGCGCTATGATCAGGATACCAACATGTGTGGTGCATGAAAACAATTTACTTGCAGTATGGAGCCCTTCAGTGAAGGTCATATTCGATCCTCATAGCTTGAACATAATATTGATTGTTGTTTTAACCACACTTTGGACTACACCAACACAAATTCATAAGTTGCAATAGTGTTCACACTTTCTTATGTCAGGTAGAACGTAGAATTTATTTTTAAATCACTCGCATTGACAAGGCTTTTACATCATTCACAGGGTTGCAAAGTGTTTCGACTAGACCATTTGTTACTTGTCAGCTAGCAATACTGCTTTGCCTGTTGATCACACTGACCATTTCTCGCCCACAGATTCCATACGACCTTGCCACCTTGCAAAAAAGTTCACCGCGCTTTTTTCAGAAAACGTATAACGAACTTACCAACTTGCTGCTTGTTTAATGAGCCTTGGTGACTATTTCACATATTTGAATGTATTTGTAAAAAAATACCTTTGCAATCTATTGATGTTCGGGTTAGTTTTCTTGGAACATAAACTATCGCAAAATATCATTTGTTTCATGTTTGCTATAATTAGAATTATTTACTCTATCGCGTTGACAGATAATATTATATGTTATATTTTTTGGTACTCTAAATATGATTGGCCAAAATGTTATTACGGACACTACCGTGTGATTATTACGTACATTGGACTTTGCACGACATGAATTTGGGTCAAGCTGATTGTCATTTTTTCTCTGTACCATCACCTTTTTGTGCCTGTGTACTACTTCTACCGGTTACTGGCTTAAATAAAGTGAAACGGCCCCCTTTTCTTCAATTGTGCTTTATCTAACATTGTTCATACTAATGCTGTGGTGGGAGTGGTCAGCAAAAGACCTCTGCTTTCCTCTGGACTGGTGACTATTTTGGGGACACTAGTGAGGTCAGTGGCTGCGGACTTGTATGACTAACATGTGTGGTGCAGCTGTGTATGAAGTGTGTATTAAGTTTTGTCATTGAAGAGACATTTTGTATATATATTCTGTGTGGGAGACTAGAAATTAAAAATCACAACCAGAGAGGTGTGACAAGGCGCAGTTCTCGAAGTTATGCCCCCTTTTGTAAGCAGGCAGGAAGACCGTAAAAACAATCAATTCCTTAGCAAACGTTTGGGGTTTTCTTGCTTGAACGTGATAGAAGATTGAGGATTCGTGCAAGTCAAACCATGTAATAGAAGAAACTACATGTAGTCCTGGTGATCATGATCTTCAAGATGACAGTGCTAATGACATTGTATATGAAGTTCATCATTCTGAATATTACGAGCTAAATAAACTTCATTTATACCAACAGTCAAGTACCACGGAAGTGAAAGACTTGTGATGTCAGCTTTGCACAGAAACGATCTTTGTCTTTCTGTTTCAAAAACTGTGGTATGCTCGAAGTCCACAACTGTTTTAGGGTAAAGATGGCATCTTAGACAGTTGCAAGCTAGTCTGCATAAATTACCTACCTTGTCTTCCTGTTCCATTTCCAAAAAGCTGATATGTTTTAGGTAATTCATACATTAGCTACCTTGTGTTGCTGTTCTATTTCCGAAACGGTGACAGGTCTTAGGTTATTCATGAGTTAGCTACCTTGTCTTTCTGTTCCATTTCCGAAAAGGTGACAGGTCTAAGGTCATTCATGGGTGCTATAATTTTTTTGCTAGAGTTATTCTAAATTGTGCATCTATATAAGTTCCACTAAAAGAGATAAAAGACCGTCAGTCCACCCCTTATGAAATTGTATGTGAATCATTCGATTCTGCACAATCTGCCCTTACTGACAATGAAACATTCAGTCAAGTGCGTCCAGATGAACAATTGTGTATAGTCTCAGATATCTATGTGAGACAATGTGGTATTGCTATTACAATGTATCTTATGCAACCCTCCCCCCCCCCGAAATCTACAGGTTTTTAAAGTAAAAGCTACACGTCTCAACAGGATTATATACCTTGTGAGGTAGAAGCCCTTTAAATAGCAGCAGCAATAAAACATTTTAGTCTTATCATGATATAATCCAAACAAAACTTGTTTATAGCAACAGACATTAGACCATCTGTACAGACATAAGAGAAACTGTGCCATGAGGAATTTTTCTGACCTTCTGTTCAGACATAATGGAAACTGTGCCATGAGGAATTTTCATCTAGCTTTTATGTACTAATTTGTTTGTCCCCAGCCTGTTCATACCAAACGTACTTACACACTCTTGCATGGTCTGCAATCATCCAAGTGACAAGTTATTTTGCTAGTAGCAATGCTTTCAACTGTCATAATCCCTCTTGTCACATATGTAGTTTTGTGAAATACCTGGACGAATCTATTGTTACACTCGAGATACAATGACTGGGAAGGCTAAGATGCCTTATCAGCTGACCTATATAGCTTCAATTACAATCTGACTGTTCAGATCTGCTTGGAACCAATGCATCCCTAAAAACCATATACTCGCCCCCTCTAAAACTAAAGAAATGTGCACATTGTGAAAATGTATTTTCTTCAGAGGGTTCCTATTGCAAAAGACGGCAATTGGGATTTCTTCTAAATCCCATTCATAACGGGTACAAAGAGCTTGTATGGCAAGCCACTGTTCATCTGTGACATGTATAATATGTGTTTTTCTATTTTCCAACCTGATGAGAGCTGGTTTCACTGTTCAATCGTGCTTTGTGATGGACACTTACCTTGTGTATTCAAGAAAGAAGATAATCTCCACCCCCAAATTCCTGCTGATGTTAAAAGATACATCTGAAGAATGCAAATGACAAAGCCCTAGGTGACTGCCCTGATATATCAAAATAAGTCCTACAGGGAGGTTATCTGTAAGATGGTATTATAAATGTGGATTGACTTTGTCAAAAATAACCTAACAATTTGATTAGAACGTGAAATTTTGAAAGCAGTCGCAATATATTGGTCGCCATTTTCCTCTACATGTAAAAACTATGATAATTTGAAAATATTTAGACTTAGTATAAACAAACTAACTACATGCTCAATCTTCATGATGGTGCTGCCATTACATCCTGTCACCATGGTAAGAGTGTCAAAATTTTTACCATATGTGTAATCGACCTATAATTGCCCTACCCTATTGTTTCTCGTGTATAAACCTGGATGCAGTTCGTACACGTGTTTATGCAAGCAGAGAGTTCCAAGATTATATCCAGTTTCTACTTCCATACAATCTTTAAAAAGCAAAACAGTTTTGTATTCAAGTAAGATTCAGTATGGAAAACCAGACAAGCATGGAAGTAAGCACGCCCCAAAATGATGGAAGAATACTGGACCAACATCCATTCAATCCAAGGAGCCTGTATGCATCTGACCAGCCTGACACACAAAAATTCAATACTTCCCGTTGCTCCAAGTTGTTTGCGGCCCACAAAATGGGCGCAAATGTAATTTTCAGCGAGGAAATCTCACATTTATGCCCTTTGTTGCAGTGTTAATGCGCAGGTTATGTGCAATAAATGAATGATAATGAATTACGATGGAATTTGAAATACGAGGGGTGTGCAGGACAGAGTAAACACCAAAAGTGAGTTAAGAACGTGGTGGCATGAGAATATAATAAAATAGGGCATTGGTTATACCGGTCATTAAGAAAAAGTTTGCAAATCGTGTTACAGTTTACTTAAGATTTCGAATGCACGTTGTATTTGAAATGTTTGTATCTGTCTTACAAAAGTAAGTGGTGTTTTCTGTGCGCAGACGCTTACATAGACAAACAGAATGTGTGGTTGTGTAGAGCGTGTATAACAGAAGCTTTCTTTCCATGACTGGGGACGGACATGTTTTTTTCCAGCAATCTGTGAATATTGTGAAGCAGTACTGGAGATTTTTGAAAAATAGTTAGGATTTAACCTGATGCAATATATTGGGATTTTACGTACAAAACAGTAATGGGGACCCCAAAATTTGTATCACTGGTAAATATGGACCAAATTATGAGTATTCTGACAGTAGAAGACCAAAGTGTTTGTCGCTTCTAAGACTTCAAATGATATATTTTATCTTGAAATCTACTGTGCTGAGAGAGAAATATCTTTGCCTTGCCTAAATTTCCAGGTGGACCTGCTCTCTCTCTCTCTCTCTCTCTCTCTCTCTCTCTCTCTCTCTCTCTCTCCCTCTGATCTCTGGTGATTCAGACAGAGTGGTCTTTGAATCCCAGGGTGTAGGAGGTGATCTCTTCACCCACCAGGGGCAATTGCAGGATCAACACCTTTGTGTCCCCTTTACCTGACAAATTGGTGTGGGCCAGGGAGAGCCATCTCAATTTCGTGGCTAGGGATGTAGATGTATGCCTTTCCTCCAACCCTGTTGTTGCCAAAGGGCATTGCACAAGATACAGGAGGAGCAGTGCAAAGTTCTTCTTGTGGGCCCCCCAGGTGGCCCAACAGGGAATGGTCCTTGGATTTCTTGCAGTTGAGCATGGGACCCTGTGGGCTCTTCCTCTTCTTCCGTAGCTGCTCTGGCAAAGTCTGTTTGAGGAGGGGTACTTGAAAGTTTGCACCATTAAGGGATACAAATCAGCCATTGCAGGTACACTTAAGACCAGGGGAAAGAGTTTAGGGACAGATCCCTTTCTCTGCAGGCTTGTCAACAGCTTTTACATTGAACGATAACTAGACCACAATCCCATGCCCTGCCAGGGGCCCCCAGTTGTGCCTGGGGCAATGACCAGCTCCCCATTCAAGCCCAAAGATACAGGTTTGATTGATCTCGAGATCTTAACCTTCAAGATGGTCTCCCTGTTATCCCTGGCCAGAAATGCTACAAGTGGGGAGATACATGCCTTAGATATGTCCCTCATCTGGTGTGCTGACAGGAAGGATGTTTTTTTCTAGGGCCCAAGGTGGCATTTGTGTCTAAGACACAAGTGGCCCATGGCCCGTGACTGGTTGATATGGTTTTGGTTTAATTCATTGAGCTGGGCGGAAACTCATGTTTTTTTCCCCTAGGCAGACTGAGTCTGGGAATTTGTTTCCTAACACCATCTCAGGGTAGATTAGGAAGATGATTTCCTTAGCCTACAAGGTGGCCAAAAAGGATGAAGAGTTTAGACATCTTCATTATCTCTTGGCTCATGAGACTAGATCATTTTCTGCAACCTGGCCTCACTGAGGTAGGGGAAGTTTTGGCCGCTTTAAGGTGACGTTCCAATAATACCTTTACGTTCTTCTACCTGCTGGACCTGGCAGAAGTGGATGCGCAATTCTTGGTGCTCAGGTATTTCCTAATGGCAGCATTCAACCCATCTTAGTGGGTGCCTCCCCCACAATCTCCAGCTCAACAGAGCTGGTGTAGGAATAACGGGGATGCAGGGTGGTTGTCTGGTCCTTGGCTCTCAATTGCAGAGTCTGTTGGACTGGAATGTGTCAGAGGTACCTTTGACCTCTAGTCTGATATTACATCAGCTTAAGTGACCTATAATATTGCAATGTGTCCTTAATATAACTTTTTTCAATCTATTATCATGAAACATTAATCGCCATAGTTCACTCGAATTCCCATCGAACCACCCCCAATAATCGTTTCCTCCTATACAGTGTTGGAAATTCATGGAGGCCAGCATTTCGACAGGCAGCAAAAAAGGGGTTGGTTGTGGAATCGTGAACTTTTGGGAAATTTGGGGTCTAAGGTATACCTGGCTGTTTTAATATATTGGACATGGAATTGTGAGAATTATCCATAAGCCACATTGCACTACATGTATAAGACATCAGCTCTTTGTTCTTCCCCAATACATGCTCTGTGTACTTTCCACATGAATTGACACCAAGGATCACTGTGATGTGATTTCTTGGCATGCTCCAATTGGTTGAAGCTTGACTCATTAGTAAAGCCATAGGCCATCCTCTGGACAGTATTGCCATTCATTCATTAGCCCACAGGACCATAGTCATGTTATCTTAGATCAGTTTATTAGGTGTCACTTGTTTCTTGGATATCACTTTTTTGTCCCGTTTGGCAGATTGTGTAGTGCCTTCATACCATCACATGCAACAAGTCTGTCTTAGCAGGCAACAAAATCTTTATTTTGAAAAGGAACTCTTACTTGGCAGTTATAAGATGTGTATCACAACTTAAAAATGTCATGCAAATGAGTTAAGTTTCCAGCCAGGTTTATAAAGACAACCTAGCAGGTCACGATTTTCTATGGACGATTTCCAGTTGATACGAAGGCATGTTACAGGGATGTTGCACCCTTTACCAAAGGAATCTCTTTGTTATATATTCAATTTTGTATAGTATGATATTTTTGTCATTTAAATCGCCAGATTGCATGTTTATATTAGACAGGTAAACAACATACACGTTGTGGTCTTGAAATAATTATGCAAATATGTGTAAATGCCATTAGAGGGGACAATACAATGTAAATGCTACACTTCCTGTATTTAGAGTGGCCTCTCCAGAGAGAGTGACATCTTTCGAGAGAGATACCATATTATTAAAAAATGAAGATAAAATACCCCTTTATTTGATTGCGCATTGACGTTGAAGTCCTCCAGCTGTAATACCAATGACAAAGAAAATCTATGGGACGATTTTTTACCACATATACGTAGAAAGTAACTGTGAAAAGTTTCCATAATTTGCTGTGATGTGTGTACATGCTCAAATATATTTGAAAGCCAGTCATTTGTAAGCACTGAACTAAGCAAATAAGCAAGGAAATCAACAATCAATCTAATCAAAAATATTTCCTTTAGGGTCTTCACTTCAATAAAACAGTACACACTGGTTCCCCTCGAAGAAGGCCACCCCAAATGTAATAAAAAAGCCACATTTGTGGGGTTGCCTCTCTTGAGAGTAATTTATAGTGGAAATACCACTTTTGTGGCATTGACCCAGAGAAGGTGGCCTCTCTTGGGGGGAGGGGGGGGGGTGCACGACTCTAGCAAAGGAGAAAACCAAACAGTTCTAAGTGGTGTTGTTCCTTAAAATGTTGTTAATCATGGGGATCTTGCATTAGTGCTTTTCATCATAACCGAAAGTTTTTCAATGTTGCCCTGTTAGTGCAAGGTAGTATTTTTATAATGGCGATGGGTTTTCGTATGTGAGGAAATCTGAATTTGTTGCTGCCTTTTTGACTAACAAACTATAATCGCTAGTTTGTTGGTCTTGCCCACCCAATCATTGATGATATCACAACCGATTGTCAAGACTAACAATTTGGTACAGCCAATATAAGGTCACCTCCATCCATATTTGTAAACACCTGGTCCAGTTTAATTTTGGATCAAAGAACTAACTGTTTGTACAAGAAGTTAGGGTCAAAAGTGCACAATTCTTGTATTGCCAGCGTACCTGATAGTAACACAATAGCACTTGCTTTCCGGGTTTGTTTCTTTCCATCAACTAATATTTCTTTTGCAATTATTTTACAATATTAACCAGATGGAGTTTTGATATTTGGGTAGATGATTTGAGGTATTCATCAGTACAGACATATCCAATCACTTCAGCACTTTACTGATCCGGTCGTGCTTGATTGAACAGTAAAGAAAAACTTCTGATTGGGTTTTATCCTACCAAAATAGACTATGTAGGGCTTTGACATTTGAATGGATGGTTTATAGTAATCACCAATAGACATATATCCCATAACTGTGACACGATCATGTTATACTGAATTGAGCATTCAAAAAAAAGCTGTAGACTGAAATCATCCCACCAAATATACTATGTAGGGTGTTGATGTATTGGTGGATGGTTTATAGTAACCACCACAGGGGATGAATCCCATCATTGTGACAATTTGGTGATTAGTTTATGCATTGAACATTGAACTTAAACTTAAAAGTGGCATTCAATGGCTTTAATTTTAAAAACAGGATCTGGTGGTTGTCATATACAGTGGCAGTCTGCCATAGCAGTTGGCTTGTTCAGTTGGACGATGAAGATGAAAGCAGTTCATCATAATTCCAGAGTCATATGTTGGATCTACTTTTGGTACTTCATCCAAAATCTATTATTTATGCCAGTTGGGCCACAGACAAGAAGTTCACCAAAATCAAACTGTAGTACACAAGTGATATGTGAACTGTTCTACATGTGCTGCACATGGCAATGACCAGCTTGTAGGATAAGCTGAGACGCACCTTGCATTATTATTAGGTGGGATGAAAGTACTGGGTTGAGGGTGGGGGGAAACCTTACGGCCAAATTTAGTAATTTCATTTTCTAAACACATAAATTCTGACTACAAATGTTTCCATTCTGTTAGATACTGCCCAGATTTGATATCTTTCTAGTGATTACCTGGGTGTTCAACTCAACCTGGCTGAGAATAGGCTAATAGAGTGGGTATGTTTTTACATTCGGCACATAAAGGGCTGGGGGGTATTGTCATCCACTACATCGTCAGTCCATCGGTTCATCCATCTTGTCAATGTTACCTTGATATTTCAAAAAATATTCACCACAGTTGTACCAAATTTTTATCGGAGATGCAACTTGTAATGGACCAGTTTGCTATTGAAAACTAGCATCCTCTTATTATTTTTAAACCTTTAATCAAACTTTTTTAGAATTTATTTCAAGGCCGTCTGAGTGGCGCACAATGGGACAATGGTACTATATTATCTCCAAAAATATTCACCAAAGCTTTACTAAGCATTTGTCACAGACGAACTTTATGAAGGACCAGGTTCCTATCGAAAACAGGCTTCCTCTGATTATTTCTAAACTTTTTATGAAACTTTTTAAGTATTTATTTGAAGGCCGTCTGAGTGGTGTCAACCCTGACAATGCTACCGCGATATCACAAACAATTTTGATCACACCTTTACCAATTTTTTGCCAGAGATGTCTCTTCTGATGGATCAGGTTCTTATTTAAAACTAGTATCCTCTTGGTATTTATAAACTTTGTATGAAACTTTAAAGTATTTAATTCAATGCTGTCTGAGTGGCACACAAGGAAACAATGTTACCATAATATCTCAACAAGGATCTACCGCAGCTCCATCAAATTTTCATCCGAGAGTGCTAAAAATAATGATAAATTGAATATTCACAGAAAAAATGATGGTGATAGGTTTGGGGAGAGAAGAAAATTATTGTATGTTTATTTCTATGGTTGAATTTTTAATATTGACCGAGAGCGTGAAATGAATCAAGGCAGATTCAGATAATGTCCAAAACCAGTGTATTTATGAACATTATAATTTTCTGTTGTCAATAAAAAATTATAAAAAATTATAAAAAAAAGCAAATTTGATTAGAGATGCACATTATAAAGGACTATGTTCCTATTGAAAACCAGCTTCCGCTCATTATTTTGAAACTTGTTATAAAACTTTCGAAGTTTTTATTTAACGCTCTCTGATCATGATTCAGATTCTTTTATTCAACAATAAATTCAATACATTTCAACTGTTAGGTAATAATGACAGAATTATATAAACAAATATCAAACAAAAAAATAGGACAAATAGTACATTATTACCACAGAGAACAGATAGTCAGGATGACCCAGCTAAGGATGAAAACATCCGCTCTCGCATGGGCCACCTAATAAATTTACTTGGTAAGTTAACACCTTGCTTCAGAATAAAGCACCACATGTGTGTTAGGAAAGTTGAACTGACTGAGACAAAGATCACATAATTACATACAAATATGCTTTATAAATCCTGATTACAAAGAAAGCAATTTGGAATATTACAGGTTTCAGAGTGTTGGTCTATGTAGAGAGAGAGAGAGAGAGAGAGAGAGAGAGAGAGAGAGAGAGAGAGAGAGAGAGAGAGAGAGAGAGAGAGAGAGAGAGAGAGAGAGAGAGAGAGAGAGAGAGAGAGAGAGAGAGAGAGAGAGAGAGAGAGAGAGAGAGAGAGAGAGAGAGAGAGAGAGAGAGAGAGATTCTTCCTCCATTTTCAGGTGTTTGGCAGTCAACATTTTCTTTGTGGATCATTGCGTGTATAATTGCTACAGGGCCATGATGCGCTATTAATCCAAAAATGGTGTTATTTTCACTAAGATACTAAAATATGTATTTGTATAAATTTTTGCTCGCATTTACAGGGCATGGAATACCTTACAGTGATACTAGTAGAGTGGAGACCTAGCTGATCAGAGTAGCTGTAGAATTACAACTTGTAGAACAAACTATAGATCATTCTTGGTGTGTCAAAAACCCATACAAGTACATAGTTCAAGGCTAATAAGACGATACTGAATATAGAGTATTTTGATGCAACGGATTACTTCCTACCATATTCTCCATCACTTGCGACCCACGGGTGCAGGGCAAGCTCAGATATCACGAGAATTTGCCTCCAAGCACCCTGGTTGTTCTGTAGGTTGTACATTGTTCTTACCAAAAATGTAACACACCATATCCTGAAACTATTTGGAGAATTTGCAAACCTAGTTCAAACTCGAAAGCAGGGACAAAATGAAATGGCCTCTTTGAGAGGGACAATAAAATTTCTAACATTTTTGTGGCATGCAAAAGTGGCCTTTGTAGAGAGGATGACTGCGGTGGCGGTGGCGGTGGCGGGGTACTAGACGGGGGCCACTACACAAACTTCATTGAGATAGCTGGCAAGTTGCTTGGTATATCTGCAAAGAACTCGAAAAAAAGGTTAAGAATGGAAACAGGTTAAAGAAGGACGAGATGAATTTGCAATTATCCAAAGAGATCCCAAGGAAAAGTATCATGAGAATATTGTTGATAAAAAATGGAGGAAAAACGTTGGACAGGATGAGAGGAGATGTGGAAAGTTTAGAAAGAACGAAAAAATAAAATAGGCCAGCTTTACCTTAGGCTATTGAATTCCATGGATATAGCTTTGTCTTTACCCAAAGCCAGCAATATACGAGACTACAAGAAGCTTCCACTTCAAACCTATGCCTAGAATCTCAAGCTGTATCTTGAAAACATAGTCTCAAAATCCGAAGTATCATTAGAGGATTTGGACGAGGCTGCCCATATTCTAACTTCTGGTGACCAAATGAGACACGTTTAGTTTGAAAAATGTGACCCTGGACCAAACACAAAGGAAACCTGTTTTAACACAATATAGTCCCAACTGTTCTTTTTGTTGCTTCTAAGAAGCACAGAGGTCATGTGGAGACATGTATGAAAATCGCTCACTGCATTAAAATTTATTGCTTATGTGGTATTTTTCGTGCTTCGATAGTGAAATTTCTAGGGGTATGTGCATGGGGGTTTTCCTTTTCTCAACAAGCCAAAAATGTTTACTTTCTGTCCGAGAATTTGAAACTTGGAAACAATCACTTACTATTAATAGCCTCCCTTACAATTTGTCAATACAATGAAATCATTCAGCGATTATTTATAAATCATTTGATGATATTGTTGAGTCATTTAGGTGCATTGTTAAACATTTTCTTAATAATTAGCATCATCTCTAGATATTTGGCAGTACCGCTAAATATTTAGAGATATCGTAATGATCAATCACTGTAGAGGCATAGTGCCAATGGTCATCATGCACTGATTCATAATTTAGCGAAAGCCCTACATTATCAAGCGATATCGCTGACTGCATCTTATTTAGGTATAAATATATCATGTTTACAGAAGTCTCTAAATTTTTTAGGATATCACTGGAAGAGTTATTGGTATGGGTATATGAATCTACTTAGCGTTATTGCCAAAAAGATTTGGTGATACTGGCAGATAGGACTGTAAAGTAAATGTTAACGGCTTAACATGCACTGAAGCACTGAAAAAAAAACGTTGTGGGTGCCGAGGGTAATCCTTATCTGAACGCTATTTTCTTATTATGAGGCGGGCACTAAACACTTATTCCATGCTTTGAAAAGCTGTAAATTCATGGGGCATGTTATCTCTGTTTAGCTCTCATCTATAATTGTTTTTCAAAATGTTTTTTGCGGACAAATGTTAATTGCAGACATGAAAGAAGATGACTTTCTATATAGTTGGCCACTTTTAGGGCAATTGGAGGACTAAACTAATTAATGGGGTTAATCAAGAACATCTAGAGGCCTTGCTACAGTCATTGTGCAAAAAAGTTTTTGCAAATAAAAGTTTTTGCAAATAAATGTGCTGGGATTATGGCAAGAATGTGTTCAGTCTTTCAATGTAAATGAAGACTCAGCAAGTAATCTAAAAGCACTTGGGACACTATTTCTCCAAGCAGTCAGCTCATGCAGATCCACCCATCAGCATGCCAGCACCATGCATTAGTCTTGTACCACCACTTTAGCTACTATACAGGGAATCATTCTATCAGCACGCCAATACTACCATACAGACCTGCAAAACACATTCAAACAAAGACATGAATAATGTTCCTGGATGAAAAAATGTTAAAATTTGATTCTTAGATCTATTGAATCGCACATTTCGTACACATTATGTAACATAAAATATCATTATGTTTGGAGTTTGGCGGCCATTTTGAAAAATGGCGGCCATTTTGAGTCTAACAAGTTGGCAAAGTGCCAACATGTTTTTTTTAATGTTCTTTAGGGTATAAATAAATAAATATTCAACCCTGAATAGGTGGCTTAAAATCTTCATCAAAATCCCACTGGACTTAAAATCATGATATATGCTCCCACACTATCACCAGATGGTTGCTTAAAATATGGACTATCCTGGGACAATCTCGGTTATATTTTATAATCCAATATAAATACTTGGCATTGAAACAGTTTATGTTTTGGAAATATCCTAATGCAATTCTTTGGAGAGACACAAAATATCAGTGGGACTGAGAAAATTCATGTGTTACTGTTGAGATTTATAGCTTTTACGTAGTTCGTCTGTGGAGAAAAAGGACTATAATATTATTATTTGCAGATCATGAATATCCTTACTCAGAAGCAGAAGGTTACACCATTCTTTTTCTACATGTTTCGAATTTCTGTCTGAATAAGTTGTTACTTGAATTGTGTCAGTGGTGTTACTTTTATTAATATTTTGATATAAATAATGATGGCTCCTATACTTCCAACAATTACCCCCAGGAGGAGGTATTGAACGAAGCTGCAAGAGAGCCTCATTTGGTTTAAACATATTTTTTTTTTTATTATTGCCAAAAAATTACATACTCAATCAATAGAGCAATTGGGAAGAAGGGCATGGCCCTATGCAAATCCCTCTTGCAGAAAGTGAGACAAAATATACAGGACAGACAGAACAAACCAGAACAAACAGAAGGAAGGACAAACATGGACAAGACAGAAAGTGGGGCGTCAGCTGAAAAAAAGAAAAGAAAAAGAAATTCATAAATTTACTAACTAGGGAATCGATGATAATGATAGGAAGAAGAACAACAACAAACCCAAGCACAGCAATCACACCCACGGGGATCCCATGAAAGATACAGCGTAAATTTAACCAATGCCTACAATTTTAAAACGCTCAGTGGCAGATATATATTCATGGACAGCTAAAAAAATGTCTCTATTTTCTTCAAAAGAGCAATCGGGTGAGCCATGAAGCAGAGTCTGAAGGGTAAATGGAGCAATATGGACAATTTTGGAGTGTAAACTTCGCCGAAATTGGTCAAAGTTTGGGCAAGTCAAAAAATAATGAAAGGTATCTTCAATAGATGAACCGCACACGCAGTCAGGTGAATCTTTTACCCCAATTTTGAACAGATAGGAGTTAAGAGGGCTGGCTCCTAAACGAAGGCGAGTGTGTTGAATAGCGTTAAATCTATTGCCGACAGTAAACAATTCTGGATATTTAGAGGATCGGGACACCGCTTTATAAATCTTGGATTTAAATACAGATACAGAGTTTGAGTTACGTGTTGCAAGTGGTAGCTGATTCCAGAGTCTAACAGTAGAAGGAAAGAATGACTTATGAAATAAATCTGTTCGAGCTTGGAAATGGGAAAGGTCGAATGGGTGACGGGTATTGAAAGATGGCACACTGGAAGGTATAAGAGAGCATAACATATCTGGTACAAGCTTATTAACAATTTTGTACATAAGGACCAGTTTGGCTGACTCTCTACGCTGAGCCAAAGTATGCCAGCCAACTTCTTCATATAACCTTTCAATGCTTGTTCCGTGCATAGCACCCGTCACAATGCGAGCAGCCGAAAGTTGAACATCTTCAAGTCTTTCAATATCTGAATTAGTGCAGCCACTCCACACAGGACTAGCATACTCCAAAATAGGCCGAATGAAAAATATATATTGTCTCTAATGTTCTTCGATCCAAAATAAATTTCAAACCTTTCATAATGTTAATCAATTTATTTGCTTTTATTATAATTTCATTTATATGGCCATTCCATCGGAGATCTGAACGTAATAATACTCCAAGATGTTTGTGTTCGAAATTGTCATCCAGAATATGACCTTGAAAAATAATTGGCGGGTGAGAGGGATAGACACTTTTCCGAGAAACCAACATGGATTGAGTTTTTTTAGCATTAAAAGTTACAAGCCAGTCTTTAGACCACTGTTCAATGTCGGACAGATCGGCATTGAGTGTATCTGCTGCAGTAATAGGGTTTTCAACAGTAAGGTAAAGAGACGTATCGTCAGCAAACATTTTTATATCAGATCGAATAATATCTACAATATCATTGATATATATATAAGAAAAAGTAAAGGCCCGAGGACAGAACCCTGAGGCACGCCTGCTTGGATATGTCCCCAAGAAGAAGACTGACCATTGATAACCACCCGTTGATAACGATTCGAAAGATAATTGCCAAACCAATGCAAGAGATTTCCAGAAACACCGGATTTACTGAGCTTGTACAATAACGCGGGGTGCCACACTTTGTCAAAAGCTTTACTAATATCTAAAAAAATAACTCTAACTTCCTTTTGTTGATCAACAGCAAGACATAGTTGATGGTAAAGAGCAAGCAGCTGATTGACTGTAGAGTCGCCTGGTATAAAGCCTGACTGGTGGGCAGAAATTATCAAGTTTTCACGAAAAAAATTAAAAACATGTTTAAACACAATTTTTTCAAAAACTTTACCAGTACAACTAAGGAGGGATATTGGTCTATAATTGTTGCATAAGGATTTAGTGCCATTTTTATACAGCGGTGACACATTAGCATTTTTCCATTTTGAAGGAAATTCCTTCTTGGAAAGTGAGAGATTGAAAAGGTGAGTAAGGGAAAAAGAAATCGCAGGAGCAGCTTCTCTAAGAAGCTTTGCACTGATGCCATCCGGACCAGATGCTTTAGATGTATCAAGGCTGCGAAGAGTTTCGCATACTTCGGACTCGGTTATTGTTATAGAATTCAGGCAGGCATCAGGTGGGTCAGAAATTCCGGGTGGAGTGGCTATGCTACAATCGATATTACATTGCTGCAAGAAGAATGAATTAAAAACATTAGCTTTGCCCGCGCTATCAGAGACAACCTTGTCATCATGTAGAAGAGACTGTATACTGGTTGACTGTGTTCCGTGAAGAAAATATTTGACGGTGCGCCACCAGCATTTGCTATTCCTTGAAGAATCATTTGCGTAAGTAGCCTGCTTATTTCATTTCTTCAAATTTTGACAATATATGTTGTAAAAAGTAAGGGTATGTTAATTCACTGTCTGTGGTGATGGCATCGTGATTTATGAGAAATGTAAACATTTGAATAAAAAATTTCCAAAAACCATCAGGAGAGTGGGCCCGAGTGCCCACTGCTGTTGAAGGTGTTTAGCATAGAACATCAGTTACAAACCAGTAGGAATTTTTTCCTGATTTGTCACTGGTGGTAGAGTCATGGGTGTTACCGCCACTGGGATTGCAACATTGGCGTAAATATACCACCACTGACTGTAAAGACAAAGTGTTTTATCATGGGACAAATACCTCCAGGAATTGTGAGTAATGTGGTAAATTTTACCTTTGGGGGCCGAAAGGTTTTCCAAACTATTTAGTTATAGTATGGTTGTTGTGTACAATGCGGGGCTTTATATGACAGCTTTAATTTGTTCACCAGATGACACTGCAAATTGACTTTAAGTTTAACTGACTTGTCAGTCAGAGCTGAGCTTCAGCGATGATGAGTCATCTGCCGTCCATCCCCTGTCGTCGTTCGTCCACTCACAATTTAATTTTTGATTTGTATTAAAAACCACAAGCCAAATTACTATCAAAATTGGTGGGGCTCATATGTACCTTGGCTAGATATCTCCCAAATTTTTCACTAGGGATGGCGATGGGGTTATTTTTTATTTTCTCTGAATTTCAGCTCAATGCCCTTTTTGTCTCCAAGCGGTTGCTTAGGTTGTGCTGAATTTGGCTCAAAATATTTCTTGTGGAAGAACTACAGGTATAAAAAATTTTCATTCCGTAATGTTGCTATAGATTCCAGATATTTCACAAATATTTCAATTTCGGACTTCTACTTAATGACAAGGTCCCTTGGAATAAGCTCTAGTAAATTTATGCAGTTGGCCATACTTCATTGGTTTATTTTGGTCTTCATGAGCAAACTCTCCATACATGCAAACGGCAACATGAACATAGCATATACATGGTCGTCACAGAGTGTACACGCACAACAGTCAGTCTGTCACAAACAATCATCTTATATGCACACACTGCATCAGCTGTACATAAGAACAATTCTTGATCCGCAGACGTAATCTCAATACCAAAAAGTATGGATAATGAATCTTCTCTTACTTTTATGTGGCTGTGTCCCAATTTTTGGGTTTTTTTT
Organism: Hermodice carunculata; assembly: GCA_964020975.1. Taxonomy (NCBI): domain Eukaryota; kingdom Metazoa; phylum Annelida; class Polychaeta; order Eunicida; family Amphinomidae; genus Hermodice; species Hermodice carunculata. Next base: position 73,617,674 of record OZ026618.1, read on the forward strand.
TTTTTTTTTTTTTTTTTTTTTTTTATTGTTTTTTTTATTGTTTTTTTTGGTTTTTTGTTTGTTTTTGTTTTTGTTTTTGGTTTTGTTTTTTGTTTTTTTGCTTTTGTTTGTTTGTTTTTTGTTTTTGCTTAATTCATTGAACAATGGGCCCCAGAAAGACCAGTAGTGCAGAGAAGCAAATATAATATAGACACCGCAGGGATACCAATACTGAGCTTGGAACTGTGTACATCCAGAAGAGAAGGGAGGCCCACATTAGAGAGAGGGCCTTGGGGAAAGAGATCCATAAAAGACATTTGAGGTAGGGCTCAACAAAAGCAGAGGTGCATTTGGAAAATCAACAGAGAGAAAGTAAAAAAAGAAGGAAAGAACAGTATGCAAGTACACCTACCCGGACTCCAAAATGACCACTGGTTGGTTCCTTTAGGTAGAACCTTTATGCCTAATAGTTGCAGCTGCACCTGCTTTTATCAGAAGCCCTACAATGATTGGGGGGGGGGGTCACCATGTCCATCTTTCTGTCCCTTTGTAGACATAATTTTGTCCAGACGTTTAACTCTTTCATTCATGGCATGTAGCTATGAGGTTGTTATACACAGTGACCAACAGGGATTGATGGTAGGTTCATGACATCAATTTGTATAGATACCCTCAAGACCATGTTATCAGAAAAGTATACTTAAGAGTCAGACCTTCATGGTGTTTTCAAATTATGAATGAAGTGTTCGTTGCGAAAGACATTTATATTCAAATACAAGCAAATTTCACTGGGCTGGGCCTACAGCTGTAACTCGCATACAAAATCAAATCTGGTCTGGCCCGTTTTGTTCCCTCCCGTAATCCATCAGCAACTGCAATAATTTGTCGGGGCACGCTATGTCAGCTAGGGTACAGCATGCAGTAACTAGCGGTCAGGGGCATGTGTGCACATAGGCCATGTAGGCCTACTTGTAAAGCAGGGACAAGGTGACAACATAAAAGTCGACGTTAAAATAACATAATTCAGCAGGCATGATAAATTAATTTGCCATGATTGTGCTTGCCCTTTTTCCTCTTTCAATGGATGTGATATAGGTCATGAATTATTTTTAAGATTAGTATAACCAGTAGGCCTCCAAAGTAAATTCTCAATGTGGAGTAATCTGGTTAACGCAATAGGCAGAATAATGAGCTGAGAATAAATCAATTTCTTAAAATTAAAGAATTAAAAATATTTACAATGATCAATGGAGTTTCTATTGATTCCTACGCTTTTCTTTTCAGCTTGTTTGGAATATCCAACATGATGGGAATACAACCAGGGAAACTTATTCTTGTGATTGTAGGCCTACTTGCTTCATGAGTAGCAAGTCAGGTATATTGGTACAATCATGTATGTTAAAGATTTAATTGTTTATTTTTTGTCTCTGATCCTAAAGAATCATGATATGATAAATCCAGTCTGTATGCTCCATGTATAACTAACACCTAGCTTTGAAGAATTAACAACTTTGGCCACCTTTTCGCCTTGTATTCATAATAAGTCTACTCAAATTGTACACCAGATTCATCAATCATAAATGCACAACCTGTATGTCATTGCGAAACGTTTTACATTTTACAAATGTGTAAAATGATTTAATTCATGATTTTGGCTCCACCCTGTCAAATCAGGGTAAGGACCCTACATCGAGAAGTAATGTCCTTCAACCTTGGTATATATACTTATGTATGCTACTAAAATTAGTACTGGCAATATTTGCTAAATTAAACATTTTTATCATGATTTCTAGTGCTTTTATCATTCTGATATAAATGATAGCACGATAAATTTGGAGTTTTTAGCATTAAAATTCTTCCAGGAAGAATTTAGGCCATGTAAGTTAGACACAATTATCTTGTTATTGCTCCAGGCATAAGTCTTTGACTGTGTACTTTTAACTGTTTTTGTTTTATGGGTATTTACCTGCATGATTGCATTACAAGTGTATTGAATGTATAGGATTTTGGTTTGGCCTGGTTTTTATTTTTTTCAAAACAATAACTGGTGTACTAGTTTTTTGTATGGTTTTTGTTGTCACTGTGTGTGGAAATTTTTGGGACACAGTGGAAATTGTGAACACGGTGAATGAGCGCTGGATGAATAAAGTGTGTTGAATGGTATATTGTCAGAATTTTTAGTTTTGAATCATGTAATGCCAATAAATCGTTTCTACCTCCACAGTGGGTATTTGAATCAGCTACAAACAAGTTCTTTTTCATATATGTAGAGACACCACTTTTTTTCGGAAACCTGGATATACAATCCCATGTGTACATTTACCAAAGTGACTGCTTGGGTGAAGCTGATGAAGCAACTCAACCCTCCCTTTAAGAAAATGCCTGCTACTGTAACTACTGTCAGTCTTGAGAGTCTCTCATTTTAATGTGGGTTTTTTTCAGGGCGTTTCAATATTGGTCTCTACTTCAGAGAGAAAAGGATTCTCACAGAAAAGGCTGCAAGATATACATCAAAAGTTGCCAAAAGAGACATTGAAGATTCCACCGATTCATAAGGGACTGCATCGCATATTTCAAAAAGAGACATTGAAGTTCCACTTGTTCTGATCGAGTTCAAACTGTACAGATAGTTAATTCTTGCACAAATTCCAGACTTTCAAAACAAACTGTGAAATAGAAGATCATTCTTTTGAAGGAAAATAACAGCGTATTGTGTCTTTATCAAGGGAACAAGGCAAGTTTCATAAAAGGTGAACCCGTGAATTTCCTTGAATGGCTTATGGCGGTACTTCTGTTGAACAAAGGCCAGCAAAAGATGTCCTGTGGTGCACACCTGTCAGCTGGTGTTTCGCAAAGAACTGAAAAACTATATGAGACACATTCCAAAGATCGCAGGTCATGTGCTTGTCAGAGGAGAAGACAGTGACTGATTCTAACACACAAAGTTGCATGTGGCACAGCTTAAGGGTGCTTTACAGTGTTGGGGTTGCTTAGCAAACACAAATATCAACACATTGCAAATACTGAGCTTCGCAGATTAAATACATGTAATGAATAACTATCTTGTGAAGAAATGTGCCATGGCTGTCAAGACATGGTATTTTGCCCTTAGGACAGTAATTCAAAAACTTAAGTACATTGATATATGCCATACTGAAGATGTGCCTTCAATTAATGGTGTCAGAACAGATTTTGAATTTGTACTCCAAAGGTTAGCATCTATGAATATAGAATTGTATAGGCAGAATTCAAGCTTGTTGAATTTTTCTGCTACAATGGGTGATGTTGCAGAGGCATGTACACAATGCACTAGCCACATCATCTTTACCAAATGGGGCACTATGGTGCCCCCTTTGGTAAGGATGGTGTGGCAACTGTTCTGGTTCTTTCATTTCTGAATTGTGGGGAAATTAGTTTCCAGTTGTCAACATAACTAAATGATCATGGGAGGAAACTACAAAGAAAATGACCCAGAGTTTCTTCCGACTTTGTTCTGAAATATATTGAAAAGCTGCTGCGATTGAGTGTAAAGTGTATGAATTCAAGGGTCATAACATACAATTTCAGCTCTCACTAATTCCTGCAGATATGACTGGGATTACCACGGCATCAGGTGAATTATCAAGTGCCGCAATGCACCTTAGCTCATTTGCCAAGGTTCATAAAGATGATTTGAAATTCAGTCATGGCAGTTTTGGTTTCCCTGGTGCTAAATGGCAGGCATGGAAATATAGCCAAAGAGTGGAAGATGCCAACCAGGTTTCAAAATTCAAAGAAACCACAAAATAAGCACAAAGAAATAAAATCACTCAATTTATTTCTGAAAGGCTTCATTCAAGGCAGGAATACATTCCGACATTAGACATATTCTGTGATTGCATGAAAGCAAAACATTTGTCATTTTTAAAAATAGTGCATTTTAGCAATGCTCCTCAGTGCTGCTTTGTCAAAAACTCAAGGCACTGCTATGGCAAGAGCAACGCATATTGAAGATCTACCTGGAACATGTGTGTTACCAAAATATATGAACTGTCTATGTAATGTTGTTCATGCCAAAAGTCGGCCAACAAAATAACCCATTGGTTTTTAGAAGATAAAAAAAATCTGATTTGGCTGCATAATTCACAGTTCAAGAGTCGGAAAAGCTGTTTAGAAATTTCATTCCTCTTATTTAATGCGTTCTGGAGGACTCTGACAATGAAGCTTCTCTGTTTGGACTCCACCAGACAGTTTTCGCATTTATAAGACTAAGGGAGGTTGCCATACTCATGCCTCTCTTTACTGTCGATCGTTCCAGCTTGCTTGACTTGAAAGAAGCTTGCAGGTTGTACTTTAAATGCATGGCACTGTTCTACAACGTTACACTCACAACACGGACAATAGGATATATTGTACCAAAGCACACTGATCAAGTGTTTTCGAAATTTCTATCGGGACTAGGATTGAACACTGACCAGGGGTGATAGGCCAAACACCTCCAGCTTGGGGGAACATATGAAACACGCCACATGTTGCAACTGGTGGTCTTTTCCTTTTGAGCATGAAGCTATGCCACTTATTTGGATGAGAGAAGCTGACCCTCCTGTTGCACAATGTGAGCAGTAAAAAAGCTTCAAAGCTTATCCCTAATCAGTTTTGAATGAAAAAGAGTTTAGCTATTGTGGCCTGCCAAAAACTAATTCAGAAAATTGTGAGCGTTGCTCACATGAAGAAAGGCCATTAATTCCCACATCCTGCTGTATGGGCTCAGTTCATTCCATCTTCAAGAGGTTTACTATAAAACAGTGATAATGACATAAAAGTCGACATTTAATGAGGTAATGCATGAGTGAAGGGTAAGGCATATGTTTCATTCAGTGAACATTCATGTTTGTTTGATCTATAGATTAAAGCATTTCACAGTAATCGGTAAATTGTTTGGCAGCAAGAGCCACATTTTTATATGAAAGAGCAGGCGTCAGCAGTTGACAACAGTGGTCAGTGGTAAGTGACACCAGTCGACATTGGTAGGACGACCACAGCTGACCACTTCTCTTTACCTCCCGCCATGGCTCTCTGCTGCCAAACTCAATTTACTAGTGTCATATACCAGATTGTCAGTCTGTGCAAAAAGTTTTTTCTCTTATCTGTCATTTTGCTCAAATTTCAAAACTCCCAACACTATAACATGTAACTTGCTAGCATTTTCTATTGGTACGGGGAATTTGTTATTGGTAAAAACCAATGGCCCAATACTTTCTGCGTGGATAATTTTTAAAATAAACTCGTTCCTTTTGTAATATTTTGCACATTTACCCAGTTTTAGCCAAAATAGTTTACTTCTTACTTGCAGTTTTAAATTGAGGTTATCCATAGTTAAAGTCCACCCATGGGGGGACCCTCTATTTTAATTATTCAATTAAAACATTGGACTCATGTGCCAAGGATTATTCGTTTTTGATAATTACCAGTGCAACTTTGCTTTGGGCATTTCCCCTTATTCTTTCCCAAGAAGTGTGTTGCTGCTGAGAATATGCAGATTAGCTTTATCTTAGTCTTCATTTCTGTTAAGATGGGCCATGTGTGCCAAGAAGTGTGTTGTTTCAGACAAAGTTCAGAGTAGCTCAACTTTTACTCATTTCAAATGTACCAAAGAGTATGTTGCTGGCGGTATATATTTTGGAACAGTTTTGTTGGGCTCATTTCCCACAAGGCACCCGTGCATTGCACAGACAGGCAATGCACATATATCAAGCAAAGGAAGTCGAAGTATGTGGTAAGTGAGCCTCTTGAAACTGCAAAAAAAGGTGTGACAAGGTCATTTACTTGTAATTCCATTATCAGGTGCATCCTTGAGTAAATTTCCTGTCTGTATATAATGTAAACTTTATCACAAAATTTTCAGTAAAACAAAAATAAGGAATGGGGGGGGGGTCTGAAGGAAAAAATGCTTGTGCCATGCAAGTCCGGTGACAGCCAGAAAACAGTAGAATGATTTGGTACAGTGTTATTAAGTAACTTTGTATGAGTGAAAATGTAAATACCAGCATTATAAATATTCTTGGTGTTGAACACATTTGTCCTAGCATTATTCCAAAATACTGGGAATCTCTACATGTACAAAACATCTATTTTCATAATGTTATGGAGGTGAATTTCAAATAGCTGAATGCAGAGAATTAACAGATTGACCACTCTGTGGATATGTGTTAAAGTAGCAGGAATGCATGTTGCTCATACATGTACACCCTGTGAGGTTTGGAGGTGCTGAACTCTATTGGCTAAAGAGAACATTAATATTCTGACCTATAATGGCGATACCATTGTCTTGCTATGGCCCTGTTATGTATTATGTAGTTAAGCTCATTAAATATGTAGAAATGCCTGTACATGTGTTGTCAGTACTTTCTCATGGTGGTGTTTCCCCACAACCCTACTCTTCAGATAGAATCCAGTTGAAATGTGCTAGAAAAGGGATGGATTCAAGTGCAGACTGTTTTAACAAAATAAAAAAAAAAAAAAAAGAAAAAAAAAAAAAAAAACAATGTATTTTTATCTTGCCAGAAATTTTAGTCCAGTGTATTTTTGGTGTTTACATCTGGTTTAAGCGTGCTATAAAGTATTATTTACACTTGATCTATTTTATTACCAGTGTTAATATGGAGGTTCAGGAAAAAATGTGCTTTTACCGTTTTTATTAACTTCTGTTTCCTTTATAATTTTTTAAAAGTTTTATTTACACTTGGTTTCTTAAACTGACAAGAGTGTGTCCAAAGTGAATCTGGTTTGAATCCACTTTCATTTAAGTCATCCGAATGCCAAGAGTATTCGTAATATTCATAAATGTGCTGAACAAGTAACTGAAAATGAGGTTAAATCAAGATATCTTACATAAGTGCTAGTATCTTGTCACCCAAAAAGATATGACTGCACAAAGATGTGTGTACTATGATCTCTATTCTATTTTTAATCTTCCATCAATTATTGAGTTTATGTGCTTATAGTTTTGTGTTCCCATTGTAAGCTACAGAATACGCTATTTAGTTCCATGTATCATTTCTTGTTTCTCTTTCTGATTTAGAAAAGAATGCCAGTAGCATCCATTTTATTTAGTATATAATTGCTCTGAATACTTTGGAATAAAAACTTACCTGTATCAGGCACTTCACAAAGTTAATTACTCATTCAATACCACAATAAGGGAAGCTTTTGTCAGTGAATATGTGGTCGAATAAGATGGTAGCTAAGATGATGGTGTTGCAGTACTGGCCAAAGAACTTGCAGTAACCTCTTTCGCCTTCACCAAGAAGGTTTTACTTGGCCAGTACGTGTTACAAATACTGTTGGCATACTGATAACTTAAATGAAAGAAGATTCAACCAAATTCACTTTTGATATACTCTTGTCAGTTTAACCTGTAAAGGGTCAGTTTTTTTTGTACCAGTATCAATTTCCATTGAACACAGTGCAGTGGGTTTGTCTTAAGCATACCAAAAGTATATTGTGATGGCTAGAATGTCAAGTTTCATTATGTGCAATAAATTGCTAATAGTCATGTGACTGGTTGCCATAGCAACCACTATAATCACTTGAATATGGCAAAAATTATTAAAAATCTGCTGAATAAGAGAACAAAGTATCTCATTTTATGTGAAACACCCTTTGCACCAAAAATGCATAGTATTTGGATAACTGGAGCTATAAACTTTTAGTAAACTTTGAAAAATAAAACATAGATAACATGACCTGTTTCCATGGCAACTGTCTAAATATTGCTTGTATTTGCCTCAAAAATTGGAAAACTGTATTTTTACATTGCTTTGCAGAACCGGTAAGAGGCAGCTACTTTGCTTAAGATACAGTCACCATTAGTATTCATAGATTATGTTCTAGGTTAAATGTTCTGCAAGAAAATGACAGAAATAAAACGACACTGCTGTATCATCAGGAAAATTTGTTTTTTCCCCATTAAACTGGGAAAAAATGTCTTTTCCCTATTTGAATATGTTGCCATGGAAACAAAGTGTGATTGGATTCACAATCATATATACGAGGCCTTTTACTGGTATGTAGTTTGCAAATGTGGACGACCCGCATGCATACAGTGTACAGACAACAATATTTAACATGTATCTCCTTTCCTCTATCCCCCCCCTCCTTGTAAATTGATAAAAGAGAAACAGTTTAGGTTTGAATGCATGGTTCCATTACTGGGCCAAGGCAATGCCATGTTCATAAAGTTTATTGATAAACACAGGTTTGACAGGAAAACAGACTCGGGGATACTTGGGAAGTGCAGGCATTGACTCAGAGATTGAGTGACTGATCGACTGCAATGAGTTGATGACAATATATGGGACCCACTGTCATATCAACAGACCATGGTCCATTAATACACTTGCCTTTGTGGGCTCTAGCCTCATTATAAACAAAATACTTACATTCTCACACCCAGCATTGACTTCACTGCCCCAATCGTCTACATAATCCCACCCAGACCACTCCTAAATAAGGTTAATAGCCTGGGCACTTGTAAATAATTGACGGACACCTGCAACTTAACCGGTGCTGGATGCTGCCCTCTTTGTAATGTCATGCACCTCAAGGAAATCACCGGGGAATCCCCTAAATGACAATCAGAAATGCTAGAGGGGGCGGTATACATAAATAGATTGATGTGTTACTTGAGTGGGTAACACAACAGCTGTCTGTGTCAAGTTTTCTGATGATTTACGAGTTGTTTACACAAGTAAGGCTAAGTTTGTGTTAGCCCAGCATAAAATCACCTGATTACTGGTCGTTAACGACCGGTCTGACTGTTTAAAGGTTAAGAAACCAAGTGACAATTTCTTGTTGGGTTCAGCATGGCCATCTCGCCTGGCATTGGGCACACACTCCCCAAAGGGTCGAAAACAGGACTTTGGCGTGTACTCTACTGTCTGGTATATCTTGGTGATTTTCAATCTGTGGTTCAAGTACCAGTACATGTGGCATGGGAGTCATCAGCAGGATCCCTTCACCATGCATGCTGCTAATGAGTGACTGTCTCGGTTGTTTTAACAGGTAGTTCTCTTGAGCATACTGCTCCATATGGTCCCCAATGTTTTTCCGGCCTATCTCGATTTTCTTGAAAATGGGAGACATCTCCTGGAAATGGCAGGTGAGTTCAGATGGTACATGGATGTCACACTGGACGAGACCAAACAGCTTGCCTCTCTTGATGGCTTCCAGCACTTGTTCTTCCATCATGGACCACATCATGAGGAGGGGTCTTCTTAGGTGCTGGTCCAGGAAAAGGTTGGTGGCTGGGGTTGACATTTGGTCAGAGACCACTGGCACTCCCATATCTGACACACTCCACAGTATTATGCAACACTAGTGGTACTACAACATGCTCAAGTTTAAGCTAGCTTATAAAATAATTATGTGACCTGGTTAACAAATGGGTATTACAAGAGGGTAGATTTACATACATTTTGATAATAACCATAATTTTGACACATAATAGTGAGACAATAATAAATAGCGGTACACCAAGTTAAAAAAAGTATTGCTATTCGGACAGACAAAATTCCCGGTACCTGTGCAAATGTTATTTAGTTTCCCTATTTTCTCCCCACGTGTGGTGGGTTTGTTTGCTTTTGCTTTTGAAATAAAGAAACATATAGAAATAATATGTCTGAGTTGTGTTTTTGTTGTTTTTTTTTTTAAGGATTTATTTTTAGATTTAAAATGAGAGGAGCGCACGTTATTGTTGTCTGTCATTTTAATGTGGTAACTATTTTACAACCCAAGTTAATGACACTAGTTAAACATGGAAGTTTCATGCCATTAATAGGATGAAATTAAACTTTTTGATAATGTCAAGAAATTAAGATAGTTTTTAGTTGTCAGAATCGGTCACAGTACGTTGCAAGTTTTTGCGAACATTACGTCTGTCATCGGATTGAGTAACGATAGCAAAAATACCAATGAGGCTACGTCATTCCCACACATCCGGGCTGTCCTGATAGTGTCGCACCTGCGTTCTCTGGGCTTCATGATCTGCCCGGCAAGGAGACATTCACATCAGGTGAGGTTACTATCTCAATTTTACCCATAGTATTGTGGCTGTCATCATAAAGTTGGGTGTAAGTAACGTTCCGTAACAAAGATTCGTGCTGTTAAAATAATATCGATGAGATCCTAGCTCATTTTGATCAGAAGCATTGAAATTCATGCTAATTCGCTTGACCGTGACCTTGGCAAAGTCCTTCCTGGATTGTCAAGGTGACCCACGCTGGAAATGTCATTCAAACGTTATAGTAAGACAGACAAAATTAATCAAACGTTATGCTGCAAGACAGACCCAAGGGGTCGATCGTTATATCTTAGACAGAAAATATTCCTAATGTTACAGTTGGGACGGACCAATGCCTGCAGATAAACGCGAGGCCGATAAAAACAGGTTTAAGCTCAACTTCTAAAATTTTTTTCTTGACATGTCAAAACGGGACTGTGAAAGCATAATTTTAGGGCCGTAAAGGACGTAGAGAAATAAGAAACTATGTCATTTTGCGTTCCATGTGTCTCACGTTAGAGAAATGACGGACTCAGAATGGGTAATGTTAGATGCATGGACGGACATGTTGGTCGAGCGTTAACTCCAAGTGACGGATTTTCACTAAGTTTGCATTGTTGATCTATTAAACAGCTGTTCAAGCATTACAAAAATAATGCGTTCCATTAAAAACTAGTCTTTTTACGAAAAGACTTGCCATACAGGTAATTGGTGCTGAAATAAAACGAAAGTAATAACGATCCGCCTATTATCGCTCAGTCGCTTGGGAGGCGAGCGAAGTTTGCTGTACCACGTCCTTGAATAAACAAACTGAAAATAGTGACAAAGTGTGTTATAAATGACAACTTATATCACCATTTGAGCCACTCTTTAATTTTAATAATGATGACTGAGGACGAGTGCGTCCAATTTTCACAGGACAGGTGAGTCATGTTTTCAAAAGTTGGTTTGCTTTCAACTTGAAGTTGAATGCATGCTTGTTTTGTCCTTGACGCAAAGGATGTTTTTTTCATGGTGGACACCCCGAGACAGTGGCTAACTGTGACTGTACACCATCGTGTGTCTGTGGAACTTTTTTCCCCTTCAGTTTAAAGTAATTGAACATTCTAAAAGAAAAAAAGGGGGAAATATATGTCAGGCCACATATTTGGATCCAATGCAGTGAAGTCCCAAGAGAAATCTGTGTCCTTAAATGATATGAGAGTGGGAATTGGGGGAGAAGAAACTCTCTACGACCTGAACCCCTGCTCGAATTTTAAAATTTTGCCCCCCAAAAAACTTGAGTTTTTTGGTGATAAACTGACTCAGATTGCACAGGCTCAGAAAGCATCAAATTGCTGATTTCTAAAAGCTCACTCAAGGAAAGGGGTTCGGCCCCCTCCCATATCCTCCTCTCCCCCCCCCCCCCCCCCCCACACTTAATTGCTCATCTCTGGTTTTTCTTTCAGTCCTTTGGAAATCTGTTGGCAGCCATGCTTGATGTGAAGAAAATGATTTACTGACCTTGTGCATAAAATGTTTCAGTAATTTAGGCCTTAAACTTGCCACATTTAAGCAGACCAAGCTCTATGTTCAATGTTGTCACTGCTACTTGTGTGGAATAGACAGAGATTACACGGAACTTGCTGTGCTTATGAAAAATATGAGACAAGCCTTACACCTTGCACATCTGGTATAGCCACACTTGGTTGTTATGATTCACCGAAATGTCACAAATTTACTTGTAATTGCATTTTTTTTTTCAAAACTTAATTGGAATACAACAAAATCTGCTTTGAATATATTCCAGGAATTAAATACTTGGAGAAAAAAACCCAAGAAGGGATGAAAATGGTAGGGAAATGAAGTTTCGAAAAGCAGCTTTTTGACTCGTGAGGGACAGTTATCCCAAACACATTTTTTTTTTATATTAAGGTTGACCTAACATTGCGCCGATACCTACCTCTATATACTAAATTTTCAACATCAACAAAAGTTGCATTATATTTCAGGGTGAAAATGACGAGCAGGAGTTCAAAATTTCGCAAGAAGCTAAAGGAAAATAATCCAGAGAAGATATCAGAAGTACTTAGACACCCAAAAGCAAAAAGCAAAACAGGCGAGAGACAGACTGCGGGAAGAACTAAAATATGCTACCAAGAAGATCCTGAGGAAGGTGGAACGGAACAAAGAACTCAACAGCAACAGACAAAACAGATTTAGAGAGAGACAAAGAAAAGAAGGTCTTACAGTAAAGTTGCCAAGTATTAAAAAATAAGAACAGGAGGAGGCCTTCTAAGGGTAATCCCTGTGCAAAGCATTTGACACAAAGAGTTGATCAAGAAGTTGAGGAAGAGCGAAGCAAACAGAGAGAAAAGTGGAAAATGGCAAAACGTTTTGACAGGGAAAACATGACCCCCACATTATAAACGGAGTGTGAAGGAAAAGGACAAGTTTAGAAAAAGGGCAAAAGGACAGGCTGCAAAAGCTGGTACCTGTGCAAGACACACAGAGGACAGTACAGCATCAGTGGAGGATCAAAGTGGTTATCGGAATAAGAAGACTCTGTCAAACAGATGCCAAGACATCCCTTGCAGTATGCATCAGTAGTAAGGGGACTTGCAAAAGGATGTAAAAGTACAGTCATGACACCGAAGAGGAAGCTAAACTCCGCAAAACTAAACAGAAAGGACAACTCCCTACATGTAAACAAGGCTTTACAGCACATACGCACAGATAAAGATGGAATAAAGTTAGTGAAAATTTTGGCAAATCACCTGAAAAAGCTAGCAAGTAATGGCACCGCTGCTAAAATTCTTGGATTAGATAGGAGGACTGTAAAGCACTCACACAGAAGTAGGAAAACGAGAAAAGACAAAGTGGATGTCCGTCCAATTTTAAAGTTCTATAAAAGAGAGGACATTTCAAGATGCATGCCTAACAGTAGATACACTACTCGCAGTGGGCCTGGGTATCTAATGCAATGTAGTGTAAAGGCAGCTTATCACAAATTCAGGATTGAAAATCCCACTGTAATAGTCAGTTTGCAAAATTTGCAAGTTTAAGACCAAAGAATGTTCGTCTCTGAAGTCTCATCACAGAAAGTACTGTCTCTGTGTGTACTGTATAAATTTAAGATTCCAGATACTTGCCATGCATAGGGCTTGTGAAAAGGATAATACCGCGTATCCTAAGTCACAAAATGAAAGGGAACTTTTAGCTGAAGTGATTTGTCCAGTGGATCCCTCTGTCAGATTGCAAAAGCCAGAGTGCTTTTCCAGATCGTGTATGAAGTGCAAAAACTGGGCAGAAAAACTTGACGAGATTTATATGGATGCCCCTGTCAACACTCCAATTTCATGGGACAGGTGGGACAGCAAAAAAGTATATGGCACTACCAAGAAAGTCTTGACAACGAAAGTTACCACGTCAAAAGAAGTCTTAGAACAGACGAAGAAAGATTTCACTGAACCAACAAAGGGCTGCTCATTCCCACAGCATCTCTTAGATGCTGACTGGCAACACCACATATTTCATGAACTAAAGTCTAATCTCCCAAATGGATGGGTACTTCCCATCATGGACTTTGCAAAAAAACAGACAGTTATACCATCAAGATGAAATAAAGTCAGCCTTTTACACTCAGGAAAGCGTAACCATTCATCCTATTGTATGTTAGTTCAAAGATGAACAATAACAACTCGTCAGAGATGCCCTCATTTTCATTTCTGATGACAAAACATATGACTACCTTGCTGTCCATCGTTTTGAGAAAAAAAGCAATGGAACATATTGCAATACAAATGAGAAATCCCATGGTAATGAAAGTTGTGTCTTCTGATGGGTGTGCCTCGCAGTACAAGTCGTAAGGGCCCTTGGCAGACCTTTCCCTCAGCAGTAAGTTCACAAACAGAAATTGGTACGGATCAGAGCATGGCAAGGGGGAAGGGGATGGTGAAATTGGAGTTATAAATCGTGTAGCAGACAGGGCTATTGTTGGCAGAAACAGAATTTTCAATTTATCAGCAGAATTCTATGACTGGTGCCAGAAAGACTTGACCATCAGTGATGGCAATTCAAGACGAAACTTTTTCTTGGTGAACTCTACAGACATAGAAAGGAACAGGCCTGAAACAACAATCAAATATGCAGTCCCAAACACTACACAAATGCATCAGGCCCTAAATGTGCTGGGCCAACCATATGAACTCCGAATAAGAAAGCTCTCCTGCATGTGCAGAAATTGCCTGGTCAGGTCCAATGATGAGTGTCCAAAAAAAGGGTATGTGGGGGAGTTTCAAGCTTTTAAGCTGCAGCCAAAAAATGCAACTGCTTACCTGCATATGGAGCTTACTCAGAAAGAAGTCGAAGATGTTTTGCCAAGGGACGGAATTGAATCTGCTTGTAATATTTAAACTTGGGCCAACCATAAACATATGTTAGCCTCTGCTTACCTTCCCTACTGGCATGAACACATGACCAAAAAGTGCCGTATGGAATTTCAACAAGGTTCCAAAAAAAAAAAAAAAATCTTCCTACTGGCTTTTTGCGAGGTTGAATAATTCAGAATAGAATTTTGTACCCTTAAAAGGTTTTTTTGAATGGTGAAAGTGACTTGTTTACCCTAAAATTTGCAGTAAAGAGGTAAAAAAATACATAGTCCTTCCTCCATATGTTTTTCACACAGTAGAAAAAAATCCTCCCTACCCTATGACTATATTAAATTTGTGTTACTGGAAAGAAACATATTTTTAAGGTTGGCCTCACCCGTGGTGATTAGCATTCAAAGAATATAAACTCACCTGTTGTAATTAAAACTTCTCAGTATCATATATATATATATATATATATATATATATATATATATATATGTATATATGTGTGTGTGTGTGTGTGTGTGTATGTGTGTGTGTGTGTGTGTGTGTACAGGGGTTTCCACAGGAAAAAAATTCAAAGGTTAACATTTTTGGTTATGCTCAAATGTCAATTTGTATTTGTTGGCTCAGTTAAGTAAATTTTGTCCCAAAAGTGCCATTTTGGCATAAAAAGCTGTTATTTATGCATTTTCCCAAAAAATATAGCTTTATGGTCAAGTTGAAAGCTTAAATATTTTGCTAAAGCTTTATAGCACCATTAAGCTATAAAGCTTCAGGGAAAACCCTGATATATATATATGCTCAATGAATCTTAATCACTATAGATAGCAATTCAAGATTCCTCCTAATATTAATATTGTCTGAAAGCTTTTAATTAAAATATATGTACCTGCATGTATAGTCAGTAATTTCAGCAGAATTGTGCACTTTAGTTAACAGCTTTTCTTTGGACACTTTGCACAAATTATCCCAAGGTAGTTCTTGTCTTAGTCCAGAATATAGCTAAGCGCTTACAGTGTCATTTTAACTACTTTTCACTTACCTGATATTTGTATCTATATATATGCAGACTTAGTTGTAACTTATTCATTTTCAAGAGGTTTAAAAAACTAAATAAATATCTAAATCTAAAGTATGATGAACACCTCAACGTAAATGGAGCTGAAAAGCATTCCTCACATAGCAGCCAGCAGCTTATGATGGAAATACAAGTCTTTTTTATTAAGTTTTTTTAACCATTACATTCTTGCAGAATAGAAGCAGACCACATTGAGGACATGGACCTGGTTACCTTGTTTGAAGACATTGATGGCGAGCAAGGTTCGAATAGCATCCCACATTCAGAGTCACTCGATTCAGACCAAGGATCCGACCAGAGGAATGTAATCATGGTTGCAGGGAAGGATTGACAGGGTAGTCGCTAATAGTTCAATAGATAACGTCAACACAGCTGTTTGAACTAACTTTAGACTTGACCAGTTGTTCTTATGTTACATATCCCACACAAGCACTTCTGACATGGTCTCCCATCCATTACATCTTGAGCTTTTAATTAGGATCGGTTGTCCAAAACTCATAAGCTGTTCTGATATATTTCAGCCAAAATACAAAGTAAACATGCTCATTGAGCTCAAATGTACATATGTCAGCCGAGCAGGACATTTCACTGCAGCACAGAGATGAACATTGCAAGTAAAGCCTGGTCCTCTGAAATGTCTATTTAGTAACACGGTTGTAAACCTGGGTTCCAGGATATTTGCATGGTAAAATTGTCACTTGCACCAAATTGATGAAGCGTCAATTCGATAGTTTACATAATCAATTCTAACATACAATCAGATGATTTGTTGCCAATGGATGATAATGACAGGTAAATATTAAAGAAAAAGAATCAGTATAATGAACATACTTTCCAAAAACCCTGGGACTGGAACCAGAAAACAGTGGAAAATAAATTTGGTTTTGAAACTAGATAAATTTCAAGAAGTTTAAGTATCTTGCAAATTTGGTGTTGGCTTTTCTGTTCACAGTGAAGACAAGGCTGGAGAGGGGCCCACAGACACGTCCAAGTCATCTGAAGACCTACCAGATCCTGTGGAGACTGTTGGAGACCAGCAACCTATGGCAAATGTGTCTCAAGCATGAGTGAGTATGAGATAAATGAACAAATTAATTGAATACATGAACCTACATACTTTCCGAAAACCCTGGGATTGAAACGAGAAAACAGTGGAAAATAAATTTGATTTTGAAAATAGATAATTTCCAAGAAGTTTAAGTATTTTGCAAATTTAGTGTTGGATTTTCTGTTCACAGTGAAGACAAGGCAGGAGAGGGGCCCACAGACACGTCTTAGTCATCTGAAGACTTACAAGATCCTGTGGAGACTGTAGGAGACCAGCAACTTGTGGCAAATGTGTGCACAAGCATGAATGAGTATGAGATAAATGAATTTCTGAAACTTGTCACATTAAACTGACAAAATGCTATAGACTACCATTCATATTGTAAACCACCTGGAATTTTACAGATTTCACATTTTAATTCTAAGCACATTAATCAATACTTTTTAATATTTTCAAACCACAGGAGAATGATGTCAGTAGCTTCTTGAAATTTAGAAGATTAAAAAGAAAGTCAAACAAATTAATTGAATACCTAATCGATGTGTAATCAGTTCTGTAACCCAGTCAATAACCTGTGGTTTCCCCAAGTTAACTTTTGATGTTGAGTGGTAAATAACCACTGAAGTTACATTATGCAGATTGTCTGTAATCATTATTGGTGCCTCTGTTTCACCGTTCCCAGATAATCAAATTTTCATCGCACTTTGCACTGTTTTCATGTAGGTACACTCCAGGCACTTATCTTCTTGTTAATCATGGCAAAAACAAAATCTCAGCAGTTGTAAGTCCCTTGATTTTTACCCCGTGGACCAATAAGGCTGGAGGGGGATTGTCGTCATAATGGCGTCCGTCCGTCCGTCCCGCTTCTTTTCATCCCGATATCTTAAGAAGAAAAACAGCTACCACTTCCTATTTTGGTGTGCTGGTCCCCCTAAAAGAGGCCTTGGATAAGATTGCATATGGGTGACCTTGACCTTGTTTCGGGGTCACAGGAGTGAATTTTGTCAGATTCTCATCGCAAAAACTTAAGAACAAAAAGTGGTAGCCCTGACAAAATTATGCAATGTTGGCCGACGGGTTCTCAGGGCATTGCCCGCTTTTATTTTTGCTTGTTTTGGGTTTTGTTTTTTGTTATTGGAACATTATAAAATTTGAGAAGTAAAGTATCATTCATAAGTACTTCATCAATCACACAGAAATTCGCTTAGCTTAGACAAGCATTCATATGTTGAACACTGGTTATCATGTACATACAGTGGCCCCCCTCTTATAACGCCCCTCCCAAGAGGTCACCCCTCTTGAAAGGCCACCATTCTTATGCAGAAAGTATGGCATTTCCTTATATTGTACCACTCTAGAGAGGCCACCCACTTGTAAGGCCATTTTTGTGCTTCATTTGGAGTGGCCGTACAAGAGGGGGACCTCTGTATTTTTTATCTTCGTTTAATTTTACAAGTTTCACTTTGCAGATCTGTCTTTGAGAAATATTATCATAGTTTGTATTATATATTGAGGCATTTCTGTTCTTTAAAAAAACTATAAGAAAATCTTTTTTTAAATTGCTCTTCTAATCACTTTTAAACCACACAATAAAATTCCTGGAGGTACATAGCTCTTAAATTGTCTACACGGTGGCACTGTATTATGGTATGTTTATGTAGGGATTTTTTTTCTTCCCTTACATAATTGTCTCCTAAGTAGACCAAGACTATGTTATCACTGCTCCTCTTGAAATGGAGTAGAGATAACACAACGCTTGGTCTGCTTGGGAAGCAACTTATTTCATGCCGGCAGTCATCATGCACCCGCACGTGGTGCTCAAGATGATGTTATTTTTTTCTTGCAGGTCATGTCTAAAATTCAACTTTCTTGATACACATTCTAGGTTGCTGGGTGGCCGTGGGTGGTTTTCTTTTCTAGCCATGGTAGAGAAGGGGACCTGTGGGTTGAAAACACAATACAACACACCATAATGGCTAATGATGTCCAGCAAGTGCTGATGCCCCCAGATATCACTGCAAAAGGTCATCGTGTGTACTTCAAATTTAATGGTAAGATATCACAAAACTAGTCAGTGTGCTCGGCTTAAAATTGCATGTGTAGGTGTGATGAATGTGTAATTTTCAAAAGACCTCTGTTACACTCAGTTTGATCAGTATTAGTTTAAAACCACAGGTCTACATAAACCATTCATGTCCTGAAACATTTATATCAAAAAATTACCTCTGTCCATTTGCAGGTCAATGGAGACAAATAGGCAAATTTTTCCATAAACCTGCATTTATAATGAACACTGTTCCGCAGTCAAAGTGCGACAAATGGTACAACTGGCGAATATTAGTCAGCGCTGGCCCAATGTACCAGTCTAAATCGAAAAGATCACTGTACTTTCTAAGATCTTGGACCAACATACTTTTACAAATCATAGTAGAAGTCGCCCATAGTCACTTACCATGCAGAACAACATCAAGTCAACACAGTGGATATTTTTCTTTGTTTCTTCATTGGTTTTTGCCCCCCAAATAAGCAAAAACATGTATTCATGAGAATATGGAAACCTGTTGTTGATATGCAGTTTCAATCTACTGGATGGAATAAAATGGCAATTTTTGTAACTTGAACTTTTCCGTTTATTCAGTTTCAATGCAGTAATATATTACAAGACCCCTCGACTGAAGTGACAACATGTTCATCAAGTCTGGAAAAATAAAATCAATTCTGTGTTTTGACTGTTGATAGACATTTAATTGTAATGCTGGGGAAATCCAGTAATGTTTGGCATTTACATATGTTATTGATCAATGACATTTCGATACAAGCAAGAGTTCAGGTCCCAATGATACTGACTTTTCAAGTGTTGTCACTGCAGTTTCGACCCTTGACATGTTAGAGATGGCCCGAGCATGTGCCCAAGGTCTCTTCAGGAGAGAGGCAGTGTCTATAGGACCAACAGTCAACATGTAACTCAACAATAGAACTGTAACAGTAAACATTATTGAGAAAAAAATCTCGGTTAAATGATCAAATGTTGAACTTTTGAACAAAATGGTACCACACTGTTCAACAAAAACAAACAAAATGTGTGGAAATGTGGAAGGGATTCATACTTACCTTTTCTCTATATCAAGTCAAAAACTGTGTAGAAATTTGATAAAATGAAAACCTTGGAGACCAGCAGAAATTTGGCAGGACCAGAGTTATTGGTACTGACCTTGTGGACCAGGTAAAAAAAGGCCTTTCTAACACAAAACCACACACACACACACACACACACACACACACATATATATATATATATATATATATATATATATATATATATGTATATATATATATATATATATATATATATATATATATAGATAGATAGATAGATAGATAGATAGATATACATACATATATATATATATATTTATAATGAATTATTTGTGTTTTCTTCTTTCAGATGTGTGACAACAGCAAAACCCAGATGAAAGGCATTTTTACAGCATAAAAACAAAGTTCAATTGAAAGACTGTCACCTGGCACAGATCTCCTCAGTGGTTCTGATAGAGTAGTACCTGCTTTATGTGACCACTTTTAGCTGGACAAAGGGGCGGTCACATACAGCAGGTACTTCTGTACCAGGTTATGATGTTTCAGTAGTCGTCTTGCTGAAAGGCATTTTATATATGACATACAGGAGAACTTTACGATGAAGTATGGCTGTTCTGGTATTACCATGTCTGATTTCACATCATAAGAGTTCTGGTTTTGACAAGGTCTCCTGTCTCTTGTGACTTGTGCAGGGCTGTGGAAACACAAAGGGTAACTTAGCCACCAACAGCACCTGTAAGGTCATGTCAGATGATGTCATGTCCGATGATATCATGGCAGCTGGTCACAATAAGGCTAAAATTTGAAGAAAGAAAAGTTTTGGACAGAGATATAAGTAAGGTGTAAGGTGGAATCAGATTCATTATAGTTGATCAAGTGAAAGACTATGGACATAAACCCTTTCTCCCTCAAATCGTCCAGACTGTGTCATGAAGATTATGATCATAAGCATGTGGATTGTGTGTAGCAATTAGACCTGACCCAGTAGGTGTGTCTCTAATTTAAACATATTGACACTGGGTAGCCCAATCAGCCAAAGCTGGCCTACTTCAGGCTAGTAATGCTCCCATGGAAAGTTTATTGGGAGCCAAAGGAAAATAAGAGTTACCTTTATTTGACCACAAGAATAAGAGGCAATACAAGTTTCTCAGGATTGTTTTGTGTGTAAACCATGGTATAAGAAGATGTTTATCGATGTTTGAAGCAGTAATAAAAGTCTTTTGTGAAAAAAACTTTCCTTGTTGTTGAAAATACAGTGAAATCTTGTAACAGCATTCATATAATTGACATATTCATTGAAAGATAAGTTTTGGAGGACCCAAAAAATCATTTTCTTATGCATCTCATTCATTAGTTTAATGTTCAGTTATCCTACTCATTTTTCAGGTAACAGGTGGTGTCATTATGATGAGTTTTTACTGTTATTTACTCCTGTAATTCATAATTTCAAAGAGCCCTGGGGAGGATCAAAATGTGGTCTTATGAGACAGGTGGTCTCAGGTACAAATAACACCAATAAAAATAAACTTGGTGACAGGTACCACTGTAGTTAAGTAATTGGCAGTGATCACAGAACTTTTGTCCGTCCATTCAAGGCTGTAACATTAGCAACAGGTAATTCTGTGGTTATTAAGTTTCTGTCCAATGCATTTGACAATCCTTCAGTTCAGTTAAAACAACTCTGCTTCAAAGGACATTCATCAGGAAAATGGGTATGGTTGTATAGTAGTTTCACAAGTGGAAACAATCCCATCAAATAATTTTTGTCTGTCCATTCATGGGCCATAACATTAGCAACAACTCTTTTTTTTTCGTAATTAAACAGCAACTGAATCTCAGAGAAAATAAATCGGAGTTATACTTCAGTTCACACCGTTCACCTAAAACAACCTTGCCTCAAATGACATTCAAAAAGTTAGTGTGTGATTTAAATCAGTAATTTTCCGCAATTTCTTATCATAAAGTACAGAAACACATGATCCATATTCATTAATTTCAAACCCAACAATGACAGCAAAGAGATTTCAGGCTTCCCAAAGCATCAACATTTCTTTTTCAACACCAATGTGAAGAAACAACTTTCACTCCTGACTTGAGACAGGCAGTCACCCATAAAAGGCAACTGGTGGTTTTAAATCGGTCCTCTCAACCTTAGAAATATTCATCATTAACTGCAGACACTAGTTCTTTTTCCAAAATGTATAGGCCTAACCACCCAAAACACAAATTTCATTTCTTCTGCCAAAAATAAAAAGAGACCTGTTAGGCCTGTCACCTTTTAGTTCTCCCGACTTGTCAGTCAGCTAAGTTTAAAGTAGAAGAGTAAAGTAGGCCTACATGATTTTTGTGATATTTATGAATCTGGAACACTATAAACACACCCTACCTCCACTATAACTATGAGTCGGAGAACAAAGCCCACAGCACAACATAGCCAATGAAGTAATTTTCAAATAGAACAGAAACACGTGATCCAGATTCATTAATTCCAAACCCAACAATGACAGCAAAGCATCATTACTTCCGGTTGTCCGTCCATTGACCCAGGGACTAGCATAGGCATTTTAAATTGTCAACTCCTTGGAAATTACTCATTAACTGTTACATTTAGTCTTCTTTTGTGGATTAAAAAAAGAAATGGGTACTAATATAAAATAAAATAAGATTAATGAGTATATTTCTTGTTGCAAATGTTACATCGAACTGTTGCTAAAGTTACTGTGTTCGTCTCGTGTAACATTGACACTGGTGAATAAATGGGTTCCATTTCAAGGCACTTCATAGTCTTTCCCAGATCTGAGTTTTGCACTTGCCAGAGATGATTCAAAGGAAACCAAATCTGCCTTTACTTAGTGAAAAGTGTGTTTTTTGTCCTTGGGTATCAATATTTACATTGAAATGTCCGTCCAAATAACACATGATCAAAATATCAATTATCTCTTTTTTCCCCAATTAAACACAAATGAAGCATTGTAACGTTTATTTAATACAACCAGGATTAAAAAAAAATCTGACATTGTCTCTTATCATTGTTGTACTTCACAGCTGAATAGCTGAGATAAAATAGCAACCAAATTTCGAGCACTAGGACATCTTGACTTTGGTAAGCCTGTTCAGTGGATAGGTGACTTGAGTTATGTCAAAACACATATTTTTTGTGTCATTGCGACTCTTCGGTCATAACAAGATATCTATTCCATGTGAACAATAGAATTTCAATTCTGGTCATGGGCGGGAATAAGGTGGTGCAAAAAACTGTGGAATAGGTCAATCCTGTTTTCTCTGCTGCCCTTCTTCTGCCGTCTCTTTTCCATTTCCTTTGCTGCTGTTTTAGTTTCTCATCCAAAGTTTTTATCTTTTTGCCTCAGACTTTTATTTTGGCATTGTAGGCTTTGTTCTCTTCTTGCTTTTTCAGTTTTAGTCGGTCATTATTTTTATTCTTCTCACGGTATCTGCGCACCCTCTCAGCAGATGGGGGTTTTTTGGTTTGTAGTTTGAATCACTTGTTGATTGTCTAGTTTTACATTTAAGTGCTGGGAGTTGGACTATCAGTTTCCTCATGACAGTGTTAGTAGTTCAGATTAGTGCAGGGAAAAGCATTTGCCTACCTGAAATGACATGGAAATAGTACAGAAAAACATGATCCATATTCATTAATTCCAAACCCAACAATGACAGCAAAGAGATTTCAGACTTAAATATAATTTTATAGTCAAATGGGAGAAAAACAAATTTGTCCTAAAGATACAACAGTGTTGTTTTATTTCTGTCATTTTCTTGCAGAACATTTAACCTGGAACATAATCTATGAATACTCATAGTGACATTATGTTATGCAAAGTAGCTGCCTCTTACCGGTTCTGCAAAGCTATGTAAAAATGCAGTTTTTCCATTTTTGAGCCACGTACAAGCAACATTTAGACAGTTGCTATGGAAACAGATCATATTACCTATGTTTCATTTTCAAAGTTTACTAAAAGTTTATATCTCCAGATATCCAAATACCATGTATTTTTGGAGAAAAGGGTGCTTCACATAAAATATACTTTGTTCTCTAATTCAGCAGATTTTTAATGATTTTTTGCCATTTATTAGCGATTATAGTGGTTGCTATGGCTACCAGGCACGAGCCTATGAGCAATTTACTGCACATAATGAACTGTGCGTTCTAGCCATCACAATATACTTTTGGTATGCTTCAAACAAAACTGTTCGCACTACTCTGTGTTCAATGGAAATTGATACTTTTATTTTCACTGGTACAAAAATAACCTGACCCTTTAAGGGTTAAACTGACAAGAGTGTATCAAAAGTGAATCTGGTTGAATCCACTTTCATTTTAGTTATCAGTATGTCAACAGTACTTGCAGCAAGGATCGGCCAAGTAATGTCTTCTTGGAAAAAGCAAAGAATGCCACTGCAAGTGCTTTGGCCAGCACTGCAACACCATCATCTTCGCTACTGTCTTACTCGACCACGTTTTCACTGACAAAAGCTTTCATTATTGTGGTATTGAACGAATAATTAACTTTGTGAAGCACATGATACAGGTAAGTTTTTATTCCAAAGTATTCAGAGAAATTTTATACTAAATAAAATGGATGCTCCTGGCATTCTTTTCTAAATCAGAAAGAAGAGAAACAACAAATGATACATGGAACTAACAAGCATATTTTGTAGCTTTCAATGGGAACACAAAACTATAACAACCACATAAACTCAATAATTTATTGTAGTCTAAAAATAGAATAAAGATCATAGTACACACATCATTGTGCAGTCATATCTTTTTTGGTGACAAGATACTAATACTCATATAAACCTCATTTTTAGTTACTTGTTCAGCGGATTTATGAATAATACAAATACAGTTCGCATATGGATGACTTAAGTGAAAGTGGATTCAAACCAGATTCACTTTTGACACACTCTAGTCAGTTTAAGAAACCAAGTGTAAATAAAAACTTTTAAAAATTTATTAAGGAAGCAGAAGTAAATAAAACCGGTAAAAAGCAGACATAAATGCTCTGCACCTGCATGTTAACACTGGTTATAAAATAGATCAAGTGTAAATAATACTTTATAGCACGCTTAAACCAGATATAAACACCAAAAATACACTGGACTAAAATCTCTGCCCAGATAAAAATACACTGCTTTTTAATTTTGTTAAAACAGTCTGCATTTGAGGCCGTCACTTTTCTAGCACATTTGTATTGAATTCTATCTGAAGAGTAGGGTTGTGGTGACACACCACCAAGAGAAAGTACAGACAACACATGTACAGGCTTTTCTACATATTTAATTAGCTGAACTACATAATACATAACAGGGTCATAGCAAGACAAGGTGCCAAAGACATCGCCATCACAGCCCAGAATATTAATGTTCTCTTTAGCCACTAGAGGTCAGCACCTCTAAACCTCTGATCTCTTCCCCTTCAACAAGTGTGTCTTTAACCACCAAGTCTTTGCTCACAACAACATTTCGGTGTTCATTTTTGACAACCAGAAAATGTCAAAAAACGTTATCCACTTTAAAATTTCTTTGAAAGTGAACTTTTTTTTATTCGGTCTTGTAAAAACTTTGATAGCTACAGCCTCACCCGTACTGAAGCTTTTCTCCTACACCCACTTTGACTGTCATGTATCTTTAATTTCACTGCTTCTTGTGCATCAAGACACAGCTGCCAAATAGCACACATCCTCCACCTCCTCTTCTTCAATTGTAGAAGGATCATCACAAAGTATCTGGTCGATGGGACTAGAAAGACCGTACATAGCATAATAAGAGGGGAAGCCTGTAGTGCGATTGAGGACTGAATTATGGGCAAGTACAACTTGAGGTAAAACCACATCCCAGTGTTTTTTTAGTTTCAGCAGTTTTAAGCATGGCAGTCTTTAAGGTTCTATGATCCCTCTCCACTGGGTTTGCCTGAAGATGGTACAACGGTTTGAGCCGTTGCTCAATATGTCACTGTCAAGCATAGTCTCTATAGCGATTGGACTTAAAAAGTGATCCATTGTTACTCTGGAGAATCTGTGCAGGCCCTAACACACTAATGGTATGATCCATGACTGACGTGGCTGCGTCAGTCCAAGCTGTGCAAAGAGGCCAGTCCATGAAAAAAGGAATCAAGTTATCTTCATACCTGAAAATGTACTCATAACCTGTAGTTGACTAAGGCAAAGGTCCCACAAAGTCGCAATGTACAGTTCACCAAGGTTTTGCTGCAGTGTTTGTGATGGACATGGGTGCTTTTGTAACTACGTGTGGACCAACCAAGCAATCCTCTCATTGTTTTATGTACGTTTGGACTTCTGCAAATGGTTATGTCATCCACCGACTTGGGTAATTGTAATGCTCGTTGTACACCAAAATGCGCTAATCCACGTGCACATGCAATAATGTCTTTACGCTGTACCGACCTAAGGGTAACAGATAACACAGTCACATCAATCTCATCATCTAGAATTGATGGTCTACTAAGAATATCACTAGGAATGTTACATGTCCTTTTTACATTTTCCACAGTATGCGGAAATTCTGCCAATTCAAGGCTCCGACCTGCTAACTTAGGAGACTTCTAGCTTATAATAAATGTAACAGGGAGATTATTTACATGCAGGATAAATTGTATCCCGTACAGGTACGCAGGGAACTTGCCAATTGCCCAGATTACTGCAAAAGCTTCACAGTGAACAGTTGAATAATTACGCTCAGTTTTTCATAATTTCTTGGATGCATAACACAGAGGATGTTCATGTCCTTGTACGTCTGACTGAAGTAAAGCTCCAGAAATGCAGGTACCTGAAGCATGTGTTTGTACAATAAAGGGTGGAGAATCCAGATCAGAATCCAGATATTGCAACTGGCGGTGTCAACTAAATTGTCAAATTTTAATCCTTTTGATAATTGACACATCACTGTGTAATTGTTCTTATATTTTTGGTGAGTACAAACTCTCTAAGAACATTTGTCCACAAAGTTCTTCCTTGTTGCCTTTGGCGTAGTTTGAGTACGCATAATCACACTTGAGCACAAGCTTATGGGTAACATCATCAACTGATTCATTTGGCTTCCTTGTCATATGCAAAGTCAGTAGGTGCAGACTGCTTACATTCCTATGTGCGGTCCAACTGTTGAATTGGTGCGTCTTTGAGACTTTTATAATTTTTTTTCTGTGCATTTGGCAAATCTCTAAAAATATGTAAGCACCAACCTGTTGGTAACGCCATGACCAAGCCCTGCAGCTGTTTTGTCGATTCCCAACTCAACCCCCAAGCTTTGACTTCATAAATGGCCTATACCTACTGTTAAAAAGTTCCTTTGATGGGGTTAAACTGTTGCATTTTAAAGCTTTTTGATGGTGGGGTTTGTTCAAAATGACCCGTTTTTAAGTTGAGATTTGCTTGCTTTTACACTGACAAAGTCAAAGCACAAAATGGCTTCTGCTAGTCCACGTGAGCAGGGTGTTAAACTTTCATGACTGGACACAGCAGTTTATTTAGTTCTGCTTGCTCCCTGGTACTTACACAGAGGCTTGAGTTAGTTTTCGCACGACACGTCTATGAAACTGTACCACTGCCTCCAAAAAGTGGGGACACACAACCATGAGAAAGTACTGACAACACATGTACAGGCTTTTCTACAAATTTAACGAGCTTAACTGCATAATACATAACAGTGTCATAGCAAGACAAGGTGCTAATGGTATTACCATTATAGGTCAGAATATTAATGTTCTCTTTAGCCACTAGAGGTCAGCACTTCTAAACCTCACAGGGTGTACATGTATGAGCAACATGCATTCCTGCTACTTTAACACATCTCCACAGCATGGTCAATCTGTTAATTCTGTGCATACAGATATTTGAAATTCACCTCCATAACATTATAAAAATAGATGTTTAGGACATGTAGAGATACCCAGTATTTTGGAATAATGCAAGGAAAAATGTGTAAAGAATATTTATAATGCTGGTATTTACATTTTCACTCATAGAAAACACTATACCAAATCATCTACTGTTTTCTTGCTGTCACCAGACTTGCATGGCACTGTCTTTAGACCCCCCCCCCCCCCATTCCCTTTTTTGTTTTACTGAGGATTTTTGTGATAATGTTTACATCATATATGGACATGAAACTTACTCAAGGATGCACCTGATAATGGAATTGAAAGAAAATGACCTTGTCATACCTTTTTTTAGTTTCAAGTGGATCACTTTCTACAGATACATCGACTTCCTTTGCTTGATATATATGTGCATTGCCTGTCTGTGCAGTGCATGGGGTGCCTTGTGGGAAATGAGCCCAACAAAACTGTTCCAAAATATATACCGCCAGCAACATACTCTTTGGTACATTTTAAATGATTAAAAGTTGAGATACTCTGAATTTATCTCAAACGACACACTCTTTGGCACACCTGGCCCATATGAATCGGGAATGAAGACTGAGATGAAGCTACTCTGCATATTCTCAGCAGCAACACACTTCTTGGCAAAGAATACGAGGAAATGACCACAACAAAGTTGCACTGGTAATTATTCAAAACAAATAATCTTTGGCACATGAGTCCAATGTATTAATTGATAAATTAAAATAGAGGGTCCCCTAAGGGTGGACTTTTAAACTATGGATAACCTAAATTTGAAACTGCAAATAAGAAGTAAACTAATTTGGCTAAAACTGGACAGATGTGCACAATATTACAAATGGAATGAGTATACTTAAAAAAATTATCTGGTCACAGCAATCCAGTCCATGCAGAAAGTATTGGTCCATTGGCTTTTACCACCAAAAAAAAAAAAAAAAAAAAAAAAAATCCCTGTACCAATAGAAAATGCTAGCAAGTTACATGTTATAGTACTGGGACTTTTGAAATCAGAGCGAAATGACAGATAAAAAAAAAAAAAATGCACAAACTGACAATCCGGTATCTGACACTAGTAAATTGAGTTTGGCAGTAGACAGCCATGGCCAGAGGTAAAGAGAGGTGGTCAGTGTTGGTCGCCCTACCAATGCCGACTAGTGTCACCTACAGCTGACCACTGTTATCAACTGCTGGTGCCTCCACTTTCATATAAAATGTGGCGCGTGCTGCCAAACAATTTACATTGTACTGAGAAATGCTTTAATCTATATATAAAAAAAACATAGATGTCAAATGAATGCAACATAGGCTTAACCCTTCACTCATGCATTACCTCATTTAATGTCGATTTTTATATCATTATCAATGTTTTTTAGTAAACCTCTTGAAGCTGGAATGAAGTGAGCCGATAGAGCAGAATGTGTGAATTAATGTTTTTTTCATGTTAGCAAAGCTTACAATTTTCTGAATTAGTTTTTGGCAAGCCCCAATAGCAAAACTCATTTCCATCCAAACACTGATTACGGATAAGCTTTGAAGTTTTTTTACTGCTCACATTCTGAATCAGGAAGGTCAGCTTTTCTCATTCAAATAATTTGCATAGCTTCATGCTTAAAAGCAGAATACCACCAGTTGCAGCTTGTGGCGTGTTTCATATGTTCTCTCGAGCTGGAGGTGTTTCGCCTCTGGCCCCTGAGCATTGTTCAATCCTAGTTCAATTCAAAATGGGGAAAACACATGTTCAGTGTGCTTTGGTACAATTGTCCATGTTGTGAGTGTAAGTTGGTAGAACAATGCAATGCAATCAAAGTGCAACCTGCAAGCTTGTTTCGAGTCCAGCAAGCTGGAACGATGAACAGTGAAGAGAGGCATGGGTATGGCAACCTCCCTTGATCTTTGAAATGCGAAGGCTATCTGGTGGGGTCTAAACAGAGAAGCTTCGTTGCCACAGTCCTCCGGCACACATTAACTAACCTGAATGAAATTTCTAGACAGCTTTTCAGACTATTCCCCTGTGAATCATGCAGCCAAATCAGATTTTATTTTGTCCTCTGAAAACTAATGGGATAATTTGTTGGCCAACTTTTGGCATGAATAACATAGTCAGTGCATATATTTTAACAACACACGTTCCAGGTAGATCTTCAATATGCGTTGCTCTTGCCAAAGCAGTGCCTTGAGTTTTTGACAATCCAGCACCGAGGAGCATTGCTGAAATGCACTATTTTTCAAATGCAAAGGTTTTGATTTTATGCAATCAGAGAATTTGCCCAAGGTTAGAACGTATTGCTGCCTTGAATGAAGCCTTTCAGAAATAAATTTAGTGGTTTTATTTCTTTGTGCTAATTTTGTGGGGTTTTTTTGAATTTTGAAACCTGTTTGGCATCTTGTTCTCTTTTGCATGCCTGCCATTTAGCACCAGTGAAACCAAAACTGCCATGAATGAATTTCAAATCATCATTATGAACGTTGGCAAATGAGCTAAGGTGCATTGCGGCATTTGATAGTTCACCTGACGCCGTAGTAATCCATGTCATATCTGCAGGAATTAGTGAGAGCTGAAATTGTATGTTATGACCCTTGAATTTAGACACTTTACACTCAATCTCAGCAGCTTTTCTATATATTTCAGAGCAAAGTCGGAAGAAAAACTGGGTCATTTTCTTTGTAGTTTCCTCCCTTGATCATTTAGTTATGTTATCAACTGGCAACTAATTTCCCCACAATTCAGAAATGAAAGAACCAGAACAGCTGCCACACCATCCTTACCAAAGGGGGCACCATAGTGCCCCATTTGGTAAAGATGATGTGGCTAGTGCATTGTGTACATGGCTCTGCAACATCACCCGTTGTAGTAGAAGAATTCAACATACAATTCTATATACATAGATGCTAACCTTTGGAGTACAAGTTCAAAATGTGTTCTGACACCATTAATTGAAGGCACATCTTCAGTATGGCATATATCAATGTACTTAAGATTATGAATTACTCTCCTAAGGGCAAAATACCATGTCTTGACAAGCCATGGTACTTTCCTTCACAAGATAGTTTTTCATTACATGTAGTTGATCTGCGAAGCTCAGTATTTGCAATGTGTTGATATTTGCATTTGCTTAGCAACCCCAACACTGTAAAGCACCCTTAAGCTGTGCAACATGCACCCTTAGGTTGTGCAACATGCAACTTTGTGTGTAAGAATCAGTCACTGTCTTCTCCTCTGACAAGCACATGACCTGCAATCTTTGGAATGTGTCTCACATAGTTTTTCAGTTCTTTGCGAAACACCAGCTGACAGGTGTGCACCACAGGCAGTCTTTTGCTGGCCTTTTGTCAACAGAAGTATCGCCATAAGCCATTTAAGGAAAATCACTGTTTCTCCTTTTATGTGACTTGCCTGGTTTCCGTTATAAAGACACAATACGCTGCTTTTTCCTTCAAAAGAATGATTATCTGTTTCACAGTTTGTTTTGAAAGTCTCGTGGAATTTGTGCAAGAATTAAACATCTGTACAGTTTGAACTAGATCAGAACAAGTGGAACTTCAAGGTCTCTTTTTGAAATATGCGATGCAGTCCCTTATGAATCTGTGGAATCTTCAATGTCTTTTGGCAACTTTAAATGTATATCTTGCTGCCGTTTCTGTGAAAATCCTTAGCTCCCTCATGTAGAGACAAATATTGAAACGCCCAAAAAAACCCACATCAGAATGAGAGACACTGAGGACTGACAGTAGTTACAGTAGCAGGCGTTTTCTGAAAGGAAGGTTTGAGTTGCTTCATCAGCTTCACCCAAGCAGTCACTTTTGTAAATGTACACATGAGATTGTATATCCAGGTTTCTGAAGAAAATTGTGTCTCTACATATATAAAAAAAACTTAGTTTGCAGCTGATTCAAATACCCACTATGGATGTAGAAAAGATTTATTAGCATCACATGATTTAAAATTTAAAATGCTGACAAAATACTATTCAACATACTTTATTCATACAGCAGTCATTCACCATGTTCACAATTTTCACCGTGTCCCAAAAATTTTCACACACAGTGACATTCAAAACCATACAGAAAGTTAGTACACCAGTTATTGATTTAAAAAAGCAAGCCAAACCGAAATCCTATATATTCAATTCACATGTGATGCAATCCTGCAGGTAAATACCCATAAAACAAAAACAAAAAAATGTTAAAAGTACACAGTAAAAGACTTTTACCTGGAGCAATAACAAAATAATGGTGTGTAACTTACATGGCCTAAACTCTTCCTGGAAGAATTTTAATGCTAAAAACTCTAAATTTATCGTGCTGTCATTTATATCAGCATGATTAAAGCACTAGAAATCATGATAAAAATGTTTAATTTAGCAAATATTGCCAGTACTAATTTTACTAGCATACATAAGTACATATACCAAGGTTGAAGGACATTACTTCTCGATGTAGGGTCCTTACCCTGATTTGACAGGGTGGAGCCAAAATCATGAATTAAATTATTTTACACATTTGTAAAATGTAGAACGTTTCGCAATGACATACAGGCTGTGCATTTATTACTGATGGATCTGGTGTACAATTTGAGTAGACTTATTATGAATACAAGGGGAAAAGGTGGCCAAAGTTATTTATTCTTCAAAGCTAGGTGTTAATTATTCATGGAGTATACAGACTGGGTTTATGATATCATGATTCTTTAGGATCATAGACAAAATAACAGACAATTAAATCTTTAACATACATGACTGTACCAATATACCTGACTTGCCACTGATGAAGCAAGTAGGCCTACGATCACAAGAATAAGTTTGCCTTGTTGTATTCCCATCATGTTGGATATTCCAAACAAGCTGAAAAGAAAAGTGTAGGGATCAATAGAAACTCCATTGATCATTGTAAATATTGTTAATTCTTTAATTTTAAGAAATTGAATTATTGATTCATTCTCAGCTCATAATGTGCTTATTGCATTAACCAGGTTACTCCACATTGAGAAGTTACTATGAGGGGGCTACTGGTTATACTGATCTTAATAATAATTCATGACCTATATCACATCCATTGAAAGAGGAAAAAGGGCAAGCACAGTCATAGCAAAATAATTCATTCTGCCTGCTGAATTGTGTTATTTTAACGCCGACTTTTATGTTGTCACCTTGTACCTGCTTTACAAGTAGGCCTACCTGGCCTATGTGCACACATGTACCTGACTGCTAGTTACTGCATGCTGTCACTAGCTGACATAGCATGCACCCACAAATTATTGCCGTCCCTGATGAATTACGGGAGGGAACAAAACCGGTCAGACCAGATTTAATTTTTGAGGCAAGTTACAGCTGTAGGCCTAGCCCAGTGAAATTTGCTTGTATTTGAATATAAATGTCTTTCGCAACAAACACTTCATTCATAATTTGAAAACATCATGAATTTCTGACTCTTAAGTCTAATTTTCTGATAACATGGTCTTGAGGTATCTATACAAATTCGTGTCATGAACCTACCATCAATCCCTGTTGGTCACTGTGCATAACAATTTCATAGCTTCGTGCCATGAATGAAAGAGTTAAAAGTCTGGACAAAATTATCTCTACAAAGGGACAGACAGATGAACATGGTGCCCCCCCCCCCCATCATTGTAGGGCTTCTGATAAAACTAGGCGCAGCTGCAACTAATAGGCATAAAGATCCTATCTAAATGAGACAACCAGTGGCCATTTTGGAGTCCGGGTAGGTGTAATAGTAGTATTTTATTGACCATGGTCCAGAAAAGTGCGGAAGTAATTACAGTGCATACATGCGAGATTGAATATTAAATAAGAATAGTACATAACAGAATTACATCATTTATAAAACACTAAAATATCATGAATCATCTGAAACGTTTCAATATTTTTAGCATGCATACTGTTCTTTTCTTATTTTTCTACTTTCTCTCTGTTGACTTTTCCACATGCACATCTGCTTTTGTTGAGCCCTATCTCCAATGTCTTTTATGGATTTCTTTCCCCAAGGGCTTCTCTCTGATGTGGGCCTCCCTTCTCTTCTGCATGTGCACAGCTCGACGCTCAGTATTGGTATCCTTGCGCAGTCTATATTATATTTACTGCTATGCATTACTGTTCTTTTAAGGGCCCATTGTTCAATAAATGAAGCCACAAAAAAAAAAAAAAAAAAAAAAAAAAAACATTAGGATACAGTCAGATAAAAGTAAGGGAAGATTTATTATCCAAATTTTAGGTATTGAGATTAAACCAGCGGATCAAGAATTGCTCTTATGTACAGCTGATGCAGTGTGTGCATATAAGATGATTGTTTGTGACAGAGTGACTGTTGTGTATGTGCACTCTGTCACGACCATGTGTATGCTATGTTCATGTTGCCGTTCACATGTATGAAGAGTTTGCACATGAAGACCAAAATAAACGAATGAAGTATGGCCAACTGCATAAATTTACTAGAGTTTATTCCAAGGACCTTGTCATTGAGTGGAAGTCCCAAAATGAAAAATTCGTGAAATATCTGGAATCTATAGCAACATTACGGAATTTTAAAAAAACATATTCATGTACTCCTTCCACAAGGAATATTTGTGCCAAATTTCAGCACAACCTAAGCAACCGTTTGGAGACAAAAAGGACATTAAGCTGCAATTCAGACAAAATAGAAAATAACCCCATCGCCATCCCTAGTGAACAAATTTAGGAGATATCTAGTCAAGGTACATATGAGCACCACCAATTTTTATGGTAATTTGGCTGCCGGCTTTAAATACAAATCCGAAATTTAATTGTGAATGGATGAAAGATCATGGCGGATGGACGGCAGATGGCTGACCATCCCTGAAGCTGAGCTCTGACTGACAAGTCAGTTAAACTAAAAATCATTTTTTAAAAGAACAAATTTACAGTGTCATCTGGTGAACAAATTTAAGCTGTCATATACAGCCCCGCATTGTATAAAAACAACCATACTGTAACAATATAGTTTGGAAAACCTTTTGGCCCCCAAGGGTAAAATTTGCCACGTTACTCACAATTCCTGGAGTTATTTGGCCCATGATAAAACACTTTGTCTTCACAGTCAGTGGTGGTATATTTACGCCAATGGTGCTATCCCAGTGGCGGTAACACCACTGACAAATCAGGAAAAAATACCTTCTGGTCTCTAACTGATGTTCTAAGTTAAACACCTTCAACAGCAGTGTGCACTCGGCCACACTCTCCTGATGTTTTGGAAATTTTTTCTTCAAATGTTTACATTTCTCATGAATCACAATGCCAACACCACTGACCGTGAAGAAACCATCCCTCACTTTTAACAACATATATTGCCAAAATTTGAAAAAAATGTAATAAGCAAGCTACTTACGCAAATGAGGCTCTCTTGCAGCTTCCTTCAATACCTCCTCATAGTGGTAATTGTTGGAACTAAAGGAGCCATCATTATTTATATCAATATATCATCAAAAGTAACACCACTGACACAAATTCAAGTACCACCTTATTCAGACAGAACTTCGAAACATGTAGAAAAAGAAAGGTGTAACCTTCTGCTTCTGACAAAGGGTATTTCCATCATGTGCAAATAATGATATTGTAGTCCTCTTTCTTCACAGACGAACTACGTAAAAGCTATAAATCTCAAGAGTAACACATGAATTTTGTCAGTCCCACGGATATTTTGTGTCTCTACAAAGAATTGCATTAGAATATTTCCAAAACCTAAACTGTTTTAATGCGAAGTATTTATATTGGATTATAAAATATAACAGAGATTGTCCCAGGATAGTCTATATTTTAAGCAACTATCTGGTGATAGGAAAATCGCATTTATTGTAGATTCTCCCAAATGGCGAAACGACTACAGTCGTGATTAGCACTGTAAGGGTTAACAGACTCGATCTCCAGGAGTCATCAGATACAAATGAGTACATGCAGCAATAAAAATCGGCCAGCTAGCCTATGGAAGATAGGGCAGTTGACCATCAACGGGCGAATAAAGATTTAAATTATCAGACAGCCTGCAAGTATATCGTTATCACCAAGCTAAGACATGGGGCTACATTTACTGCTTAAAGTAATCAGACTTTGATTAAACTTGAATATACCTCTTTGTTCTAAAGCTATATCTGTGGTATTCCCGCTGTAACTGATATCATTGGAAGACCTTTCGAAGCTTATATAGTGGTCCTATTTAGCTGGTAGATGTCATATTGGCAGACGAAACTCATGTATTCTGGATGTACAAGACGTATAAAGTTTCCTTTGATTGTGCAAAATTCATTTGAAAGCCTTTCATTGTGGAGGAAGGGAAGCTTTATTGTAACACCCATTGGACTACCAGAAATAAGTAATTCTGATAGAAGTTAACCTGTACCATTACCAAAAATGAGTAAAATGACATAGACTGGTGTTGATCCCAACTGATTGTCTTCAGAAGACCCATAACTTGATACGCAGAATGCCAGATAAGTGTATCTTTAACTATGTACGCTGCATATAACATCTGGCTGGTTTATAAGGATA
Organism: Hermodice carunculata; assembly: GCA_964020975.1. Taxonomy (NCBI): domain Eukaryota; kingdom Metazoa; phylum Annelida; class Polychaeta; order Eunicida; family Amphinomidae; genus Hermodice; species Hermodice carunculata. The sequence continues at coordinate 73,653,667 of OZ026618.1, forward strand.
CTGCAACATACCGACTGCACAATCTTCAAAGTTTACCAGATTGTTTTGTTGCCTGTACGAACTTCAAAAAAGGAAACAGCCTTTTCCCCCATAGGTATGTCCTTATCTTGCTTCTGGCCGTTATAGGAAACCAGGGATTGCCTTTGATCAATGTCACGTGTAACTAAAACTCCTTTCCATGTAGGAAATCATTGATTTAAGCTTATATGGGCACATGTATAAATGTACATAATAAAGTTTAAGAAGTAACTGCCAATATTATGCATCCCTTTAAAACTTTTGCTCAAAGAATGGGTACACCTCACAGGCGCTCACAGTCAGAGCATTAAGCGAGAATGGGGGATGCTGTGTAGGCAATCATCATTATGGCCTTATGGTCTATGACTTCTTGGGCGGGGGGTTGTCAAAAAGATCATTTTTGATCCCAATTTTTTGGTTTTGAATCAGTTATTAAAATATTAAACCCTGGAAGAACAAGAATTCATATCATTTGAGTTTGTATTAAAATGAGCACTGTTCTTAAAATTAAAGCCATTGAATACCACTCTAAAGTTTTTCTTCCATGTTCAACACATAAACTAATCACCATTTTGTCACAATGATAGGATTGATCCCCTGTGGCGATTACTATAAACCATCCATCAAAACATCAACATCCTACATAGTATATTTAGTGAGATGATTCCAGTCTGCAGCTTTTTTTTAATGCTGAATTAAGCATTACATGATCGTGTCACAGTTATGGGATATATATCTATTGATGATGACTATAAACCATCCATTCAAATATCAAAGCCCTACATAGTCTATTTTGGCGAGATACAACCCAATCAGAAGTTTTTCCTTAATGTTAAATCAAGCACGAGCCGATCAGTGAAGTGCTGAAGTAATTGGGTATGTCTTTAGTGATGCATATCTTGAATCATCTACCCAAATATTAAAACTCCACCTGGTTAATTTTGTAAAATAATGGCAATAGGAAGCTTTGTTGATGGAAAGACACAAACCCGGAAAGCAAGTGCTTTACTGTTGCTATCAGGTACGCTGGCAATACAAGAATTGTGCACTTTTGACCCTTACTTGTTGTACAATCAGTTACTTCTTTGACCCGAAATTAAGCTGGACCAGGTGTTTACAAGTATGGATGGAAGTGAGCTTATATTGGTTGTACCAAAATTGTTAGTCTTGACGATCGGTTGTGATATCATCAATGATTGGGTGGGCAAGACCAACAAACTATCGATTATAATTAGTTAGTCAAAAAGCAGCAGCAAATTCAGATTTAGTCACATACGAAAACCCATAGCCATTATAAAAATACTGCCTTGCACTAAAGCGGACCATTGAAAAACTTTCGGTAACGATGAAAAGCACTAATGCAGGATCCCTATGATTGAAAACATTTTAAGGAACAACACCACTTTGAACTGTTTGGTTTCCTCTGATTTGCTAGAGTCGTGCCCCCCCCCCCCCCCAAAGGAGGCCATCTTCTCTGGGCCACTTCTCAATGCCACAAAAGTGAGGCAACCCCACTAATGTGGCCCCCTTTTTTATTACATTTGGGGTGGCCTTCTTAGAGGGGAACCAGTGTGTACTGTTTTATTGAAGTGAAGACTTTAAAGAAAATATTTTGATCATATTGAGTGTTGATTTTCTTGCTTAGTTGCTTTTTACAGTGCTTACAAATGACTGGCTTTCAAATATACTTGATCAAATGCGCACATCACAACAAATTATGGAAACTTGTTAGAGTTACTTTCTACACATATGTGGTTAAAGATCGTCCCATAGAGTTTCTTTGTCATTTGTTTTTCAGCTGGAGGTCTTCAACGTCAAGGTGCAGTCAAATAAAGGGGGTATTTTATCTTCATTTTTTTTTGATAATGTGATATCTCTCTCGAAAGATGTCACCCTCAATTTCAATTTGTGGCCTCCAGTGATCGTTTGCACTTTCGACCTTGCGTCAGGCATGAATGACCAAAACCGGGAATCGAAACCGAGGGCCACAAGTAATCTCAATGCCCCAAAAACACACATTTTTGTTATATTTACAATGTATGTGCAGGCTGTATATATAATATACACTGCACCAAGTACTTCAATGCATGTATTGCAACAACTGCTCACCGTATGCGGTACACCAAAAAATCATCGTTTTCTCATTATCCTCGTTAATTATTTCCACATTTTATTTTATTTAAATTTTTTTATTTTTCGGGGGTGGGGGTGAAGAGCCACCAAGCCATGTTTGTTACGTGTGCCAGCAGCTGCTATGCGTCAATCATGGATCTATAATGGTATCGAGTAATGGACTTTTGTCCTTTTGTATTATCCACCTTTGGCAACACTAGCAATATTTTTGTAAGATAGGAACTTCAGAAAGTACAGTCTCCGAGATAGCATTAGTTTTATTACAGTGTAACCTGCAAAGAGTCAGGCCATGGTCAATGGCCTTTCTCTACAGCAGTACCTGCAATTAAAAACCACTAAGTCGAGCAACCACCTGGTCAAAACGAGCAGTTTTCTCATGCATGGACACCTTTACAATGTGACCTCAGGCCAATGCCCAACTGCAGCATGCCACCAACAACCAATAAGATTATCCCATAAACAACCACTCATTTGACCGAAGGTGGGGGGGGGGCAGGAAAGGAAGTCCGTGGTCATTGTATACAAGCATAGGCAAGTGTGTGAAAAGAAAATCTGACCAATTCGTGCCCTTAAATTGCCGTTAAGTAAATTCAAACGCAGCATTTGATATCAACGTACTGTTAATATGAAATAACAGGTTCACAAAACGGTTTTGTTGCAGTTGCATTGGCACACGAGCTATTACGTTTCCATTTTCACCCTTTCCAGTCATGAAAACTGAAGATAAATAAACCGAGTAGCTATACAAAAAGGCGTAAGCAACAGTAATGCAAGTATGCTGTGCACCGTATGCCTAAAAACGCACTGAAACTTCATTCAACATGGAGAATGACAGACACGGAACACATACATGTATGATTTTACCATGTTCAAGCAGGGAATATGTACTTTATTTACATGTATACACAGTGGTATGAGTAACATTGGTTGTGGGATACTGGCTTTGTGGTATAACTAGACAAGCAGTATCGGTGCTCTCGCACTCAGAATATTTTCATAAGCTTGTGATTATGATTATCCATTGTTTACAAAATGGATATTAAAGACGCTGGCAATGTTTCCTTGCAGTTTGTCAGGTACACAGAATATTTATATTGTTTTAAGGAAAAATATCTAAATTATGGTGTTGATGTACACATGTTTTACTGTAAATATGCACACTAAGACAATATCGAAGAAATAAGCCTCATATATTTGTTAAGTATGCACCATGTCTAATTAAGCTGCCTTTCGGCAACACAATAATAATCCTTTGTACCTTTTAGGTATCACACCAATAAAAATGCTGGTAAAAATTGCAGATTGTTTGGTTTTAGATTTTTGTGACCAAGGTTTCTGCATGTGGTGAGTGAACTAATACCGTAGCTTATGGAGCTGTAGTTCCGGTCAACATTTTCTTTCTATTCTATTTCTGCCACTAGACTTTCTTCTCTTAAATTCTGGTGTTCCTGATCCACTGATCATGAGAAATTGAAGCCAAATTGTTGAAATATTCAACAATATTTGTGCTTTGGCCGTAAATTTAGTCTTGATGAGACTTGTATATTTTCAAATTGCGTATTGCTTTTGAAAACAGGGTTCTGCCTTTTAATCTTTTATTTTGCACTTGCTGGATTCATAGTCTGGGTCTGCTACAGACCTGGATGTTGCGTGACAGTTTTCATGGTTACCTTTATCATGCGCTTTAATATTGGGGCTGACTTCTCACAGTTTTTCATGGCCCAGTCTTTGCAGATTCTGATAAAGCCAGCTTTAGTAAAATGGGTGCCGTGTTACTGCTGCTTTATATTTTGGACCAGTTGTCACATTTTTAACTTCCTTGGTAATTTATAGTGGCATGCCAGGTGTCGTAGCTATGCTTAACATCAAAGTTTTTAGTTTCAAACTTTGTTGTAGAGGCAATGCTGTCATGTGTATTAATCATAACTGGCACTCCTTCATTTTCCAATTCATCAAAAATCCATTAAGTTCCCATCAGTTCAAGCTTTTATCTTGAAATGTCTTCATTTTTGGTCACATGAGGTATCTTGATTAGCCCCCACCAAGACAGAAAACATCCTTATCTTTCGCATTTTTCCTCCAACCATGTCTTGCATGTCAGTACATTCATACCTGTCTGCTCAGAAAATATAGCATTGCGCACTTCCTGGTTCAGCGCAAGATATATCAAATCCCTTGCCTTCTTATCTGTAGCTTGCAGATACATATTTTACATGCTTCGTAGAAAGGTATCCCCTACAAAAAATCCCTGCAGTCTAACAGATACTTTTGTACAGAACATCCAGTATACCAGACATCAGGTAAGCATGTACCATGCTTACATTCCAGTAGTTTGCCACCTGTCATATGTAGGGACGACATCCAGGTGAACTGCCTACAACTTGTTGAACAAGTGAAGTTAGTTGAACAGCATGATGGAGGCAGTTTCCTTTTATCACATTTAGGATTGCATCACAAGTTTTATCATGTACCTGAATTTGTTTAATTAAATGTTCCTGACTCCAGTTGTTAGATACGTGTCATGTGTTGATTCGTCAAAAGTACAATGCTGGTAGGAGTTGACAGTTGGTTCCCATATCTCATTACTTGCCTTATTAGCAGCTTTTGCTCCATAATATAAAAAATAAAAGTCCATAATTGTTTGTAATACCTCATAACTGTTGGTATTTGCCGTGTTTCCTATGCTCTGGATAGACTTAATTTTGTCTATCTTCTCAAATAGTTTGTCAGTTTCGTCAGATGTTGAAGCATAAAATTTCAGTGTGGCCTCTTGCTTTGCATCCCTACACATGCGTCTAGCTTTGTTCATTTTTGAATTTTTGTGCTTCAGGCTGGTGAGATGCATACAGGTTCCTTGGATTGACTGCCTGTTGGTCTAGTATTCTTCCAGCATTTTGGGGCTTGCTTACTTCCATGCTTGTCTGATTTTCCATACTGCATCATACTTGAGTACAAAACTGTATTGCTTTTTAAAGATTGTATGGAAGTAGAAACTGGATTTGATCTTGGAACTCTTTGCTTGCATAAACACGTGTACGAATTGCATCCAGGTTTACACATGAGAAACAATAGGGGAGGGAAATTATAGGTCGATTACAGATATGGTCAGAATTTTGACACTCTTACCCTGGTGACAGGATGTAATAGCAGTACCATCATGAAGATTGAGCATGTAGCTAGTTTGTTTATACTAAGTCTAATTATTTTCAGGTTATCATAGTTTATATATGTAGAGGAAAATGGTGACGAAAATATTGCTACTGTTTTCATAATTTCACATTCTAATCAAATGGTTAGGTTATTTTTGACAAAGTCAATCCACATTTATGATACCATCTTACAGATAACCTCCTTGTAGGAGTTATATTGATATATCAGGGCAGGTCACCTAGGTCTTGGTCATTTACATTCTTCAGATGTATCTTGTAATATCAGCAGGAATTTTAGGGTGCAGATTATCTTGTATCTTGAATACACAAGATAAGTGTCCATCACAAAGCACAATTAAACAGTGAAAACAGCTCTCATCAGGTTGGAAAATAGACAAAACACATATTATACGTGTCACAGATATACAGTGGCTTGCCATACAAGCTTTTTGTACCCGTTATGAATAGGATTTAGAAGAAATCCCCATTGCTGTCTTTTGCAATAGTAACCATCTGAAGATACATTTTCACACTGTGCACAATTGTTTAGTTTTAGAGGGCAAGTATATGGTTTTAGGGATGCATTGGTTCCAAGCAGAACTGAACAGTCAGATTGTAATTGAAGCTATGTAGGTCAGCTGATAAGGCATCTTGGCCTTCCCAGTCATTGTATCTTGAGTGTAACAATAGATTCGTCCAGGTATTTCACAAAACTACATATATGACAAGAGGGATTATGACAGTTGAAAGCATTGCTACTAGCAAAATCACTTGTCACTTGGATGAATACAGACCGTGCAAGACTGTGTAAGTACGTTTGGTATGAACAAGCTGGGGACAAACAAAATGTCTGAACAGAAGGTCTAAAAAATTCCTCACGGCACAGTTTCAATTATGTCTGTACAGATAGTCTAATGTCTGTTGCTATAAACACTTTTTGTTTGGATATGATGACAAGACTAAAATGTTTTATTGCTGCTGCTATTCAAAGGGCTTCTACCTCACAAGGTATACAATCCTGTTGAGACATGTAGCTTTTACTTTAAAAACCTGTTGATTTCGGGGGGGGGGGGTGCATAAGATACATTGTTAAAGCAATACCACATTGTCTCACAGAGATATCTGAGATTATACACAATTCTTCATCTGGACACGCTTCACTGATTGTTTCATTGTCAGTAAGGGCAGATTGTGCAGAATCGAATGATTTACATAAATCACCAGTCCCTAATATTTCATAAGAGGTTCACTGACGGTCTTTTATCTCTTTTAGTGGAACTTATATAGATGCACAAGTTGGAAAAACTCTAGAAAAAAAAATTACAGGCACCCATGAATGACCTTAGACCTGTCACTTTTTCGGAAGTGGAACAGAAACACAAGGTAGCTAGCTCATGAATAACCTAAGACCTGCCACCGTTTCGGAAATGGAACAGGAACACAAGGTAGCTAATTTATGAATGACCTAAAACATATCAGCTTTTTGGAAATGGAACAGGAAGACAAGGTAGGTAATTTATGCAGACTAGCTTCAAACTGTCTAAGATTCCATCTTTATCCTAAAACAGTTGTGGACTTCGAGCATACCACAGTTTTTGAAACAGGAAGACAAAGATAACTTCTGTAGAAAGCAGATATCACAAGTCTTCAGCTAGACAATAATTCTCCATATGTATAACCTCCACAATAGAGGCCATCAGCTTGTTTGACAAATGTCTTACCTTCATGAAATAACCAAGAACACGACATAGAAACTCGTCTAGATCCGTTTTTGACCCTGGGATACCGAAGGCAGCACGTGCATAAACACATTCTACGCAAAAGTGGTAGCTACTCCAGACTACTTCATAGAAACACGGAATACGTGCATATGAAAAAAAAAGCATTTGTGAGATCTCTATGGACTTGATATTTCCATGCGGCAATTTATAGCAAAGTTAAGTTTACATCAGGTAATATAAAGCATTGTGGTTTACTAAATTGATCCATATCGGTGATAGCTGTGACTAAATGAGACCCCTCATTAAAGTTTGTCACTGAGAAATAAGAATTCACATTTCAACTTGAATATCAACATCCTCAGGGCCAACAAATACACCAACTTCATTAAATGTTTTGTAGCTGTCAACAATATTGAGGAAATATCCCTTTCCTCTGAATAAGTTGTACTGGTTCCATTTTAGAGTGGAAGACATTGTATGGGATTGACAAGCTTCCATGACTCCGTCACCTCTGTCTATAGTATAACACAAGCCATGGCATTGGTGGAACACATCCAAGTGTGGGATTGACAAGATTTAATGCCTGTGTCAGCACTGTCTATTGAAACACGCAAGCAGTGTCGTTGGTGGAACACATCTAAGTGTGAAATTGATAAGCATTTACTTCCATGGTACTTGACTGTTGGTATAAATGGAGTTTATTTAGCTCATAATCTTCAGAATGATGAACTTCATATACAATGTCATTAGCCCTGTCATCTTGAAGATCATGATCACCAGGACTACATGTACTTTCTTCTATCACATGGTTTGTCTTGCATGAATCCTCAATCTTCTATCACTTTCAAGCAAGAAAACCCCAAACGTTTGTTAAAGAACTGATTGTTTTTAAGGTCTTCCTGCCTGCTTACAAAAGGGGGCATAACTTCGAGAACTGCTCCTTGTCACACCTCTCTGGTTGTGATTTTGAATTTCTAGTCTCCCACACAGAATATAATACAAAATGTCGCTTCAATGACAAAACTAAATACAGACTTCAGACACAGCTACACCACACATGTTAGCCATACAAGTCTGCACCCACTGACCTCACTATTGTCCCCAAAATAGAGTCACCAGTCCAGAGAAAAGCAGAGGTCTTATGCTGACCACTCCCACCACAGCATTAGTATGAACAACGTTAGATAAAGCACAATTGAAGAGCAAGGTCCTTTTTATTTTATTTAAGCCTGTAAGCGGTAGAAGTAGTACACAGGCACAAAAAAAAAGTGATGGTACAGAGAAGAATGACAATCAGCTTGACCCAAATTTATGTCTTGTACATAATAATCACACAGCAGTGTCCGTAATAACATTTTGGCCAATCATATTAAAAGTACCAAAAAAATATAACAAAAATTAACTGTCAACGCGATAGAGTAAATAATTCTAATTACAGCAAACATCAAACAAATGGTATTTCCAGATAGTTTATATTCAAGAAAACTAACCTGAACATCAACAGATCACAAAGGTATTTTTTCACAAATATGTTCAAATATGTGAAATAGTCACCAAGGCTCATTAAATATGTAACAAGTTGGTAAGTTCGTTTTACGTTTTCTGAAAAAAGCACAGTGAACTTCTTTGCAAGGTGGCAAGGGCGTATGGAATCTGTAGGCGAGAAAGGGTCAGTGTGGTCAACAGGCAAAGCAGTATTGCTAGCTGACAAGTAACAAATGGTTTAGTCGAAACACCTTGCAACGCTGTGAATGATGTAAAACCCTTGTCAATGTGCATCATTTAGAAAATAAATTCTACGTTCTACCTGACATAAGAAAGTGAGAAAACTATAGCAACATATAAATTTCTATTGGTGTAGTCCAAAGTGTGGTTAAAACAACAATCAATGTTATGTTCAAGCTGTGAGGATCGAATATGACCTTCACTGTAGGGCTCCATACTGCAAATAAATTGTTTTCATGTACCACACATGCAGGTATCGTGATCATAGCGCATCAACATAGGTGTTGCTTTGTGACTAATGAATATCAGGATTGAGCCCATAAACCCCTCTGCCTCAAATAAATCTGTCATTTTGAAACGAACGGCCCCAATGACTGACCATATAAATGCACACACATATCGTAATATGAGAACGTGTTCCCTGTTTACATAGAAAAGCCCAGAGGAACCTGTTGATACGGGAATCTGTTCACACTAGCGCCTCAACTGGAAGCTGACAAAGCTAGATATGTCCTGATGAGCACTTACTGACTGGAAATTTTTAACATTCTCTGTATAAAGACAGATCAGCATTAGGCAGTGGTATTTCACATACAGGACGTTCCTATAGAGCAGTTGCTAACACTGAAAGCCTTTGGGTATCATGCTGGATCTTCGGCACCTTGCGGTGTTCCATTGAAACATACTACAGACGTATATGGCCTGCTGATGAAACAGAAAACTCCTTTCTGGATGCTTTGCAACAGCCAGCATCCTCAGCCATTGCATGCAGCCATCAAAGTCTACTAATTATGGATGATTTTAATGACAAGTGATCTGAACGGGATATCAAAGATGAGGGCAAGAATTTAGACTTGTCCCGTTTGTGCACATAAGGATGCAAATATTGCATGCTTTCATTCAGCAAACAATGGTCTTGTTTTCTACAATTCCATTTATCTGTAATTCATTCATTTGTAGCGTTTAAATCAGCAAAACTTCACTATCAGTGAATTTTAACGTTCCACAAAATCAAAATTTCTCTTAGTGTTCATCCAAATTATAAAAAAGAGCAAGTTAGTCTAAAATGGTTAAAATTGTGCCTGTAAAAAACTATCCTTCTGTCTCAAGTGCATCCAAATGTATTGCCAATGGTTGATGACGCAGAGTGGTATAAAATATCTTGAAAATGTGAACTGCTTAGTTAGTCTGTCATTGTTAAGACCAAGTGCATCTCTCTCCATGTCCTCTCAGAATAATCTTGATGGACTAATAAAGTATGAATCAGTAAGGTGAGGTCACAAAATTGACCTAACCAATCATCCTTTTGTCCAGGTCCAGCCACTGGTCTGGATGGCTTCAGTACCCTATAGCTCCAAGACACAGCTTTCAGTACCAGGAAATTGCTTAGGGATATCTATAGCCAGTCTCTTGCTGAATCTACCTTTTGGAGACTCATAGAAGTCAATTCCACCTTCCTGTAGTAACAAAATGTTAAAATAATAAAAAAAAAAAAGAAAAGAAAAAAGGTGACAGTCAGATTGAATATCTAGTAACCGGCCTAGCTACTTAAATAATAGATCTCAATTTGTCGAAATTAATAATATTAAATCCCCAACACTAGAAATCACTACTGGAGTCCCCCAGGGATCTATTTTGGGTCCTCTTCTGTTCCTAATTTATAGCAATGACCTGTCCCAAGCCAGCAGCTTTAGCTCAATTATATATGCTGATGACACAAGCCTATTAAACACTATATGTAATTTTAACTATGAAACAACACCCCCATCCACACTAACTGAAAAAGTTAATAAAGAATTATCCAAAGTAAGTGACTGGCTTGCTGTGAACAAATTATCTTTGAATGTAAATAAATCAAAATATATGATCTGCCACACAAAACAGAAACACTTGCCTCTTCATCAATTACCGGATGTTATGATAAATAACCAGCCATTGAACGAGTTGGAGACTTTAGTTTTTTAGGTGTCTTAATTGATCATAATCTTAGCTGGAGCAAAGATGTTAATTATGTATCAAATAAATTATCCCGAGTGTGTGGCATACTCTCTAGACTAAAAAACGTACTGCCCCAAAGTATATTACAACTGATTTACAATGCCTTATTTTTACCACATTTGAATTATGGAATAACTACATGGGGGTTCCACTCTTGCAGTAGACTTGTAAAGCTGCAAAAGAAAGCGATTAGATCTATCAGTAATAGCAAGTACAATGCTCACACATCTCCTATCTTCAAAAAACTTGGTCTTCTTAAGTTCTGTGATATATTCAAGCTATCTTGTATCAAAATATACTACAAGTACAAAAACAATATGTTGCCTAACTATTTCAATGATATGCTCAACTATCACCAGACACAACGCACTGATAGACCCAGAAGAACTGTAACAATACCACGTAGATATGATGCAACAGAGCATAATATTCCTATTTTAACCCCAGTGATCCCGATACTATTTACAAATACTAAACTTAATCGATTGTGTTTAAGACATAAAATACCGGATTTAATTAATGAAAATTACTTACCTGACATAGTTATGACAAAACTTGATACACACTCCTTGAAAGGCTTCTCACAATATGCTAAGAACCATATTATTAACTACTATGAAATTAACTGTAACATTATTAATTGTCACGTCTGCAACAGACAAAATTAGTCATATGTATTATTATTGTCACTTTGGTCTATCAACTTAAGTTTTGTAATCTCTGTTATCATTCAGCCTATAGTAATGTGTTAGAAATCTTATAGCGTATGAGTTTAAATATAGTAATTAAATATAGTATATCTTTACGGTGGCCTACATGTCAGCGACTCTTCGGAGTCTTAATGTATGGTCTCCTGGTTTTTAAACATATAAATTTATTCTTGTAACACATTGTGTAATTTTGTTTAGACCAAATAAAGCTATTCTATCTATCTATCTAATGTGCACTCCATAATATAATATCTAAACCTTAAAATATTTTGTTGTAGTACACAGTGGAACTCGTTGTTGAGGGCTGAAACTGAGCAGTGTTTCTGCATTGTGTACAGAGTTTCATAATACATAACATACATTAAACCAAAAGCAACAACGAAAGCGCCAAAAAGCATAAAAAAACAAACCCCAACAATTAAATTAGAGGCTGTGCTCAGCTGCCCGATAGATTCATTGCACTTGTGGCTCTGTGAACTTGAGACAGGATCAAGGTACGTGTACTGAGTATGTCTGGCCTTTATGGAAGAACACCTGCAGGTGCAACATCAAGCTCCCAGTTTAGGAAGTTCTCAAGTTATGGTGACGAGTACAATTCATGTATTTTGCACTGTGATCCTAAAAATGAGGTCAAGGTCACTTGTACTCTCTAAACGTGACTTTTTACAGAGAAACATTAACATAATTAACATCAAGGTCCTAACTCAATGCAGATTTCAAGTTATCACGTTCAGAGTAAATTCCATGTCAGTTCTCCTGTGACCTTGAGAATGCAGTCAAGGTGCAAAAGCTACTGCAAGATGACCACTTGCAAAAAATAGGCAGACACTTATAAAAGGTACATCATTACCACGTTTGACCCAAATCTGGCCAAAATTATACAAGTAATAACCATTTCACCAAATCACCATTGTAGATTTTCCTATTAAAGCTTTTTTAAAGATTATCTACAAAAAATAAAAAATCCAAAAATCACTGGAGCGTGACCATTTGAACAAACTTGGTAGACTTACTCACAGTTCTATGCCATAAAATTTGAAGTTAATCTGATTCACATTTTTTGAGAGCTCCAAATTCAAATCCAAAAATCGCTAGGGAATAACCATTTGAACAAACTTACTAGAGACCAACCCAAAGTACATTGCCACCAAGTTTCAAGTCAATCTGGATATTGGTTTCTTCGGAGAAGTCGAAAAGGTGAATAAGCATTACTCCATTAGATTGCCCATTGATTTACATAGTAATCAACGGGCAAAGTGCATATACCGATAATTATCCGAATGGAAAAAAAAATGCTTAAAAATCACGAATCCACAGTAGTGCCACCTACTGTAACCTTAGTTTGACCCTTCCACAAGGAACATATACACCAAGTTTCAGCTTAATCAGAGTAGCAATTTTGGAGAAGTCGAAAACAGTATAAAAAACCGCCGTAAATCATTAAAAAATTGCAAAATTGCACATCCACCTGGTGAACCAATAAAAATTATGAGTCTCTATAAGTATGTGTGTGTGTGATATAAAGCAATCGGGCGAAGGGTTTTGGAGATTTTTTTATGACCCCCCCCCCCAAAAAAAAAAAAAAAAAAAACTGGAGCTACCACCCAAGAGCATCCCGAGCAGGTTTGAAGTGAACCTGGCTTACGATTTTGGAGTGGTCGAAAATGTGAATTGTTGACGATGGACAAAGGGCCATAAGAAAAGCTCAGCTGGCTGACAAATCAGCTGAGCTAAAAAGAACAGGTGACATATTAAAAACAAAACAGTGAATGGCTGAGCCAAGTTGCCTTGTTCTCATTCTAACAGCATAGACACCGTCAGATAATCACTAAGTTAGATTAAGACTAATCTACACTCTCCTAGTGTTCATGACACGAGTTTTGATGTGAGAACTCAATATTAAATACAAAAAATAGTGTGCCTAGTTATTGTATTTCATGTGTGTCAAACAATATGTGTCTCTAAATTTCTTATTTTTGTTAACCATTTTTATTAGGTGTCTACCAGCAACCTGATAATTTTTGTAGTTTGACCACTGGATACGCCAGCAAACTTTTAATTGCATCGGACTTAAGGCACTGTATGTTTCAAAATAAATTAAATTATTGTTTGAACTAAAAAAAAATGCATTGCATGTTGGAGAAATACATACATGTACGCATGTAAGAACAAACCGAAGACAAATACTTGAACTAAATGCAAATTAATTTCATTTTAGTTGCGGGTGACAAACAGTAAGCTTGTAAGTATATGATACTATCTTAGCGATCTTATTATGTTTGGATGATTAAAGCTTATATCATAAATACATAAGACCATAAAGACGTGCATACATGCTGTAGACACTTCAGCTAAAGATACCAGGCTAAAGGCCATTTCGCAGGGTTGTTTTCACCCATATTTCTCCTTGTAAGCCTTGACCTGGACTTCAAACAGCACGCAGTAACGCAACTCAATTGTTATCATATCATCAATGAGATAGCCCTTTAGTCAATAGAGCAGGGGCCTAATTAGCTTAATCCCGTTACTTTTCCTTTACAATTTTAAGAAAAAAGTGGTAATTACGTTAATTTTCAGAAATGCTGTGTTGTATTGACACATTGATCATAAAAAATGGCTGACAGAAAGTGACCTTTGTATCTACTTCGTACCATGAATCAAAAGAAACTGAACACAAGCAGCTGTTCTACTAATTAATATATTAACAGATAGTGCAGACAAACATGACCCATATTCATAAATTCCAAACCCAACAATGACAGCAAAGAGATTCCAGAATTACCAAAGTATCAACATGCATCTTCCAATACCCCCAATGTAAAGCAACATATTTCACTCCTGAATTGAGACAGGCAGTCTCCTATAAAATGCAACTGGTGGTTTTAAACCGGTCCTCGCAACCTTTGAAATATTCTTCATTACATACAGACTATAGTGTTTCAAAATGAATAGGCCTAACCACTCAAAACCTGCCAAAAATAAAAAAAGACCTGGTAGGCCTATCGCTTTTTGGTTCTCCTGTCTTGTCAGTCAGCTGAGTTTACCGCATAAGAAGAAAGTAGGCCTACATCGTTTTTGTAATATTTATGAATCTAGAACATTATTAACACAATCCAACTGAAAGTGACAAATAGGTTCGCTGACAGCATGTGCACAGTGATCAGTAACCGGCTTCAAAGAGTGTTGGACTTAGGACGGGAAAAGAGAAGTTGGGGAATAAATGTATTTTCTAGGTAGCTGAGGTGTACATATGTTGTACAGTCTCACTGTGTACATCATGGATCCGTTAAACAAAACTTAGTAAGACAATGATTTGGCAAAGCAAATTTGTGACTTCACATATCTAAAAATACTTAGGCATAAATACTTATCCTGTATATATTGGGTCCATAATACAAAAATAAATTAGACATCTCAGCCACAATATAGTGGCTAAGACGGTTTAACACCTGCACACAAAACGTTTTAGGTTATCGTATGAAAACGAAATTTGCAAAATGGCTCTGTGACGTTGGAAGTTGGGTCAAGGTCACCCATCTCGCCCGAGTCCTTATTCTTGACTATATGTATGCAATACGAAAGCCATATACGAAAAACTTTACACGAGTTATAGCGTGAACACTGTCAGTCTGGCCACACAGAAAGTAATTGCTTTACCCCCCCCCCCCCCCCAGGGGGGGGGAAGCATTAATATCATTTGTCATATGGCTGGTAGGAATTAGCCAATCATAAGGCTAAAAAAGTGTTGATTATATCCCATATCCATTGATTATGAAAAAGAATGTATTATGAAACTTGATAATGCATCATTTTTGGGCTGACCTTCACCCTCAATAATCGCAAAAGGGCCCACAAAAAGAGTGAATTAAGTAAAACGTATAACTCACTCTTCCGAATTAACCCTTTCAATGTCTAACAATAAAATTTGAAATGATTTACCTGAATTTCCATGATAAAAACTTTCCATTCAAGTTCCAGCACGCATTATACCATCAGCCACAAAACTTCTCCGGGTCAGTAGTCTTGATGCAGTAGCATATCATGAACGCACAGCAAACTTTGATTGTGAAATTGTAAAAACACTACAAATAAATACCAA
Source organism: Hermodice carunculata (assembly GCA_964020975.1). Taxonomy (NCBI): domain Eukaryota; kingdom Metazoa; phylum Annelida; class Polychaeta; order Eunicida; family Amphinomidae; genus Hermodice; species Hermodice carunculata. Next base: position 73,669,220 of record OZ026618.1, read on the forward strand.
CATACCTCCCAGTAATGCCGGTGCCGTCATTTCTCTGGAAAAATAATTGCTGAGTTGCAATATTATCAAGTTCAATTAGAGGAACGTCATCTTCCAATTTGTGGCAGGAAGCAGATTCACGAACTACCTGAACGCCTGAGCGAAATCACGAATGAAGTGACTCAGACGTGAAATGACACTGTCACACGTGTGTGAAAGAATTTGATTACGTAACTGACAGATTAAGCGCTTTCAATCATGAAATCACTGATCCGACCTAAACACAAATGACCATTCCTACCAGCCAATGACAAATATGTTATAACATGAAAAGAGACGATTTTGGCTATAACAACTGTCTCGTGGCTTCGCCCTTCGACAGTTATAAGCCATAATCGTCTCCTTTCATGTTATAACTCTCACATAACGTTGGAATATTAAATGAGTGTTTTTGTCTCTATACCACTTTTGTGTTGACATTTGCCTACCTACCTAACTCCATATATACATACATTGTCCAAGAATTGGATATATTACTTATGCACTATCGTCTATGGCTCCCAATCTCTTCGATGTACATGGTCGTTGTCGTCGTTGTTATGCTTTATATCAATTCCGTGGTAATATAAAAACCTTTGTTGAACATTGTGAAGAAAGCCTGTGATTAAAGGATGTGATGCTAGGGGTCAATAGCTTTTCTTAGCGTGGGGTGGGTCAAAACGGTCCAAACCAAAACCAGGAAAGCTATTAACTCAGTCTTATCCTCACCAAAAAAGGAGCAAAAGTGATTTAAATTTACGAAGAAGATGGCTGTTAGTAAAAATTGCTGTGCACGAAGATGGACGGGGCACTGTGATTCTTAATGGTGGAAAAAATATCTATTCCTCAGGCAAATATTGTCGCAAAGCTCTGATAAATCTAAGCAGTAAAAGTGTATATGGGGAGACAAATGGATTCCGAAATAGTCACCACACCCCCTATTGATTTTTGTCTCACAAAAAGAAATATTACTTTTCAACTCAAAGCATTTTGCATGATCGAAAACACAAGTTTAAAGGTCCTCTTGCATGACCATGTTCAACTAACGGTTTGTTCTCACCATACAGTGCGATTCGAAAAAAGTAGATGTGAAAATAATACTTTTATTCACATTTTTATTTTAAAAACTCACTGTGCCTTCAATTATCGCTTTCCGTTCATTAACGACACCCACAAGGCGCGAAAGGCTTGTGGCGTCACATACGCAACACCCTGGCTGACAGGGTAAAATCCCATCACGCTAGCGAGCCACGGCTGTCCAGTTTCACTTGGTGTAAAGATAATTCATTCCCCTGTATGAACAGGATTGTCTTCTTCTGAAAAAAGGGTCACTATATGACCTTGCCCTTCTTCCCAATTGTTTTCTTTTTAGGAATAAAATATGTTTAAACCAACAGGATTAAAAAAAGCAAGTAGAAATATTCATTTTCGTCCCTGTTCCCGCCCAGGATGGGTTGGTCTGTCGCTACTAATTAATTGTTGCAATACAAGTTCTACAGCTTGTTTATATTCCGCCAAAGACCTGAAATTACAGAGAATGTGGACCCAGCACGCTCAATATTTACAGGGACAAGTGGCAAGGCCCTGGGAACCGACCTAATCTACGTAGCAAACGCTTTGTGGAAAGTGACTTTGATTTGTCAAATATGACCATGTTAGGATAGGTTTGGCTAGATGAAGCGGCTGCTGTTGCCTAATACGGTCCCATCACTGGCCAATGGAACGATTCTTTGATCTGGCCAAATTAGGCATTACTCATAAAACCAGGAACAGTGATTCATTGTTTTTTTTGTGTGTGTTTTGTTTTTCTTAACAATGTTTACAAATTAATCTTTAGTATGATTCTGATTTCAAAACTTGCATAAAAGTAAAATACAGCTCTAATAATTCAATGACTGTTACAATGTATCACATAATTATCAATTGAACATCACAGTGTCAACAGTGGTCTAGGATGTTGTTACAAAGTAACATTGTAGCAACATTTCACTGTGTCTAACCATTTAGATTCAATTGATCGAAAAAAGGTGGAAAACATGGATAAACAAGGACTGATCTTGCTCCATACTCGGGACTAGGGTTGAACAGTCTATAACAGGTTGGCTTAGCTGGCCAATGTTATGTGTATGTCCAATTATGAAAGATGTTTTTCGCAGCTGACAATCTGCTAAATGTTGTTAAATAGTTTTCTTACAACACGCTCATTTTAAATGTAAAAAAAAACATCCAGTCTCGTGGCAATAGTTCCACATATACCTTTTTGTTAAGGATCCGGCAACTTCTGCCTTGAACAACAGTAAATTGACAACGAAAAACAATTTTTAAATTCTTTGATGTTATGTTGGACTCCACATTATCAAGGTGCTTGCCTATTACCAACATTGTCTAAAAGTCAGGAAGAATAAATATAATAGAAATGAATACAATAAAAAATAATGAACAAAATAATGGTTAACTTAGTCACGTAACTTGATTACTCTGATACAGTCTGAGGTAATTGCTCTTAAACTACATCACATCCCCCAAGGAATCCAAAAAAGATATACTTGCAATGCTATTAGCAATTCTGAATTTATTGTTTACCTGCTTCATGTCTTTAAATTTTAGGCTTGCCTAAATTTGGTACACGCGTTTCCCTGTGTGTGAAAAAATTGACAGTTCAGCTCCAAGATAACCTGTCAACAATTATCAGTTTTTTTCGTCTAGTTCATGATAGAAATGCCAATAATTTTACAATGAAAAAACCTTTATATTCCCAGACCGCAAACACAGACATATACAAGTCAATGCCGGTCACCTGATCCAAACAGTTCTAACAGCTTCCCAACCCAATTACGAAAGCCATCAGTTGACACTGCTTTAAAGAAGCCAAAAAGAATGTAGAACTAGCCACTTCATGTTACCGCAATGTGTTACCTTTGCAGACAGTTTGAATTTGTATTTAAAATACTACTTATGATTTCTTATTTTCCATCACATCCCATATTATTGCTTATTGCGTAATTTGAATATTTGCATTACATGAACTAAAGAGAAGAACAGTTGTGACCGACTGGGGAACCTAACAAAAAGATTTCATGATATGTTCCAAAAAAGTTATGATAAAAAAAAAAAACTCTCTAGACTTTAAAACTCACTGGAAGGTTACAATTTCAACACTTTTGGCAGAGATCAGCCGAACGTGCAATCACTAAGTTAAATGTGAATCAGCCTAACGTTTAACGAGAAAACATTGTGCATGTGAGTAAGTACTGGAATCACAATTTTTCTGTTTCATGCACAGTTGTCCATTTGAATTACTTTCTGTCTTGAAAAGAGGCTGTACAAAACGGATATTTCAAATCAGTTTCCAGCTTTGATTATGGAGACGTTGCATTTGTCACTGAGATGTATTATTGCGTATTGACTGGACAAGGTTTCCATTATTAACAAAAGCAAATTTCATTGTCTGAACTAGCAGTCTAGCTGTCATTTAATCCAGGAATGATCCTATTCTACGAAACATTCCAAGACGGTGCGAAAGGTTGGAGGCAGTTTCTGTATATGAGGTGTACAAGACAGTGAAATCACATGGCACATCAGTTGACAACACCTTACCTCGATATAGTATATACAGGTATATACTATATGGAAGTTGTAGAATATACCTGTATATTCTTTACTTCGAAAATATTCAAATGTCACGTATGTTCAATATCCATTGTTTGTGATTTACACAAAGCTTTAAGGTGCCAGGGTGGTTTGATCTATGACGGCTGTGCCGAAAAAAATCACAAAATGACTTTTGTTCTCTATTTGAAAGATAAACACCTAAAGTATGTGGTCACCAAACAATTTTTGAAAAGAGAACAATATTTATATGAGAAAATTGATGCAAAACTATGACAAGTTTCACAGGGCCACTGCACGTGTATCTCCCGTTTGCGTTGTTATGGTAATGGTCCACAATGTTTGAACAGCTATCAGCCAGGCTGACCGGCCCCTGACGACAAAGTCGCGTGAATGCAGGGAAAAATCGCTTGATTGATGCACATATCAGTCAAAGAGAGACACACCAAAAAAACTAGTGCCGCTTAAACAACTTTCTTTTTGCTGTTACAGTGACTTATGACATTATTGGCGATCTAGAGGTATTTTTGCACGATGTGATTTTTCTAAATCGAGCTTGAACTGCGTCACACCAGCTGGTCAACTTGACAAGGTTCCATCGTTCTGTCTTCAAAGCTTGTCAAAACTTAACAGGATTAAAAACCTTGCATCACTGAACAATGGACATTATTACCGTGTTTGCAAATGAATTTAATGTTTTCCAAGCTTCCAACCAAAGAGGCTACGCAAAAGGAAAGTCCACTCTGCCTTTTTTGCCAGGTCGATCATCTTTGCGACAATGAGATTATTTGATAGCGATCTAGCTGATAGGCGCACAGTGGGAAGGGGAGGGGGAACAATAAACCCGTGCATGTGTATTACGCGGTCCGGCCGCTTCGGGCTTTTAACATCGCCCATACTCACGCAAAGTATATGCCAGCTTTGAAACATGAGGAGCAGATCTCAACATAATTTCAAATGAATCAGTGGATTTGATATTTCATAAGTCCGAGCAGCACCCTTAGCACGTTGTAAAGGAGAATATTTGAACATGCTCTGAACATCATTTGCGAGTGTATTCGACCGCACCGCAAGCCAACATTTATCAGCTCACCGTTCGCCTGTATTGTCTATTTACCTGTAAGCGTGTACATTTTATTGTAGGCAAACTTCAATACTTGCGAATGGTTATTTCCGTTTGTGTTTAAAAGGGTGATCTCCCTCTCACACGGATAAAAATCCAATTACCGCCTGTTTTTGTCGAAATTTGAATGATAAAGTCCGAATTTACACAAAAACCTAGTTAACTCTGTCCATTTGTGGCGTCAATGTTTCTCTTCGACTGCCATGATATTTTATACTGCTGGAGAGCTCCGGAGTTTGTCTTTTGTGTAACAAGCTCTCCAATCGGTTAAAAATAAATTAAATGCAACAAACAGTTAAATGCTTTGAAGCGTCAGGATTTGTCCATCAAAACACCAAAACGTGTATTTGAAAAGATTAAGACAGTGTCATATCAATTATATATTGTCACTTATTTTGTACTTTACCTTCTCATTGCAACTGCTATATGTATACCGCTGTAAAAAGGGAATGGTAGCAGTACTTCCTTCAAAGGCGATAAACGCCCCGTTACTTTAAAAGTGGTGTAAGTTCATTTAGTTACTAAAGGAACAGTCACCCAGTCAAATGCAAAACTGCAAGAAGTCTTTCCACTTTCAGACAGCTTTTAAAACCTGCGGTAGATATTTATGCTTATATAATAACTGTTAGTCTGGAATCCCCGTCACTAAGCATGCATATGTTACACGCTGATCAACACCACATACACCTAAGTGTTACAGGAGATCGGACTAAAGATGGGCGAATACATCAATGAAATTTCAAATAAATCTGCTGCATAAGTGAATACAATGACATGTTAAACGTTATCTTTAGACAGAGCAACTTAGACGCTATTTCTTTTTGTTTCTTGTTTTCTTTTGCTTGCTTAGTTTTGATTTGTTTCATTAAGCTTTTTATCGAATATGGCAGTCAACTATGTCATGGCGGTACTGTATCAAAGGCATTAATATGAAAATGTGTCCAACTGCAACCTGCCCACAATGATTCGGGTGTGTTGCATGCAACTAGCAGTGCTGAATTATACGAGGTAACCGGCTGGAAAACGTGGTGAATAATTGAGTTCCAGATTTACTTTTCACTTTACTTGATCCTTCTGCATGCAATGCTCTGACATGCAATACCTATCACATAATTGACCTCCCGCACTTTATGGCTGGCCTAAAACTCAATGAATTCTTACTTCCTTTAACAGTTAGACTATGGCATGAGCTAATGTTTGAAATTTGGGAATTCTGTGAATGAAATGCTTTCATATACTTGTTAATAAAAATATGTTTGAACTAAGCATGCTAAAACTGTTACAAGAGATACTTACCTTTAGATAGAGACCATCAAGGGGTGGAAAGTTTTCTTTCCATTTCCATATATGTCCTTCTTGTCTTATTAGATTATATGGTATATTTTAGCTGTTCAACCGAAACCTGTCGTGTCGCAATAAATGGAACTCGGTGAACATAGCTCGTGGTCTGTATCGTTACTTCTAATGTAATATGTAACAAGGTTGTTGTCAGTTCGTTCTCTGCTTGGACATCGTCAAAAAATGAGAGCAAAACCACTTTGTCTCACTTGTCTGGATTTAATGTTTGCATTTTGAACTTATTTTACGATAGGTCCTTTTTAATTTTAGTGCCGACTGAAATTGGCAACTTGAGTGCGTTTTCGGCACCTATGGTACAGTGTTTAAGGTCACAAGGAAGAGCTACCTTTTCAAATTATTAACATTACATATATTCCAAGATGAAGTCCCTTCTGTTCCGTCGCAGCCATCTATATTTGCTTGTTTGTGCAGTGTAAGCTGCAAGCCTTTATACTTGGATTTGTTTAGTCAATACACGTCATTGTTCCCATTGTAGCCGCCCTTATCCCTTGTCATGTGTTGTATTCGTATATTGTCAATATCTAGGATAAAGCAGGACTGGGAACAAAAACATTGCACCCTTAGCACAAAGTCTAATAAATTCCTATTTTACCTTCTTTCGTGTAAATGTATGCTACGGATGGTGTTCATTATGGTAATAAACTGTCACAGTCAACAGTTAATCTTTCCTTTTCAAGTTATATACTTGTCATTTGGCTTAACAAATTCCTGTACCATTTTACACTGGTATGCGCTCCTACAGTAGTGTGTTTTAACATTTGAAATCTAGATAACACATTTTCTGCTGAAAGCTTACCCTGATTTCCTTAGATATAGACTACAAACTACTTACAGATTTTAGTGGTAAAGTACTGCACTTATTGACACATCTGATATGTCGAATGTATTTATTTAAAATATATGTTTTCCATGCAGATATATGTTAAAACATACTTCAGAGAGGCTAACAATATGGAAAACAGACTCCGCATAAGCCTTGGCGGATTATGTTTTGGTTTGAGCAGGTCCAAAGAAAAAGAACACCACCTAGAATATACAGATGACAGAAGAGGAGAAATCCTCCACATTTTCCTGATCATACATTTTGTTCCTTTTTCCGATAGAATGCATCATCAAATTCCTTGTGAGGCACGTCTTATAACTTCCTAAGAATAAAGAATAAGACGTTTGGAGACAGTCCGATTTTGCACTTGCCTAAACTTTGCATACGTAGAGACAATGTCAACATTTTGGCTTTGAAAAGCCCAATTTACCATAACTACCGTTATCGTTTCAGTTGGAAAAAACACACATACATATATTTTGATTTGATTTGAACGTGTTTTTCACCTGAGGTTCGGAACAGCCATGTAGACATATATAATATAAGTCTGTGCATAGCATTTCGGTCGATTCTATTCGAGTATAAGGTACTACTATAAGTCTGTGCATAGCATTTTGGTCTATTCTACTCGAGTATAAGGTACCACTCTCTGATCACCTTTTTTTCATTCTGGTAAAGTTGCCTGCAAGCTTCTTTAAGTCTTCCTCCAGAACGCCTGTTGTTTATTTTCTTGAATACCAAAGCATGATGCTTTGTTATAATCATAGTTAAAAAAAATATAAAGGGAATCCTTGATACTCTGAATTGGCACTGTTTCTCAACATATTGCACACTTTTCTACCACCAGAAATGTAGGAACAAAGCTTTTCTGTATTAAAGGGTACTGAGGTTTATATTCTTTTACACCACAGAATACTGAAGGACCAAAAACATTGCGTATGGAAAAACAGTGATGTCTACATCTTTTACACAGCACAATGCTGAAGGACCAAAGATACTGTGTATTAATTTGAAACGCCATACTTTTTGGCATGACACAATGCCGTTTTGCGAACTGTGTATGTCGACTGTAACTTGCAACTTACATCAACTGAAAATGCAGCCAAGTGCAGTTGTCACTATTTTGAAAGTCACTTTTGTCAACAGCAACTTGGGTAATGTATCTGAAAATATGACAAAAATATGTATGTATGTGTGCATGTGTGTATGTATGTATGTATGTATGTATGTATGTATGTATGTATGTATGTATGTATGTATGTATGTACGTACGTACGTATGTATAAACTCTCTATTTATATTTTAAAGGTTGGCAGTGGGAGAAATCGACATGGAGAATACAGAAAGTGGCTAAGGGTATACTGGGTGTCATTGATGTTGGTTTGTTGAAGGACACTAAATGTTTGGAAAAGGTACTTTCAATAGTACCCGAACGAACATTAAGTTGCTCTAACCTAACCGTTCTTGGAAGGAAGTGAATGAAACTGGGGAAAAGGAGCCATTCACTAAGTAGAATCAGATTTTTACGTGTGCATGCTAAAAAAGGTTTTGGACGACAGGTGTTCAACGAAGAGTACCATGTGCAACCCAAAGCCGTGAACATCTAAAATGCCCTTTACACCATATGGTTGTAGGACGAGGCTTCAAAGCCATTCCAAGTCTCTCTCTCCCTGTAGATACACATACATGCATGCATACATACATAATATACATACAAGCATACACATACACACACTCACACACCTAAGAGTTTATCTTGTACATTTTAATAATGAGTGAACTAATCAAGACTGCCTAGATTATGCTTATCCAGTTACCTCTTCGGGACCAAAGATAGATTTCAATATATATGCCTGATGGTTTGATGACTGTTGACGTCACAGACCTAGGTCACTAGTATGTCATTATTCTTCTTGTGTGTCTTTGGAAGTTAATATGTGTATATGGTTTGCCGCCCTGCCTCTCTCTAGAGTACATTCTCCAGTGCAACTTAAATACAGCATTGCATGGAATTTGTGCTCATGACGGATGTTTGTACAGCAACGGAACATTATGTAAATGTCTGTGAACCAAACTGCTGGCCATTTTTACTGACATATGTCATATTTTAGTTTTTTACTCTTTTTTTTCGTCCGATCTTTCTGCGATTCTCTCTATCTTTCCATCCATCCATCCATGTTTCAAACTCTCTCTCACTCTGTCGCCCTCTGTTTCATCGTTTTTTATGGGTTATATTTTTTACTTCCATTTATGTTTTGGTTATAATTTGTTGACTACATGTACGGGACATTAGGAAGTCTTCGCTGCTTTGTCATTCAATCACCAAGGGTATACTAAGGCTCTGATGTTTTCATAAACCTCAATTGGCTCTGTTTGATTAAGGATGTCAAATTTATAATTTATGTGCAACAATACGGACGTATTATAGAATATATCTGCAATGTTATTTTATGATATACAAAGATTTTATGGAGTTATACTGTAGTAGCAATAGTTAATTTATGAAGGTCTAAATATATGAAATGTATATGTACATCTATATGTAACTGTTAAAGCTTTAATTGAAAATATATGAATGTCATTTTACGAGTAACAACGTTGAATGCCATTCGGATTAGGATATGGCAGGGCATGCTATTTCCATAATTGTAAGATTCATCAGTGTTTTTTCAATATACATCACGCAAACCAGCCTCAATTGAACCATTCTTGTATTTTTAAGAATGGGAATTTGGTGCAGTTGGTATTAGTGTTTCCCATTTTTGGCTAGGTGATTGCTGTCGAAGGTTGCTGATTCGAGACCCGGCCATTCTGTATGTATATATATATATATATATATATATATATATATATATATATATATATATATATATATATATATATATATATATATATATATATATATATATATATATATATATATATATATATATATATATATATATATATATATATATATATATATATATATATATATATATATATATAAATATATATATATATATATATATGCTTCATGTATCTTTTCTCACCAGGTATATATTTTCATAGTAAATTTTCCGCAAAACAAATGATAATAAATAAATAAAATATAAACAGCAACACCCAAAAATCAAAACAAAAGGCCCCACTGAATGTTAGCAACTGCTTTTTGTTTCATTGCAAAAGATATAACTGTAATGCTTGGAACTTGACTTGTATACAGGAATCAAAAGATGCAGTACATGTTGATTCGTCTTTAATAATTGTTTTGAGCAGTAATAGTTCATAATGATGGCATTATTCTCTATGAGAACAACGCTAACGAACTGCTATTTTGGGCAGAAAGTTCACACACTTGACTTTTTATTCTGGTAAACAAGGTTAACCTTTGGTGTCGAAATACGTGAAGCATATTCGTACTAAAAACAGATCGTATTCTGAAGGTTTCTTCTAATTTTTTCGTGTTTCCTATGCCCCCAACAGTTTAAAAACATTGGATACTCATGAAACGAACTAACGGTTTTGACCACAGCCGCGGGAGAGAAAAAAACTACACGAACAAATAGCGATAAGGAGCGTCATGGTATCACGGTGATTATTCTTCAAGACATTGGGAAAAATCGAAAATTAAAGGTTAACGTAGAATAAAGTAACACCCAGATTCTTATGTCCCACTTTCGGTCAAGACTTGAATATAATTATGTATTTTCCATATGTATTTTTATGACACTGGTCTAAAAATTGTTACATAAACTCATCCTAAGCACTTAGCTTGAATACTGAGATACGAAATGTATCTGGCTGCTTCATGGCAGCACATTAATCCTCAATGGACAAATGAGAAAATTCCTAATTTTCTGTACTTCTCAAGCATGTTGGAGCTTTACTTGGGAGTACCATGTCACATTCAGGTCATGTAGATTTCATATGTATAAAAAAGTAAACCTTAAGCTGTCTATTTCGGGGATAGCAATAATTTTATAATCGACGAAAAGCAGCCCCATGGTGGACGTGGCTAAAATGTTGCCATGTTTTGACTGATATGGTATCGTATTGTGAATTTGTTTTTGTTCGTGGATAAATTAACAAATTCATCGAACTCGTGCATTATCTATTTGTAACAGGGAGGAGAGACTCACCGATATTTCCCATTTACATAATAACAGTGTTATCCATACTCTAGAACATACAAGAAACCACAAAACATTTTAATAAGGGTAGTATACGGGCTCTTTTACTGTATGGGATTCAAATTATCTGTTGTCTCAAATATTACTGCTAGACACCAATCGTAGGTTTTCTTCTTCATCACATGGGCTGTATCACATGTTGACAAGAGCGGAATTTCTTTAAGAGACACTATCTGCTGAAATTATCCCCCCTATGAAGTTAAGAATGTAATTTAAAGTCCTTAGCATTATTCAAGTCATTGAGTTACTCCTTATTAGCATGATTATTTTTTTCACGTGTCCTACCAACAAGTATCGTACTGCTGTATTATTTTATAATCCTCGACCTTGTGCATTATAGTTGGAATGCTATTGTAAAATGTCAACTTTTGCCATCCGTGGACAAATTAAATATGAACGGTTACTTCATCATGGAATTATGCCGCTTCTTTAGTTTCATGTGCTTATTGTATAATTAAACTCTCCATGTCGTGATAAAGCCATTTTTCAAATCTTTTAATTCAAACATTATGGATACATTATATACATCAATGCACAGTAGTGGCTTGAACGCAAACGTAATCTTAGGTTATCAAGAATGTAGTTCACCACAAACACGTATATTGTACCATGGAAAGCTGCATTCTAAATACAGTTTGGTGTCCGCTTACACAAATGACCAAGCGTCTGTTAAAACATCTGATAGTTGTTATTAGAACCATGAACATGTACAAATATAGAATTCAGGTAAAACACGATGATTCATACGATACACATAAAGCCTGTGGGGAATATATGTAGATATTTAATCAGTTTATTTAAAGAGTCCCCAAAGCGGATAGATAAATAAATAAATAAATAAATAAATAAATAAATAAATAAATAAATAAATAAATAAATAAATAAATAAATAAATGTGAACTGGAATATTGTCTTATTATGGAATGCAGCTAATTAAAATAGAATTAATAATAATTCGGTAATACCTGTTGTGATGGAGGTGTTTTTATTGTGAGTGAATTTGTATGCATGTTCGTGTCTGTCTATCTATATATTTTGCTAGCTAGCTACTTATCATTAGTAGTAGTACTAGTACAGCTATGCCAATCAAACCAAAGAACTTCATTTGTCAATATAATATATTTAGTAAATTGAAAGCGAACAATGTATATGGTTGTTTGCAGCGTATTTTATGGGAGCGGCAAAACAGGACGAAACGTTGCACATTATTGTAATTTTCGCTTCTCCTAGCACTTTTATTTAATCGGCATTTAAATTAACAAGAACATACTAACATGAAATAATCAATAGACCATATGTTTCCACTTAAAGGAATTATTTCGTACTGTTTTCATGAAATTTGCGAAACGTCGTGGCTTATCACTCACTGTCGTGGCTTTTGCGTTGTCTTACCTATTCCATTGCATTTACTTCAGATGTATTTTTATAGGTCAAGTAAAAGCCACAACTGGGAGGAACAAGACGTGACTTGACAGGAAGTTAACGACAAATACGTGTCAAATTCACTTTTTTTCCCATGTTCAAATAAATCAGTAGGCCTTGTTGAAAGAAATAATGCTAATTTTCTTAGCTTTCAATTCGTTATCAATAAATCATCAGCGTTGTGCCAATCAACCATGTCAACATCTTATCAACAAGCTCAAACAGGCGTAAATATCTGATGGAACTCGAGTGTTTTCCCTCGCTTCTTATTTTTTGCATCCAGTTTCATCACTTAGAAACGAGTTAATGTTACTTATGCAGAATGACGTACATTATCTGTTTTTCCGGGACGTCAAATGTTGAAACAAATGAAACTTACTTGCCTCCTCTCGAAAATGTGTGTTTTGTACTCCGTTTGTGGAGAGACAATACAGAACCTACTTTTAGACAAAGGTTTTGGCTCACGCTTAGAGTTGCCCCTTGAATATGTATTCAATGACTCATCTTATCGTGCTTGTTAAGTGCTGGGATGGCAATTCTTTACACAACATTTCGGGCTTAAAATAACATAATTTTAACCACTTTTCATAAAATACCAAAACAATCTTTCACAGATTTGCTAACCAGGCACAGCTGTAGAATAGTTTTGAGATGAGGTATAAATGTTTCATTTGACTCATCTTCCCTGGTCAAAGACTCTTTGCTCGTATGTCATATTTTGCGTGAGAATTCGTTTCCTTTTGAAATATTGCTTGGTCAGGATGACGTTCTAAAGGCTGATGAAAATAAATTTAGCACATTATACAATACGGTAAAGTTATAAAAAAAGTGTAGATCTTATTGAAAGAAATTGAATATACGTGGGTTTATTGATAAAATCAATAACTAAGGAGACAATATGTGTACATTTGCAATATATTGAAGAGTCATATGGTTATTCCATTGGTATGGAATATGGACGAGTGAAATAACAAGTTGTTGTGCAGTACTGAAGAATCACTTTGCTTTTTTGCAGCATCTCAATATTAAATATAGAAAAATTGTAATGCAGTTGCAGCAATATTATAGAAAAAAAGTAGTGTGTGTTATATAAAGAGTGTTGTGTGACAATATGGTATATTACAATGGAATAGAGTAACACAACAAGGTGTTGTGCAGTAAGCTACTTACTATCCTTTCGTGCAGCATCACAGTATGAAATACACCACACAAGTTAAATGTAGTTTGCAGCAATACTAAAGAATAATATTGTACTATGTTGTATATAAATTGTTATGAAACGATATGGTATATTACTTTAAATGAAAAAAAAAAGAGATGCTATAATTGACTGCACTGTATGGTTGAGCAAGCTGCATAATAGACAATTTTTCCAGAAACACGGCATGGTGGGTGCATAATGGGATGCAGGGTAGAATATGAAGTAAAGTATCTGATATGTGGTATAATAGGAAATTACAGGGTGATGCTTAAATTACTCATATGATACAAGACTGTATAAAGTAGCCTGGTTGATTGAAAAATTTGATGAAAATAGATATTGAGGAAAAGAATATATATTAATATTTACGTATTACTGGAACAATATTTGAAAACATACGAAAGTTCTTTTCTATAATCTATGTATGCTCATATGTAGAAAAAGATAGCTATGGATACAAATATAAGTGACCTTACAGCAATAAATACGTTGAGGCAATTATCCTGTAAACAACATGCTAGTAACTAAGACTCAGAAAGATACTCATCTTGGCTTGGGATCAATATTCCTATAAGACTTCCGAATAGCTGGTTAACGGCAATTTTTGTTTTGAAAAGGTTTGTAATGACTAATTTCGTCTATATGCTGAGATCGGAGATACCTGTACAGCATTAACAAGAAAGATGGTATGTGTTTTCCTTCAATCACATCTCAATGAGTTGCATATATATATGAAGATTGACTGACTTACTAACCGGTATCATAGGTGTATACATTACTTTGATCTACCAAGGATCTCGAGTGTGCGACTAAATAGCATAAAAAAGACTGGATGCAGTTGCGGTTATTGTAAAAAAAATAACAGTATGAATGACGGCATGAATTTCTTCTTTCAAACCGTGTACAAAAAATTTTACCAAGGTATCCCTCAACACCTGAGTAGACCTTTGCTTTAAGAATTACCTGCACTATGTTAAAGATGCCGCACAGATGTAAAAATACCAGTTAAAGGACCCCCCGATATGCTTGAGATAGCTTTGGGTGCAGTGGCCGAAGTAAATACATTGAATTCATGGGATATTTTCCAATGAAAGAACGGTAGTGTAACTGTCAAGCTAAGATTCAACGCTGAACAATGGAGTAAACAACCATGGTTAACAGAATACTGTATTTAAACACAAAAGCAATAATGATACTCTACGATATTAGAATTGGGCTGAGAATTGCAGGAAAGTACAGCACGGTATGATAATAAAAAGTAAAAGTAAGGTTCCTAGTGTATCCTTTCCGAAATATGTGTAGTGATTCTTTTCACCAACAACTTCCTCCAGAAAGTATTGTTACCCATTTGAACCCAACCATGGAAACGTTCCTAACACCTTTAGTTTCTGAGATCAACAACAAATCGATTACATAGACCCAAGTCTATAGCCAGTGACCCCTTTTATACAGGAAAATGATGAAGTGGACGGATTATTTCATGAACCACTCATTAGTGGTCCCAGTGGCACGTGTACACAAACAAATGTATCCGAAATACAAACAGAATATTTTATTGAGAATATTAAAGAGGCTGACAACACCAATGGTTTTCGGGCTGATGACCAAGTGTATGCCAGGGACAAAGTTTGAAAATATTCGCAGAGTGGCCAGTGTTGCACAAGGAACTGTTTGTACAAAAACATGAGTGGAGCATCCAACGGCCAAAAAGTACATGTATAGTTCTTCTCATTGCCCCAGACTTTTAGGTTGCCAATGTTGTTCTAGATTGGGTGCGCACAAGGAAGACAAGCAAAGCTGGACATGAGATATAATTTCTGTAATCTGCGGGCTGTGTTGATCAGTAGGCCTGCTGTATTGTGTATAACGTAAACTTTTGTCAAAAGTAGTTTATTGTTTCATCATTTGATCTGGCTGTAGCCAGTCGTGTCTCCAAAATGTATACTTTTGCCGCATGCGTGAATACAGTGTTTTCTCTTCTTTTTGTTTCTCAAATGTGTACCAAGGATGTGTACGAACAAAGATAATATATGTATATATATATACGTTATATTTTATTACCACATCAAGTCGAAGTACCTAACATATCATGCAGCATGATACCAACAAAATATCCGTGATAATAATAATAATAATAATAATCATCATCATAATAATGATAATAATAATAATAATGATAATGATGATGATAATAATAATAATAATAATAATAATGATAATAATAATAATAATAATAATAATAATAATAATAATAATAATAATAATAATAATAATAATAATAATAATAACAAAGGGACCGAACATATTTACGAACCCAAGCGATCTTATATAAAATAAATCATATGCAAAACTAAGTTAGGAATAAACATAAGCATGTCTGTACGTTGAAAATTACTGTGTTACAAAAGTAGAGTCGTAAAATGCATACAATCATACTCTCTTGGCAAACACCAAATTACATGGTATGGTCGCATTAACCGGGACAAAAGAAACAACAGACATCGGGTACGTAGCTGTACACGGCATACATAAGGTGGAACCTAGGTATCTATGTTGTACAAAGGCCTAAATACAGTATATTTGGGATATACAGAAATGTCTTTAAGGCAGTCAGATAAGTACCCTAGTTGTTGTTTGCTAGTTACAAACGGATAATTTACTAATAAAAGGAAAGACTTGCACGCAACACTGGCATTACCCATTCTTATTATATACATGAACTTTTGTTGATCATTGAAAGTCAGAAAATTTCAATCAAGTTCCACTAAGTTATTATACAAACGTTTATAGCGTCATGGTATTTGATGCATTTGATCATTACATGAAATTCATCTTCAGTAGCTACTGTTTCACACACAGATAAATATATTACCTGGTCATAGTTTTTCGATTAGTGTCGTAAACCTGATTCAATGCTTACGTGCGTGCACTGATTTGCAGTTTTAAAATAGGTACATTTCTGTGAAGGTAAGGCTCAATTTCAAAACTGTCTTTAAACTTACGATACAACACAACTTGTGCTGGTTAGCTTTGCCGGTACCATTCATAATTCTCTCTATCTGTTTGCATACATGATATAAAATATTCATCTTAGTTTGGCAACTGTATTGTGCGGACAACTGCCACTGAAATAAGTTCTACTTTTTGGCATAGTAGGACACAGTAGTGTAGTATGGTAATTTTTTTTCAACATATATTACCTGACGAAAATTGTGTGTAATTTTACATTAATCTTATATACACTAATGAATATTTGCTAACTTGATTTATTTGTGGCCAGTATTTAACCGATTTACGCACAATTTTGATTCAGATCTGACAGCTACCAAGTTCTGCTCTCTCTCTCTCTCTCTCTCTCTCTCTCTCTCTCTCTCTCTCTCTCTCTCTCTCTCTCTCTCTCTCTCTCTCTCTCTCTCTCTCTCTCTCACACACACACACACACACACAGCCACTGCATTCTAGTGGACACCAAGGAAAAACATAAACAATATTGTATGCAAGGTTCGGAAAATTGATTTATCACAGAGTTCCATAAACAGGCCGGTTAGAGCATTTAAACACACACACACACACACTCACAGGCTTCACTGCCACACGAAAGTAAAGACATGATACGGAAGTTAAATACTGGTGGTTTCATGGACAGTCACGCATTGCTATCTTCAGGGAATCATTGCAGTTTGAAAAAGGCTTTGTTGGCTTTGTCCTTCAGCCGCTAAATCGTATTTATGAAAGTTTTAGATGCACAAAATTTAATTCCAGCTTACGTTATTCTTTAGTCACGCCAATTATTTTTTAGACTTAAAATGCAGGAACCTTTAACGTTGGTCTTTCTTGAGAAAAACAAAACAAAACTTTAAGTCTTGGAGAGGTCAGGATTCAGTTTCTAGTGTTCACAATGTTGATGAATTCTGTGTAATGTACACTTTTATACTGTGGCGGTTTCTGACATCAAGACCACTTTATTCACAGACAAAAGACAATTGATACTTATATCATATAATTTTGCTGGGTCACAAGTATGGTCGATAAATTGTGGCCAATATTAAAGAAATAGATTGAGCAAAAACTCCTGGCACACATCCCTGTCTAACGCAACAAAGTGAACCAAGTGTCTAAATATAAATCATTGATTGTTGTAAGGTCAGCCTTTTTCAGCCATCTGATCTTATCGGATGGTCCTTCGTCCTCGTCAGCGTCCGTCTTCCCCAATTCACCTGTTCGACTTCTCTAACAGCTTTAGCTGGATTCACTTTAAACTAAATGGGGATGAACCTTGTGTGGGTCTGTGCTAATTTTATTCAAATGGTGATGCTCCAGTATTGTTTTTTTTCTGTTTTTTTTGTTTTTTTTGTTTTTTCAATTTTTAGCAGTTTTGTGGGTTTATTTGTTTGCAAAATCTTAAAACGTAACCATTTAAAACGTCAAGCCAATTGCTTTGAAATTACATAAGGACTATTCCAGGGCCCCTACATGTTAATGTGTTCATAAAGCTGTGTTGAAACTTGTATGTTAATGAATGCATTCCGATTTGTTAACATGCTAGTCAGTGGGATTGCAACGACAAGTCACATTTTCGACTTCTGCAAACCAATCAACCACCTACACCTCAAACTTGGTGGGGATATATCTTGACTGGGTCTTTACCAATTTTGTTTATATGGTTCTATACAAAGCAGCCATTCAAATAGCACGTAGAAGCGTGGTTAAGATATATATTTAAGCAAGCATATAAAAGTGAGTATATTATCAGCTGTTTTGCTTTCTTGAAGAAAAAAAATTAGTTACTCGGTATTGTATTATTGGTCTTAATAGTTGCATAAGCGGAAACTGAGAATAGAACATTATCATTCGCAAAAATGACTAGACATGGTCATGCCTCTGTATTTGTTTATTACTTTTATTTTGGCTTGTAGGTGTCGCCTGTTTTATGTATGGCGTGAGAGGATGTTTTCACAAGAATTTCAAGAAAAGTAGCCAAGACTTAGTAGGCTATCTTGTAAACACACCATGACATAAAGATATGATACAATAATGGCTTCAATATTTCATCGTCATTTTAAACATTCGAGCAACTCAAGGGTAACAAAAGAGAAAGCCAAATAAATATGGAGCAAGAGGACAGCATAGACTTACTTATTGTCGATACTTCGTACATAAGCCGATCACAGCAAGTTTTGAAATACATTTTTTTCAAGCCACAAACAGATGTCAGATAATAAGATATTGACAGGTACTCTACGCTTGGATAAATAATTTTATCTAAAATGTAAGTGTCTGCTATTTCAAGAGGTATAGAAAGACCTTGTGACAGTCACAAAGGCCGATAGTAGCAAAAATAAGACCTCATGGAAACGCTTATCTCCTATCAGCTCAACATTTTATTGAGCCACCATTTGTGCCACAGAGCTGTTAATTGCCGTTGTGGGAATGAGAGGACGACAACTTTGGAGGAACCAATTGTAATTACTGTCTTGTCCAATGACTGCCTTGCATTTTCACGCTTATTTATTCTGTTTTTGAAATCACTCTCAATATGTAATCCTTTATCTTATTATATTTCTGCTTAATTGTTTCGTCAAGTGTTGCAGTGCGTGACTGAAGATTACCTTTGTTCGTGATATCAAGAATATCGTGAAATGCACCGACTTTTTTCCTAAGTTCCTTAATAATTCATTGATACATTGTCGGGTGACAAATTCAGTGGTATCGTTATCAATAGCTTGTACCGAACTCAAATACACGGCATTCTGCAGTTCTTTTGTGAGTGTCATATGACGTTCTTAATATAGAATCTATTCTCCAGCTTGCACCTAGAGCATGTGTGTAGCAGACCATCGCTTTTGAAGTGTTGAACATATGTTTCTCCTTGCATACCAACACAATCTATGTAAATCCCTGTTTGCGCTTACAACTACTCGTGGCTCTACTGGTTTCCGTTTCAAACTTAAACGCTAGACATTGCGTTACTACATTTTCATATTGATCCTGGTTATCTAGTCCATACCGAAATAAGAATGACCTAATTAATTTATGTTTAAACGCCATAGTCCAAAACTAAGCTAGATGATGCTCCACACTTTCAATTGAACAAGGGATGAAGCAAAAGATATCTTTATCAAAACGACTAGTCTGTATGGACTGTTGCTATAAGAGTCGATTAAAATTGGTGCTGATCTACGTTTACCTACTTTTTGTAGTTCAGTTGAAAAAAAGTCAGACAACGTTGTAACAACGAAGTCCTGCTACTCTTTACCCAACCAGCTCAGAGGAGAAAAAACGTATACTTTTTTTAAGAGTTGTGCACGGACATCTTACTTATACTTAATGCACGCTTAATTAAGGGATCCTGAATGGAATTACACTGGCTCAAAAGGTTAGTGTGACATTTTATATATTGCATACGATATGAAAGACTTTCAAAGCCTTATACAACCCAGAAACGAGCCTCAGCAGCAGTGTCGACTCTAGGGTATGTACACCATGAGGTAGGCAAGGAATGTGTGTATGGCTGTTGTTGTTGTTGTTTTTTGGGGGGAGGGTTTTTTTTTGTTTGTTTGTTTTGTTTTTGAGAGGTCACTGGGATCATTGAATGCTTTGTAGAGTCACTGCAGAGCCTAACTTGTAAATATTTGGAATAATCTGGAATCATGACCTTCATTCACACGGGTAGGACTAAAGGGTTATTGTGACTTTTTATATATTGCATACGATATGAAAGACTTTCAAAGCCTTCTATAACCCAGAAACGAGCCTCAGCAGCAGTGTCGACTCTAGGGTATGTACACCATGAGGTAGGCAAGGCAAGGCCAGTGTTACGAATGTGTGTATGGCTGTTGTTGTTGTTGTTGTTTTTTTTTGGGGGGGGGGTGTTTTGTTTGGTTTTTTGGTTTGTTTGTTTTGTTTTTGAGAGGTCACTGGGATCATTGAATGCTTTGTAGAGTCACTGCAGAGCCTAACTTGTAAATATTTGGAATAATCTGGAATCGTGACCTTCATTCACACGGGTAGGACTCATTTCATTGTGAACAAAGGGAAGCCCTTAAGTGGTCCAGGCAGGTCCCAGTGAACTGATTTGTGGGCATAATTGGCAAACTACTCTAGAATACAAGTGAGAGTTCTCACCATGGGTTTATAAAGCAAAATCCTTCGGCAATAAGGAGGATAATTCTAAGATCTGGCAAGTGCTGTGTGTTGTATTCAAGCCAGTGGGACTGTAAGCCATTGCTATTGCCAAGGAGATACACATTTATACATTCTATCTGTGGAGTGTGGACAGTGTCTTTGAGAGAACTGGTATGCATGGTGTTTAACTGTACCCCATTGAAACCAATAGGGACCAGCATTTACGTGCCGTCTGTTCATTATTGGAGTATCAGCATGGCTAAGCATATAATTTCATCATCTACGTAGTACTGATTAGTTATATATATTGTTACCTGCACTACATCATTGAATATAACTCACTACTTTACAATATTGGGTAATTTGATTAACATTTATGCCAAACACTCAATAGAATATGCGTAGAGCATTTAGAAGTTTGAACAACATGCCTGTATGTCTGATAGTGTCACAGTAGTTTTAAAATGTTCTTGTGCCTACATAAGTGACTTAAAATAAGATATTACATTGGGAAATTAGTGGCTTGCTTTAGACGTATCTCTGCGTTTTTGGATCCAGACTGTGTTGATGCAGAGTTAACACCGAGTAACCCAAACAGGTGAATGATAGTGCAATTGGAAGCCTGATGCTCATAAGATTGTAATTTGTGACGTCAATAGGTCTACAACTTGGATATTGAGGCACAATACCAATTTGAAAATGATATGGTGGTTTACATTATTGGATGATTCCTTGGAAGCATTTTCATCTTTTGTTTATAGAAAGCTCAATATACCAAACCTTAATTGTGGTTATAGAACTAAAACCTGAACAATATAATCTGCAGCCAGCCAAAGGACTGTGTCCATCTAGGAAAAGTAACTTGATAGCAGTTATGTACGCCACCTCACAGAAGCAATGCAAGCGTGCTACAGAAACGCACTGGGGCTTTCGTCTGTGCTTGTGTTTCCAATTTATGCATTGCAGGCTGGAAGTGGTTTGATTCATCATCAACAGAAACAGATACTCCCGACTACACCCACATCATGCATTTTTAGAGAAGTTCACCTAACAATGTTATTTTGGCTGGGAATTGTCATTTTATTATTTGGATACCCAGAGCTGAAACGCAGTGCTATAGGTAAGAAATTCAGCACACTTTTTTCTAGCATGGATTCATATAATACATTTATTTGATTATATCTGCATCTCACAGCAAGAGGCCATATCCACACACAATACATATGGACATGCACATTGTCTTACTATATATATATATATATTTACAGTAAGACAATGTGCATGTTCACATGTATTGTATATATATATATATATATATATATATATATATATATATATATATATATATATATATATATATATATATATATATATATATATATATATATATATATATATATATATATATATATAAATATATGGAGAGTGAGAGTATAGAACGTTTTCCACGACTCCTTAAAATGTTATTTCTTGAAAATATTTGCAAATACGTCGCCTTCTGCGTTTCCTTGGAAAAGATACATATTTGCAGACGTGATACAGTAGAGGAAAAAAGATTCGACGCTTTCTGAACAACAAGATGGCAAATTTTACCTTGCACATAGGTTCTGTCTTTTTTGGTAGGAGCAAATCAGGAAGAATAAAATGGCATCCAAAACTCGACAATTGATACACACTGACATACCAAAGTTAATGATGCTTGATCTCTTTTAATGTACCAAATGTAACGCATACAACGGTCTTGCATCGTATTGAGAACATTTCTTGGGGATCCCTAAGGAATATATATATATATATATATATATATATATATATATATATATATATATATATATATATATATATATATATATATATATATATATATATCAGTGAAATTTACCTATTCGGGTGAGTTATGAATAGTGTGGGACTTGCCTCCTAAATTTAATTCCAATCATAATGTCATAGATGACAACATATGCCGTTCTTTATTCAGACATTGGGGTAGGGACTTGCTTTTTCCACATCCAGATTTGAAATGTGTTGTTCGGGCACGTGATACCTTCTTGGTCAGCTGTGAGAAACCCAGTCTGTGTTGATCAACATTTATGCCAGATAATTCAAGGTAGCCACGTGGCCTCCCTCAAGGCACTGGCCTGGCCTGGCCTGGCCTGGCCTGGCCTGGCCTGGCCTGTATTTAAGAATACAAGAAAACTTTTTGTGATTAGAAAAACACTACAGACATAATATATCAAAAGTAAACCCATGACAACAAATCAGAATGTGATTTATTTAGAACATTGAAAGAAATGTTAACAAACCTTGGGTTTGGGCATGAATATTTGAAAATTGCAAACATGGCATCCTGAGGTATATTAGAAGGATGAAGCTGTAGCAAGACAATGCCATCGGGTAAAACAAAACTGTCAGCAAGATGCCAAGCAAAGTCACGAAAGTTTATAGAATTTTGCAAACATTAAAAGGATAACCACAGTCAATGCTATGATACCTCCAAAATATAATGGATCGGAAAAAAATCATATCGGTGCCTGTAGCTGGAAACAATGCTCAAAAATGGAATATGCAAATCGACACTTTACACAAATTTATATTCTGAGCAAAAACACTAACCTTATACATATTTTCAATAATGTCATATTTCATGATAAGCGCATTGGAATGAAAACAGTGACCACCAGCACCTTTCTTCCTGGATGCCAAAAAAATGATCCAAAAGCATCACACGAAGAGGACAATAAAAACTATAAACCATGCGCCTATGGTTACAGGAGTTGTGTATAAAAGAGATATGTATACTCCTTGTACAACGCTTATCTTATATGTATAGACTAAGGTACGGTGCAGACTTTAAGGCATGGTAGCAGATAACAATATTGCTTTCATACACTGGATGATTTGCACGCTTGAATTATAAGTCAAGTGGTCAATTTCCTCTCAGACATTCTAATTCGCTGCAGTCATGGCGGTCTCTGTATTAGTGTACGTGTTCTCACATTCTTTGACTCAGTAGCCATGTGCATATTGTTTATCAACACAGCTTGGTATGTCTGAGCAGCTCTAACTGGTTACAGGCAGGTTCCCTGTGTTAGCTGATAGGGTTTACCACATACGGCTTCATTGCTGACCGGTAGGTTTTGGTGGCTGCAGATCCCGGCCTCAAAATACCATTATATTTTGTCATGGTTTCTATAATGATCTTATTATGCAAGAGGTAAAGTGAATAACTGCTTATTGAAGTGTCTTCAATTTGGACAAAGGCAAGTTCTGATCTCAGAGACTTTGATTTACACCACTTCACAATTTGTTGATCTTGGAAAGACGGACCTCATAATTATATATATATATATATATATATATATATATATATATATATATATACATAAAGTGATAGTAGCTGAGTACTGGAGTACAACGACAAAAGAATCAACCTCAGCAGTCACTTGATTCGTGCTGGCATTAGAAGGACATTCATTACTGTAACTTGTAATTAAGGTGCAAATTCATCAGAAGGTAGAGTAAGAATACCAAAGTTAACAAAAATTATCTTAAAAGAAGTCTGATGTATGTATGTATTTATGTATGTATGTATGTATGCATATATATATATATATATATATATATATATATATATATATATATATATATATATACATATATGTATATTATAACTTTTATTATTAGTATTCTGTCAATTGGGTTGACCACTGCACACAACCCAACTCTGGAATCTATGTTGATCATATACATATGCTACCTTTCTCATCCTCGCCCTTACCAAACAGTACCACGTTGTTTTCACCCAGGAATTTTATTAACTTTGTAAACAACCAACATCCATTGCCTGATTACCAGGTTACGTTTTAATATCTCAAAATAAAATTCGATTTATGGTATTTGATACAGCTCCCAGAGTAGTTCTCTACATTTTTAAGGGCCTAGAACAATCTATAACAATAATAGAAACTACAAAATGCGAGTTTTTGTTGAATATTATATTGTGATCTACAATTTTCATTTGAACCCATGAAAACTATGTGTGATGAAAGGTGACTATCCAGTCATTGCATGCTATTAAATTTTTAAGGTACAATTAGATATTCTATATTTTGAGTATTAACTAAAAATATGTCAAATACATTTCTAGAAGAACAGTTGGTTTTGATCAAAACAGAGAGGCATATTGTTGGCTGCAAAACCGTTTCTCATTTTTTTAGAAAGAGTTTAGTGAAAATTTTCAAGTTTTAAAAATGGTGTCCAAAATTATAAAAAAAATAATTGAATTTTTAATGATCTATAAAAAATTACCAAAACCCTGTGAAAAAAGGAGACAAGTTTTTTAAATACAGGTACTAGTTTAATTTTGATATTACAAGCTAACTTGTATGTTAATTTTTGAACATGCTATTTTGTGTAAATTTTGGAAACTTTAATTAGAATTCAATTGAAACAATTGTAATTGTTATGTCTGGAACTCAATCGTTAATTTTAGTTAAGACATTTTTTTAGAAAACATATGGTTCCGATTGTTTTGTATGAAAACGATTTAAATCATCACATATTTCTGCATGAAAGTCGCAAAGTGTACTAGCCTCTTAATAATATGAATATTAGATACAATGTTTTCCTTTGTAATTAAACTTATATATGTTTCTGATTTTGCCTTTTTTCTTCAAAATTCAAACTCTTCAGGAGTATTCTTAAGGACATTCATGATGTGGCTATACTCGATAATCTTTTTAAAAGTACTTGCGTTTTTTTCTTTTGCTGTCAGCTGACGCACTGTGGATGCTATACGAAAACACGAGCAAATGGAGAGAAGTGCCAACTAAAGGTGTTCTTCAGAGAAATGTTACTGACACGGCTTCATCACAAATGGTCGATGCAGCTACTGATGCATATGCATTCGCAAGGATAAAAACTAAAAGGGGAACACTGTTTTCCGCTGCTACAGTCACCACTGGCTTCACATCTCTGAGCCTTGACCAGTCACAAGCGACAGGTATTTTTATATTCTTCTGAACAATCTTGATACTTAAATATTTGACTTACTTATCACAAAATAAATTATCAAAGTATCCGAGTAGGGATTTTTTTAGATTTGGTAATTACTAAGATGGCCCACCACGATGATTGTTCCATTATTGTGACAAACATTATTAAAAGGCAAAGATTAAAAACGATACAGATCGTACGGAATTATTATTAAGTTGAGCTACGGTTTACTCGAAGTAACTGATTTAAAATCGTATCACTATAACAACATACAATTTATTCTAAACATTTCATTGTATTAATCGTGAAGTTGTTCGTAATTGATGTTATTCTAAAAACACTAAAAATGGGGAGTTTCCATGCTCGTTTACAGCCACCAACCAAACCTAGTCTGTAATGTAAGAAACTTTGATATTTAACATACCGATGTTTAACAATGAATATTATGCTTGCCCTTGACCAGATTCTTTCCTGTTCCCACTGAGAAACAATTGCACTTGTGGTGCTGCCTATAACTCTTAGCTCAAGTGATTGAGAAGTCGAATGTCCTGATGGTACGAGTGGAAAATCACCTGACTGATGTTCTGCGTTTTACATCTCATTTTTTTTTACTTTTGAAACAGCGTTGGCTGGTTCTAGCTCAAACCAAAATCGACTAATTAGAAGTTCTTCTCATTAGTCAGGCTTTTTTCTTTGAGGATGTTGAATCCCGCTTAGCAGCACTGCCCTAAAAAATACTTCTATGGCTTATCCCGAAGGACCTCCTTCCTGCTCTATTGGATTAGGGATAGGTCCTGACTCACTTCCGCTTCTGTCAAGTAGTTGACCCTTGTAGCTGAGGTTTCTCTGATAATGATGCATACCCAAACAACATCCACCCACCTTTTGTTTTGTAAGGCTCGGTGTACGCGGTATAACCCGATATGTACAGCAGTATGCTATGCGATATTCCACTCATTTACACAATAACTGGAGAATCCATCTGTTAAAGCCTCCAAGAAGGTTGACCTTTTATGCGTTTACGCATGCCTGACCGAAAAGATGCGACGATCAACAGATCAACCTGTGGCAAAAGTGACTGTTTTGGGTTGATGTCCCCGATATTTGACATAAGGATATAAGCAAGAATTATATTTGTAATAAAATGTAGAAAAAAGTGTGAAAATTTTAACATTTCACTTCAAGTAAAGTATTGCATGAAAGGCAATGCTATGGTTGTATATCAGTTTATTTAGTTACTGTACTAAATTAAGGCACTATCATCTGTCCACCATAATCTGTCCACCATAATATTAGGGTGACAAAGTGGGGGTGAGTTACCCCATGCCTATTACTGTCAATTAATTTCTTAAGAAAGACCCATTCTATTCATCCATTCACATTACTCAAAATCTGACATTATATCTGATCAATATTAAGCGACATTTGTTTAGTGTAACTAAAACGAATTTCAAAATGGAACACTATTTTCAGCTGCCTCCTCACTTGGCAAAACATATCGCAATAGTGATTTTACCACTAAGAAGTTTGATGGTCAGCCGACTGAGGGGATGGCAAAAGATGAAGTGCACTGTTTAAAAAGAGTGTGTGGAATTCAACGGATAACTAAGGGATAGTTCAACATTTTCATCATATTTTAATTGGTACTTGCAGTACGCAAGGGGAAAGGGGTTAAGTGGGTCTGTACACTTTTACACAATTTGTAATATGATTGTCAATTTTGGCCTATTTTGTGCAATTTTGGTACGGATGTTTTGGAAAATCATCAGTTTTTTAAAGTACTCATTTGGGAGGGGGCATGAAATACATGACCCTAAGCACTAATTCAAAAATGATGATAATGTTGAATCATCCCTAACTTTAAATTTTCACTTCTTCGTGAAATCTTGCTCTTTATTTCGTATTCATTGTTGTAAACAAATATGATCTTTACAGAGTGAATATGGACATTTTACACTGTTATGGGCATTACAAAAAAATATAAAAACACATCATATAATTTAAACCTTACCCTGCCTGCCTTGTGAGAGTTTCATCAAGATTCAGCTGTCTCTTACTTCTACTTTTATTTCTCATATAGACTTTAAAGGAGAAAAATATCAGTACATTTTAAGTAAATGAAGCAATATGCTTTTACATTTCTGTCTCTCATTTCGACATGTGGTAGTCTAATTTAACGTAACCAACAATTCTTTTTAATTGGTAGAAAACTGTGACCTTGGACCATCTGTTGAAAATAAAGTGGTGTAAAATCTGTATTATGATAGGCTACTGAACATTTGAACCATAGTTCTTTGCATGCAACAATATTTGTTTTTAACATTGTGGTTCACTTTGTAGTTTGTGGTAGTGCAATTTGTGTATTACTCAGATGAAACCACATTATTAAATATGGTTTATGTCATTGAAACTAACTTTGATATGTAGAGAGGCTTGTAGTCAAGAGGAATGTTTAATATTTCAGCACCACTAGTAAGCTTATGTTGCTGCATATTTACCATCCCTATTACATAAAGCACAAGGCCACCATTGTCCCGGCTTATCTATAACCTCTTGCATCTGAAAGCTTACCTTCAAATTCATTACATAAGAAGACTGACTTAATTTACAGGACTATTTGAGTTCTGAATTTAATAGGAAACTGTAACAAAAAAGGGTCACAGCCACCCAGAAATCATATCAGCTAATCTTTGTATTATAATGCATCTCTGTACCAAATTTGAACGGAATCCATCCAGGCAATTTAAAGATTATGCAGCAACAATGCCAAATTTACGTTAAATATGTTATTGTTACCATAAAATAGATTACAATGACCGGAAAATGCAAGCAGCTAATGTTTGTCTTAAAATGCACCTCTGTACGAAATCTGAGAAAAATCCATCCATTTTCCTGGAAGATATTGTACTTACAAAGTTCAGACAAATTAGGCAACTGTATCCCATAACAAGGTCAGAATGACTCAAAAAGCCTGTCAAGTGTTGTTTGTCCCATAATGCACTGCTGTAATAAATTTGAAAAAAAGTCCCATAAGGTCCATTGAAGATACATGTATTGCAGAAAAAAGTGTCCCGACGGACATGAATGGACAACAAACCTACAACACACCGGTACAGGTATTCTTGTTTTTCCTCCCTTCTAAGTTCCCTGTAAATTGCATAAATACATTGGTGTGAAAAAATTTAGTAGTCTCTCATTGGAGGATGTTTCAAAACATGTTCCACTGTAATTATACTTGCAATATGCTTAACTCCACAAACAGAAACAGATACATGATAATGATAATCCACACCACTACATGTATATTTACAAAAATAAAACACCGCTAATACGCTGCGTGCGCTAGGAAAATGCAACTCCTCTGTTCAGGCGTGTTGTGTCATATCTTCTCGCACACGTGGGCCTGATGATATTCGCCTCATTCCGGTCACACATACGCAGACACACAACTGGTCAACCATCATCATGCAGGCTAAAACAGAGTAATTCTCCGGTTAATGTGTTACTTGGTGGAATATCGACTATTACATTTTTGTAACATATCAGATTATACCGTGCACGCCGCGCCGCGAACCTAAGGAAATAAACGGTGGATGGACATCGTGTGGGTATGCCGTATCACGAGAAAGATCTCACATAGGAGGGTCAATAGCCTGGGAGGAGCGGAGTCGAGTTGGGATCTAACCCAAAGCCAACAGAGTGGGGTGAGGTCTCTCGGGACTTTTCTATGGCGGTATTTTTTCTGGATCATGATATGGAGATCAGCATTTCAGTAAGTGCTATGTTTTACGGCGTTAACACACCTGTCAAACACCTTGTAAACCTGCGCATGACATCATGGAAGCACAGTGGTTCATCACGGTATGTTAGAATGATCTGCTGTTTTACTTCAAGATGAATGTACACAGACAAATTGACAGACTGAACTGTCTATAAAACTGCAGATCTCCCATGTCAAAAAAGGTTTATGTGGCTGAACTGAACACGTTGCTGATCTCTGTGCCACAAAAATCAGTGAGTAGCCCCTCTCCTAGAATTAGTGGGATTCATCATCCTCTCTCTCACTGTATATACATGCATATATATTTATACGAAAGTTTCCTTGAGGGTGTAGCTAGCAGAGAGAATAGTAAGAATATTATCATTTAAGCGGCAGTGAGAGAAGTAGCTCAGGGGAAGCCGAATCTGAGCAAAAAGAATATCAACCAGCCCTAGATGTGCTAGAAATACCAGACTTACCTTATAAATGGAGAGGAATAGGCAAGCCAGGCGACATAATGACCACCTACCTCTTAATATTTCGCCCACGAATAAAAGAGAGTGTACACTGGCAAACGATATCCCTTTTACAAGCAGGACAAAAAATGTCTGTCATAGAAAAGGTATTCAGCCGACTGTGCCAAAGAATAAAAGCAGCTGAAAGATGTCAGAAGGATAAATATATCAACCGTAGAATGCCTGTTCATGATCTAATAATTCTATGTGTAATGCATGCTTCTTTTGTATTCTCTGTCCCTGGTTTCCACGTCAAATGAAACAGCAACATTGCATCAAACCGTTGAAGAGTGGCTCTTGTGATTGAAAATAAGCTAGCTAAATATCTGTCGTTAGTAAACCTTGACTGTAGGGATCTACGTTTTTCTAACTGTCGTGTTATCCTAAGATCACTTTATGTTGGTGCTACATGGCGTCCTGTTTCCAGTTATTATCCGTGAATTGTTTTGGCCAGTATTGAAGGAAGATACTGTGAGGAGAATTACCAATGTTTTATAGTTGGCGGTCTAAATGCAATATGTAGTACAGGCATTAAGAACCTTGCCATAAGTAACCCTTAGTACCAGTAATTGTATTTGTGTCTATGTGCCATTCAGAATACTGGGACAAATAGATGGCACCCTATCTTAGACGTAAATGTTCACATTCTGATGTGGAAGTCTATCAGCTTGAACGATGATTTCGATACACACTCATCAGAGGAACCTTTTTTACTGCATGTCTAGAGATACTTAGAGGAACCTTTAGACCCGTGTATCAGTAGAGTGTCTCAACTTTTATGACATTACTATTCATATTATGGTACCACTGTTGGAAACCAAACATGATAAACAGGCCAATGGACAACTCCCAACGTAGTGGGTAACATTCTTTCCAACATTTCGGATTGCAATGTTTGTGTCCAACTACCCTGATAAATGGACCCGCCATACAATGTTATTTAAAAAAAAAACGGTAATTGCGATCTGTGTGATAAATATAATGCATATTATCACCAGTATTGCCAAAAAGTATGACTATGTATTGTGTGAAAGACTTATTAAAAGAGTTGCGCTTGACGGAAAATAAGCTGGCGCTTTACCCAGACGAGGTTACATTGGACATATTGTCACTTTAAGACTTTTAATTGATTGGTGTCGCAAACTAAAGGGTTAACTTTCTGTGCCTTGTGGATTTCTCCAATCCCTTTACCCACATACCAAGGCATTCAATGGTGAAAACTCCTTAACGTTTAGGGTGAGGTATGGTGATGCTGAATGTTATTGTCGCACGTGTAAAGTATCAAAATGTATATCTATAACTACCACCTGGGCTATGATTGGGGGACCCCAAGGTTTTCTCATGTTCTGTTCGTTATTGGACTGTGTTTGTGATCAGTATTTATACAGACGACTGTAACACTCTTTCCATGATAAAGCTTCTTGCCCAGACAATAAGGAAACCCTGGAACTTATCGCTTTATTCACAAGTGAGATGTGTCATCTACAGTAAATACAAAAATAGATGCACAACCCATAGAGGCTGTACTTTATTGGTGTAAATAGGCGATTTTCCCCTTTTATATCATTAAGCATAAGTACTTATTTAATTCAAATGCAGTGCATGAAGCAGACATGCTAGTTGTAGAAACTACTTCCAACACTATAAGTGATAGTACAGTTATTTGCAACGTTTTGGTAGCTTTACCATAAAATACTCTTAACTACTTGGGTGATGACCATAAAGATAGGAAGGCAACTTGTATTCCCCAAAGAACTAATGCAAATGAAAACAAATATGGCATCCCATCAATCTTCATTCTTTAAAATATATACGTTGCAGGTAGTGAGGCTGGGGTCTTTGTTATCTATCATATCGACCATCATGCAAACGTGTTGATCTGCTTGGTCAGTAGTGTGATTCCTCTCAAGTCACAGCGTGCTACATTGAGTACTGTCGAATAATACAGTTTGTTGGTGCTCATGAAGCTTTCTTGTAAAGAATAACAGAATGTGTGCAGGCAAATGTCAGGACTGCTTCTTGAATATTATGAGCAAGCAAAGAAGTTGTTTTATCATGTGAAGTGACAGGTCAACATGCATATTGGCAAAAGGCAGCTGTTTTAGATTTGTCAATAGAAACTTGATCGTGTCTCAAAGTAATATAATTTGACGTGCGTCTGTGGATACGTTGACATAAGCCTGATCATGTTTGCAGAGTGAAACAATGTAAAACATGGTCTCCACTGCTTCAGTACTGTATGGCCAATTTACTGTTTACCACTTTGAAAGGTCGATCAACCTAAAAAAAATTGCACAAATGTGACGTAAATACATCTGTTGATCAGTTTTTGGTTCATCTTTATATTTGTGAATGATATGTGTAAGTTACTTGAATATATAGAATAAATGTGGTTTCTTAATCAGTCAATTCCATTTCATGAGGCGGCTCATAAGATAATTGTTGCAATAACTGATGAATAATAGGGGTAAATCGTCAACATGGTGAACCCTTTACAGGAGAATTAAAGTTAATGCTTTTACATCAGGCTTATTGTTTCTCTATTGTGTGCTGATTGTTCCATATTACAAAAATACAGACAGACGAGACTCTTCTTGGAGCACTGTTTTGCACCTTTAAAGTAATAAAAAATCAACGGCAATACATATTTCATGTGGAGTTACAACAACGGTGAAGCAGCTTTGTTCCTTTGATTTAAGTTGTATGTTAAAGGCAATACCGCAGCCGCTTCAAAAGTGGCCTGCTTTGGACGTTGGGGTGGAGTCCAGCCATCAGTTCCCTGCACCAAACAATAGTGCAATGGTAGTGATGTCAGTTGACATTACGCTATTTTTAGCATTTGCCTGGTCACCAGCTATATGTGAACACCTATGTGTTGACCATATGTGTGGACAGGTCGTGCCACAGTGACAACAGTGTCAACACCCTTTGGAAGCAGTATATGCATTATGTTGCTTCTCAGATGGTGGTGTCTGGGGTGGAAAAGGGGGGGGGGGCGGGTTCTGGTGTGAGGTAGGCATCTCTTTGCAGCTGTGCTTCAGAAGGGGCAGCCTTCTGTGCCTAGGCCCCGATGGTCAGGTTAGCCAAGGCCCGGGCACTGGTCATGAAGGGAGGATGACGGAGGGATAACCAAAACGACCTTATGTTTAATGTTTATCAACCCTCAAATACAACAGCTGTTGAGATTGAATATTTAGTTATGATTCAAGGTCATATCCCTGATCCAGGATTAGCAGTGTAGGCAGCTACAAGACTTTTGAAGAAAATGGACAAAGTTTAGATAATATGTCATAAAACTGGACACAGAAAACTTGGCTAGGTTATCTTTTTTACTCCGCAGTGTGAACCAGCTGAGAGGCTGCTGCAAAAATGTTGGTGGTCAGTAGATTTCATCCCAGATTTCGGAAGCTAGTTCCACTACGGAACTACTCTTTTGCCCTGTGTGGCTGTGTATTGACGTGATCTCTATGGCCTTTGTCAATACAGGAGTGTAGCAAAGCCCGCCTTTTGCATATGCTAACAGGTGGCCACATTATGCCTTATTTCATTCAATATCATCCTTCTGTTGTGCACATTTAAACGGTTTAATACTTAAAAAAATCTGCAAGTTATAGGCATATATTCCGAATTTTAGCTTTCCGTCGATCAGGTAAAATGTAGATACGAATTGTTAAAGAATCAGTTAACTCAAGTTCTGGCATTTATCCTCTTTCACAAGTTTGCAAGTGCAGCTTGGAGGGGAGAATCGTGGTTCTCTTGAACCTTCTCAAGATGAGATCTTCTTGATCTGGTCTGCGCTCAAATACCTATTTTTCTATCAGGATACTACCAGGTACCCTTATGGACTTTGATAGAATTTTGATCCGGTTGTTTACAATTGACAGCAACAACTAATTGTGATTCGCAGAGAAAGGTCCGCGCCGAGTGATGCTAAACGATGCTTGACATTGGCAGCAGGTGGAAGAGGGAGAATTGACTTAAGTCATATCCATGTACGTGCGAAATACTGATCTAGTTCAGATATCCAGACAACCATGGATACTACTACCACAATACAAACATGCAGCCTGCATGAAATTGGAAAAGTCACCACATATAAGGTCCATGTTTAAAATGTCCAGCTTATAAAACTGATGGATGTAAAAAAGGTAAATTGGTGACACGATTAAAACTGAGTACTGTTCAAATGTAATAATATACATGATGAGGAATGGTAATTATCCAAAACATCCAGTCGGTTAATGTCGTGTAAGAATTCGCGCCGTTATAGGTGAGAGGAACTTATACTTTTCTATTCTTACAAGATGTTCCACCTGCTAAGAGTATAACGGTCTGCATGGAAATGTGCTGATAGTGTTTACATTACTTTTTTTATATTTTCCTCGTGTGTGGAATTGTTTTGAAAAATATACCCAGCCAACAGCACAAGAAGTTTTCAAAAGCTACCAAGCAGCCAGCAATCGTTGAATTCATATACGCCAATGACTGATACAACTGTCAGCACAGCACAGTCTACAGACACGATGTGCCCAGGTAAGTCTGGATTTAATTACTAAATGTATCATATAATCAGCCTCCTTGAATATGTTTAATGTATTTGTATCGAAATACATATTATTGATATTATAAGATGTCTTTTTAACCTGTCATAGAAGAATGATGGACGACCAACCAATGCTGTAATAAAAACAAGGTCACCAATCCAAATGCTTTGGTCTTCTTATAGTCCATATCTAGTGTGTAACATATAAGACGTATTTCCACATACAGTAGCTCCGTATTGTCATTTGTACAAACCATATACATTACATTTGGAAGTGTTTGTGGTCTTTGGTGGTCGTAGACATGAAAGCTATCACGCAGAATGTTACGCCTTTCCAAGTTTATACATAAGGGTGTGCAGACTTGTTTGCACTCAGATAATTTTTTTGGACTTAACCCAAAAGACGCGAAAAGGCGCATTTTGAAATTAACAGATATATATATATAATGTATATAAAGTTTCAGGGGTCTAATTTGCCCTTAACTGCCTCCTTTGACAGCCATCCCCCCAAATATTGAAACTGAGTGTATTTTGTATCATTGCGTTGTCATGTGGTTCTTTGTAAAACATCCAAATAAGATGGACGTTGATGACTCGAGTTCAAAGCAGTGCATAGAAATGTGATAAAACGACCAAATAAATACGTAAATATGGGGCAACAAGTGTATCTTTTATATGTGTAAACAGATTTATTATTTCGGTTGTTAACTTGTTATCCTAACAGTCATTGAAAGATGCCTGAATGTAAAAGAATTAAGTACATCTTATAGATACGTACATATTTAATTCTTTTGTGTTTCCACATTGACTTTCTTAGTAGGCATACAGGGTATGCATACAGTGGTTACATTTGTGCGTATAGGACTGAAATAATAATTCTATGGAGGATAAGGTCATTCTCTTCACTGATACGTCAATATAGGTAAAATATCCTATGATATCAAGAAAATAACCAAGAGAATGGATTCGTTATGAATAAATGAACTAAGTGAAGACAGAACAGTGAAGAAAATGACCTTTTCATCCTGAAGGTTTCTGACGAAAGTGAACAGTGTTGTACGATTTTTCAAAGAAGATCGTAAGGCATGATTTTGAACCGTAAATGCAACGAAGCCTCCATGCCAAATGGACTAAAGAATATGCCTGTTGAAAAGAGGTTTTCTGAACACCAAAAAGTAAATACCATCTCTAAAAATGATATCTGATGTAGTTAAAGCTAGAACAATGTAAACCGTGCCCAATACTTAAGTTTGTCCCCCAAAAAGAACAACAACAAAAAAAAAAGTAAAAAAAAATACAAAAAAAAAAACCCAAAAACACCCCCCCCCCACAAAAAAATCACTGAAGCATGACTTTTTGAACAGACTTGGGTGAGACGCACCCAAGGTACATTGCCACCACGTTTGAAGTGAATCTGACCAAAGGTTTTGAGGAAGTCGAAAATGTGGGTTGTTGATGGAGGACGATGTACGAAGATAAGATAAGCTCAGCTACTGGCCAGTCAACTGAATTAAAAAAAAATGAGAAAAGGTCACAGCAGAAGTATCCGCACACAATTCCAAAGTAATTGACATAGCGTTTTTGGAAACCCCTCCCCCTACACACACATTCAAACAAGGCACACGTACCTAATGCACTGTTCACCACAAATCATTTGTTGAAATGTATTCCCTCCATAACCTTGAAAACCAATCTTACACAATATCAAACTTCTATATGCTACACATTTGTAGTATATGTGGCATCATTCGCTCTATTCTGTCTCAACATATTGTATAAGATGTCCTTGCTTCAGTAATTAACGACCTTTGCAAAATAGATTAAGGACACACAATTATTCGGTCAAGTAAGCCACAAAAAGTAGGTCACCAAGTAGAATTTTTTTATATATAGTGTACTTAAGTACAATTTTGATCTGCGTGCTCAGTTCTCTTTGCTATTGATGTTCACAAAGAAATAACAAAATCATAATCAAAAATTTAAAATCACTGTGTCTAAATAAACAGGTCTGGTGACCTGGCAAAAATAGGTCAATGTCATTCATTTATATATGAACTATTGTCATCAGACATGATCTATATATATCATACGAGTTGGTCCTGTCATATTCAGTTATTTTTCTAGGTATAGAATTTTGTATCTTTCAAAGCATTTGAACTCACGATCTCTGTCAAATTATAGGCGCCATTTGTATCATAAGCCACCGAGCTCTTAACCTCTTCTGCAATCCCACTAAATTTCACGCAGATCGATGAAAAAAGAAGCTTAGTGAACAATTGTGTTTTAACCCCAGCAGCTATAATTCCACCAAGCTGATTTTGAGATTTAAAAAAAAAAAAAAAAAAAAAAAATTGAGTACGACTATTTAAGAAACCTTGAAGGGAGTCACCTTTAAAAAAAGCCCATCAAGTTTGAAGTGGACCTGCCTAGCAGTTTTGGAGAAATCAACAATGTTATTTGTGTACATACTTTGGAAAACTGACCAACCTATAAGCGCAGCTGACAGAAAGTCAGCTGATCTAAAAGGCCTAAATTCGTTAGAGCCTGACTGTTTGAAAACAAAACGGTGAAGACTAACCTGAATAACATTGCCACAAAATTTGCACTGAATCTGGGTAAAGGATTAAAAAAAGTAGCAAGTGTAAATTGATATTGCCATCTCGATAGAGGCAAATAATAATCGATAGCAACTTATGCATTGGTAGAAAATTCACACTCTAATTGTGAAAAAAAATCATTACAATCAGAAAGCCAGCGTAACACCATCTAATGAACAACTTTGTGTTACTCTCCTACAAGAACCATTATGACCAAGTTTCAGAATAATTGCTGGTTTTGGAAAAAGTTTAAACCAGCAAATATAATCACAAATTCACGGATAACTATAGAGGTCTCAAAGCTCTCAGAAGTGTCTCTGCATATGGAAGCAACTATTCGAGTGGTTTTCAAGAAAAGAAACAAAAGTTAATAACAAATAAATTCAATCGTGCATGACCACTTGAACACAATTAGTAGATACCTACACAGGGTAGATCTAAACCAGGATTGAAGTGGATCTTACTTATAGTTTTGGAGAATTGAAAACGTGGATTGTGGAGGGATAGACCAATTGACGGACGGACGAGGCACTCAATACTGTACAACTGACCATTCCATACGCTCAGCTGACCAAAATATTTGCTGTGCCTCGTGTCGTGCAAAGTAAGGTCTGGGCATCCTAGAAGTGCCCCTATGCATATTTTAAGCAGTTTGCATGGCCATTTTGGATAATAATAATAATAATAATAATAATAATAATAATAATAATAATAATAATAATAATAATAATAATAATAATAATAATAATAATAATAATAATAATTCTTATTATTATTATTTATTGGACCTCCACTACGGGAGACGTAAAATATATAAATACATCAAGATAAAAAAGTGCATGCACATCAGGATAAAAAAAAAAGTTAAAATATACACTGTACTGGTCAGATGCTATGCTTGGGTCGCACCGAGCCCCCCCCCCCCCCCTCGCGCGACCCAAAGCGTATCCAAACAGTGTATATTGTTTTTTCACATTTGCCCCACCCCCCACCCCCCACCCCAAATAAT
The DNA here is from genome assembly GCA_964020975.1 of Hermodice carunculata. Classification (NCBI taxonomy): domain Eukaryota; kingdom Metazoa; phylum Annelida; class Polychaeta; order Eunicida; family Amphinomidae; genus Hermodice; species Hermodice carunculata. The sequence continues at coordinate 73,707,491 of OZ026618.1, forward strand.
AATAATGATAATGATAATAATAATAATAATGATAATAATAATAATAATAATAATAATAATAATAATAACAATAATAACAATAATAATAATAATAATAATAATAATAATAATAATAATAATAATAATAATAGCTAAAATGATAAAAAATAATAATAATGACGATAATGATAACCTTCGTCATCATCATTATCATCACTGGAGTATAACTATGTGAAAAAAGTTGTAAGAAACCTTCCCGAAGGAGTAAATCGAGCATGCTTTTTTTTGGAGGGGGGAGTGCAAAATGTGAATTGTGCATGAAGGGTCGATAGACGACTACCCATAACATAACATGAACTGAACGGACTGACAAGTTAGCAGAGTTAAAAATCCCCATACCACCAGACTGTGATCTAATGAGCAAACTTTGAAGAGAACGAAGCAAGATACGTTTCGACAAAGTTTGAAGAGTGTGGATGACATTTTGAGACGACATTTAAATTGTAAATGGTACTAACAAGTCTACAGACCTGACACATATCTAGAAGCCTACTGCTTGCAAATTCGTCAATGTGTGATTTGCACTTTAAAACACTATAAAAACAAACAAACAAAATAAAACAAACAAAAACAAAAAAACAAAAAACAAAACCAACAAACAAAAAAACAAAACAAAACAAAACAATAACAAAAAAAACAAAAAACAAAAAAACAAAAAAAAAAACCAACAAAAAAAACAAACAAACAAACAAACAAACAAAAGAAAAAAAAAAAACAACAACAACAGATATCGTTTAAAGGTTTAATTTGGATTTTTATCAAATGAATGCATGTGGTAAACTTATTTCGTGGTTACAAATGCCGGATATATACTTTCGCTACGTGGCACCCGGAAATCTTACCAATATATGGATATGTCGGAAACAAAATGCAATAGTCTTTAAACCTAATGTTCCTATGGATCAAGAAACGCCATGTCTAAAACCTGCCACAGTGGAACATATTTCCTTTTTTCAGTTGGAATTTACCCTTTAACTGGTTTAACCCACAGTACCTTTTAAACATAGGGCAAAATGTGTAGACAGTGATGATGATTGTACATGCGTGCTAAATACCGTTTTATTATCATAGAATAATTTTAAACTGTCTGTGTCAGATTTTACCGATTTCAGTGTTATATCTTGCAAGGGTGTAACGGTGGTGCGTCATGAGGCAGTTTAACCACAATATATTTCTCTATGAACAATTGTTGTATATCATAATTTCAATATTAATTTAAGAGAAAATATCAGTCTTTTTCAACAATTTTCAGATGTGTGCATTTATCATTTATTACCACTGCACGTGGACCTAATGTGTTAATGCTTAATGTCATGTTGAATGGGGTTGGAAGTTCTAGGAAGGCAAAATGATTCAAATATTAACAGAAAATGCACCAGCACATCAGAAGCTGTTTGGAGTGATGAGTTGAAAATCCTGCAGCACTTGTTGCGACCCTGTCAAGTGCAAATGCAGAGCAAAAATGGGATTGACCGTCTTATGGTCTGCGGTGAATGTCATGCAGTGTATTCAAATATTTCACTCGTAACATTCAACACTGGCTTACAGGAAGAGCACCCAAAGAAATAAAATCTCTTAACATGTTACATTACTGGTTTGACGTTGGTGTTCGGCTGGTTTAACATTATGATAAATGATTATTAGTTGCACAAATAGATTAAAATTAAAAGTAACACACACACACACCCAAAAAAACCCAGAAGACAAAAAACAAAAAACCAAAAAAACCAAAAAAACAAAAAAACAAAAAACCCCAAACAACAACAACAACAACAACAACAACAACAACAACAACAACAAACGAAAAACTAAAAAAAGGGACATTCGACCTATTGGTCTGCTAACATATAATCTGAAGAGCACGCCTAAAGTTAATATCGTGAAATCAATTCTATCCATTACGCTTAAAAGTTAAGTCACAGTCATGCATATGATGCAGCATGAAGTTTCCACATGAACACATTTTGTGTGAAATGTGGTATCGTTCTCCCATTTTTTTTATCAAAACTATTGAATTCCTTGTCATTCTGTTAGTGTATAATGACTTGGAACAATAATTCACCGTCACACAACATACACCAAAATGTGGCTACTTGTCTAATGCGTATTTGCAGATGTTTTGCGGTTCCATCTTAATTTGTTTTGTCATGGACATCACAATAAAATCATAAGGATTCACTTAAAATTACAGATTTTACAGCACTTACCAGGTCTGCATATTTTACTGCTAAATTCCATGCAGCCATATGATCTTTAACTCTTACTTGGATTTCTAAAAAGATATTTATTCAAAATGTGCGTCTAGCCATCCGCAAATTGCCTCTTTGTTCAAATCAGGCACTAAATTTTGCGGTCATAGAATGCAAACTGCCAGCTTGAACCGATGCAAAACTTCACAGTTATTGGGTCACGATGACGCAAAAAGAAGGTCTCCAAGCAGATGCATTTGTACAATAGTTCAAGTGCAATATTGATCTAGGGTCTCTATTTGCTTGGCCATTGATGTCCCATCACAAATCACTGGTTTTGCATGATAATATTTAAAAAAACCACACAGATCACACTCACAGATCCAGCATAGAACAATTTGATAATTATTATTATTCGATTTCTGGAAATTCATAATTTCATTTTATCTTTAACTGGTGTCACTAGTATCATATGCAACCAAGTCGTTTACTTTTTCGACAATCCTACTAAATTTTGTGCAGATCACTGCAAAATAAGGATGCTAGACTCGTCAAACGATTTTTACATTGTGACCCATATATGTATACATAATGTTTGTGCAACCAATATGAAACTCGATGTAGTTTTTTCTATGAACCTACATGATGGAAACACTGCTTTAGAGGAAGGGTAGTCCTATACCCCTTGTAGATGAAAGGCCAGACCGGGTACAGTTGGGGGTCCAGGTTAAGCTTTTCATCCTTTCCTAGGTATGCATAATATGCTGAATATGCTGATAAAAACAGCGGGGTGCCTATTATATCCATATGGTAAATGAAACAAATGATTAGCATCCGCTGTTATTTGGTACTGGGTCACTAATTAAATGCCTCTTCACTTATTTGTGTATGAGTGATAAAGCTGGACTGCATGATGTGGCTGGACAAAGAGCTACTTGTACCGAGTTCTAAGGCAAAGTTTCCAGCATGTACATGTCCAAAAGGCTAAGTTAGTGGGGCTCAAAAACTTAAGAGTGCAGAGCGTTCAGGCAACGTACGCATTGTGACCCCAAAAACAGTTTTTACTTCGAACATGCTGTGTACACTTCAGTTAAGGACAACCTTGAAAAAGCCATTTCGCAGGATGGTTATCAGTCCCATTTGTCCCAGCAAACCTTGGCCGCTGGGGTCAGACTTGACTTGGACAACACCCGGTCACTATACTTAATTGCTATTATGTAATCAATGTGATATAACTGTAGTCAATAGATTAAATGCTTTAATTAGCTTCACCCAGTAACTTTTCTTTTGACATTTAAACAAAAATGTAGTTATCATGTTAACGTCTCAAAAATGCTATGTTGAATTGACACATTGATCGTAAAGACTGGCTGACAGAAAGTGTACATTTGCATCTATTTCGCCCCATGAAGCAAAGGAAACAGGAATGTTTGGACAGGAATATTCTAACCCGGAAACAAATGCGTCAGTCTTTAGTCGCTTTTTAAATTCTGTCTTTAATCACGATAGTCAATCCCTGCCTTGCCCAGAATTCGCTACATTTTTTGGATCCGAGACTAGCTCACTGCACATTGTCAACCGAAGCAATAAAAAATATACTTCATAACCTTGACCCAAACAAAGCCATTGGGCCTGACAATATTTCAGGTCGCATCTTGAAAGAATTTGCAACTGAACTAGCCCCCTCACTGAAACTCCTTTTTGCAAAATCTATGGAACAAGGTAAAATTCCATCTCAATGGAAAGATGCAAACGTAATTCCGGTCCATAAGAAAGGCAACCGTGAAGACGTTGATAACTATCGATATCATTATTATGTATTGTTTGTGAGGTGATGGAGCGATGCGTTCTAAACCACATGTTTCCGGTGCTTAAGAACGCACTCCATCAGTTTCAACATGGCTTCCTTAAGGGTAAGTCTTGTGCAACTCAAATGGTGGACTTTGTCCACAAATTGGGTGAAAACCTAGATAAGACGACTCCGGTTGATGTAATGTATCTCGATTTTACCAAAGCCTTCGACTCTGTGCCCCACCACCTGTTACTGCATAAATGAAAGAGCTTTGGTATCAATGGTTCTCTCCACGATTGGTTTACTAGTTATGTAACGGGTCGAAGGCAGTGTGTCCTAGTAGAGGGGTCTCACTCTGAATGGAATTCTGTCGTATCTGGTGTTTCACAGGGTTCTATTTTAGGACCTTTCCTGTTTTTACTATATATTAACGACATGCCCCTCACTCTCTCAAACGGCACAACCATGTTCCTTTTTGCAGACGATTCCAAATGCTTTCGGAAAATTCATTTGGAAGCTGATGCACGTGTACTGCAAAATGACATAGAGAAACTAGTCTCTTGGAGTAAATTATGGGGTATGAACTTCAACGCTAACAAATGCAGCATCCTTACTGTCAGCAGGTCCCACGCTCCTGTAAGTTTCACCTACAGTCTGAACAATACCCAACTAAGTCGGGTATCCTCCCAAAAAGACCTTTGCTTCGAATTAGACACTTCCCTCAACTGGTCAAAGCATGTTGCCAAGTGTTGCATAAAAGCTAGCCATGCCCTTGGTGTAATAAAAAGAACATGGGGGTACAAAGCTTCCCCTGATGAAACTAAAAGACTCTTCATCACTTTGGTGCGGAGTCATCTTGAATGTGGCACGGTTGTGTGGAGTGTTACTAGCAAAAAAATCTAATGGGGCTGGAAAATATTCAAAGAAGAACGACCAGATACATCTTAGGATCCCCCTTCTCTGAATCGTACGAGTCACGCCTTGCCAAATGTAATCTACTCCCGTTATCTTGTAGGCGTGAACAACTGGATCTTGTGTTCTTTGACAAATGTGTTAATGGATATTACGAGGTAGATTTCTCCAATATGTTCCCCCTTCAAACATACTTAAGAAATTTACGTACTTCCGACAATAGTCTACGTTTCAAAATAACCAAATGTAAAGCAGAAACTTTACGTTCATCCTAAGTAAATCGCTCTATTCACCCTTGGAACATCGTACCGTCCCATATCGGTGATTCTCAAACGATCCATATTTTGAAAAGTAGACTGAATACTTACTACAGCAAGTTGCAGTAAGAGTATTTTGACTCGTCCAATACAAGTACATAGCTGAGCAAGTGTTTCTGTCCAAAATGCAGGTAGCGGATTTTGTGATGGACTGCTTACGATTTTTGTAAACTTTTTAAAAGTACAAATGATACTAAGTATCTTAATTTGACGAATTATTTTACATGAGATAGTCTGCTGTGTTTTATTTTCCTTTTATCTTGGTGTATTGCTGATTGAAGCTCAATAAATAAATAAAATAAAGAAACTGTACACAGGCAGCTGTTCTAGTAATTCAGGAATAACGAAAAAGTGACAAACGAGCTGGCAGTATAATGTGTGACTTGGGTTGGGATGGGAGAAATGGGGGTAAAAAAATCTATTTTATTGGTAGCGGAGGTGTACACATCATGAAATCAACATCTTTGACCCAGCTTTTCTGACATGCGCTGCTTGTTCAAATCGGCCTATTGTTTTCAAGTTCCTTAAGAAAAGAAATAAACTTGGACAAATGCTAAACTGTATGGTAACTGGGGTACAAAGTGTAGGCCACGAAGTACAGTTTTATGTACAATGTACTCATCTGCAATTTTGATCTGGACGCTTACTTCTTTTGGCCATTGTTTTACAGGCTGCACCCTGCCATTACAAAAATCATCACTTTCAAGTTAACAGGAGTGCTGACGTAACATAAACAGGTCAAAGTCACTTATATTATGCATCGTATTAGCATTAGAGATAGATTATATGTCCTTTACATTTAACATATCAGATTCGTTTTTCAACATATGGAATTGAGTATCTTTGAATATATTTTTTCTATGACGTTTATCAAGGCATGGGTGAATCCACTAGTAACATAATTATTCAACTGAGGTGTTGACCACTAAAACATAAAAAAGTAGCGATGCAAGTGTGGTCACAAAATTTTCGCATTCTGACCTATATATTACATAATGCTGTATGTAGCGTCACCAATATAGAAATCGATTATTGTGGTGCATTTTAATATGATCAATTTTGCAAGTTGCTGATTTTTTTGTTAATAATATACATCTCGATTTTCGATTTTATGTCTTTAGACGAACAATCAATATTGCAATGTGTACTAATTGTGCAGCTCTATGTTATTTTTCTATAGAATACGTTTTTGATAAAGCTGTCAAAAGAGAAGTAATTTAATAATAAGTGTGTCAAATAAACATTTAGATATATTGATGAATTTTTTAGCATCAATAATATATACTTTTGACAATTTCTATCAAATATTCCCTGATGATTTAGAATTGAAGTAAAGTACAGAGAATGAGATGGAATATTCATCTGCGCATACGATGATGTATGAGGATAAGAGTGAATAAAATTTTTAATTTTATGCAAATCGTGATAAATTGGGTCACAACATAGCAAACCCTTACTCGGATAGGAATATTTCCCCTGAGCAACCTTATGATGTGTTTGTGTCAAAGTTAGTTGCGTTTGGCTAGTCTTGAGTGTGTCTACCTTGGAGGCCGGGATTTTGACCTTTCTTTCTTGATTGATCGCGACTTTTCATCATGGATGCTTTTTGTATGCTCGCCGTTACAGTGAAGATGCCCTGGCATTACTAGACACTGTTTTCTTTTAATTTTCATGAGAATTATTATTTTATGTTGTCGTTGTGACATGGTATCATCTTTATATATTAAATGTATGGTGTATTGCCTAGGGGATATTCAAGTATTGCTATTAAGTATGGGCATGTAAATGTTGATAGGCTTCTAATTATTTCGACAGATCTCGACTCGGACTGTATGAATAACTGCGATATTGACATCTCATGGTCTCATACATGTTATTTGGAGAGTAGAGCTAAAACAAGCTATATTGAACTTCAAATTTTAGTCAGTGAACATATGATTGATAACATGTAAGAGATTGGCGTTCAAAATATTCGTTATTTTTTAGTTTGGAATCATATGCATAAGTATAGATGTAGTTAGACTTTAGATATGAGGCTACCAGATACGTAGGCATTTATAAAACGTAAGCTTGAAAAACAATTGCAATTTGTTTAGGGTTATCCAGCTTATTCAAACCATGCTGCTACAAGAAACCTATTTCCAGAAAAGAAGCCCGTGCACTTTTATTTACAAACACAATGTTGTCATCTGTCTGTATTAGTCGCAATCATATAGAATATATTTTTCTCCAGAAGGAACATCTTTTCCTACCACTGTCTCGCTCAAAATACCAACAAGGACTGTGAACAGTGAATTTGTCACCTTACCTGTGCCAGTGGTTTTGTTTATGTCTTCCTTGTTTTTCACTTGTGCACCATCGTATGGGTCACTTGCCAAAATCAATATTTTGGTATTTGGCATGTGAACGGCTAACTTCGCATTGTTACTGGTCCTAAAACTACTTCAAATCATCTTGGTTTGTCAACAACCGTGGGAGCACTCGACAATTGCCAAAATGAAATTCACTTGCTCCCTTTAACTTTTTCAGTACACGTACTGGAGTCAACAGCTTTCTTTCTCCAAGTATAGGCATCTTGATACTTAATTGAAAAGTCATTTTACAAAAAAAATATGAATTTGGTATCTTCATGATAACTCAGAAAAGTTCAACTTAAGTCGCAGTTTGCACTGAAAAAAAAAACTTTCATGGATGCCAGCAAATATATAATCTACACGTCAGAATGTTGGATTGGAACATTTTACCGGGAGTGGGACAGCGTGGTGTTTATGTATAATCTGTTCTATACCCCACAATGCAGTAGATATTGGCATGAAAATAACAGAAAAAATTATAAAAGTAATAGTTTGATATTCACTTAACGTCTGTATTATTGTGAAAAAACGTATCTAAGCAAAAATATGATTATGGAGCTAAAGGTCGGAGGTCCCTGTTGTGACCTACTTTTCAAGTATTATCAGTCTTGCGTCGTATTACGCCATAGAAAAAGCCATGCCGCCGGTGAGAAGTATTTCAGTTAAAACAAAATCCTTTCTGATTTAACGAGCTGGCAATAATGCTGTACTGTATATGACTCAATTCCAGTTTATAGAAAGTCCTTGGATATATATCTGACTACTGTTGCTGCTGGCTTCAACTGATCAACTCTCCCCACTATTCATCTGTACATGATATTTGTAATGGTTAATAGAATATTAAGTTTAATTTCCTATCTTTACAAAAACATTACATAGTCACATGCACTAACCATAGACACTGTGATATTATCTACTTCAATTGCTGTGGACTTCATGTCCAATGTATGATTGAAAATCAAGCCTTGCCTTTTTCCTTCCAACATCATGCAAGACACATGTTGTGCTGTATTGTGTTTTCCGTGTCAGTGATTTTCCAGAAGCAACATGTCATTTTCCTTTTCTATGGGGCGGTATAACTGAAATATATCCTGACATCATCACCTCCTTCCAAAATAATCTTTATGAATTTAATAACCTATCCTGAGGCGGAAAGGTCCTGTTTTCCTCTATTCCTACTCAGAATAACAGAATGACAAATCCATAGAATCAAATATGTGAGAATCAATGGCATATTCCATTCTTTTTCCAGCAAACTAGGATCATTTAGCTATGGCTTTTGCAAGGATAACAGCTATTATCATACAAGTACTAACGTGTATGAGAATGCATCCACTTGTTAAAGTCTTTTATGAGTTATAAATGTGAACATTTTCATTGACTTTCGAGACATAATACAGTGACAAAAAGCATAAAGGTATCCATGTACACCACCCTGCCCTGGCGGAACGCCATTGACTCAGGTTTTCCCCAAGTCTCGTGCTGAGAGGAAATTGTGTGAGCTTGCCTCTCCTGTAAATATATAAATACCAAATAAGTCATCTGCTTGTAATAGCGGATTTTTTCCTTTTAAGGTGAAAGACTATATTAGTTGAAGAAAAAACAACAATTCCCATTACATGCTATACCAAAACTGCTTTGGCTGTTGCCTAGTAGAAGGTGATTAAATGCAGCCGATATGAAGTGCTATTAAACTAGTAACTGTGATCAGGACATCAAACCTGTAGATTCAATATAGTTGTGGATGAGTTATTGCTCTTCAACCTTACACTTGTGTGTGTAAATAAAACAATATAATGCAAAATATATTTGTCGTAAACCCGAACCTGCTGTTATTATATATATATATACATATATATATATATATATATATATATATATATATATATATGGATACATTCTAAGATTTCATAATTTGAAAGTTTTAAAATCATATTCAATTTGCACATACGGATAATCCAACCATACATAAGCATTGTATAAAACAATACAAGGGTGACTGTTTCATGACATTCTCTTACAATGTTAGATTACCAAACATTTATATTTTCCGGAATTCATAACAATCAACTTGCTTGCCTCTGAAGTCCACAGATTTTAGAGGTGCCTATTCAGGGAGGACGAATTAAAGGTCATCGATAAAAGATTTTTTTTTCAAATAATTGTTTGGTCAATGGTCAAAAAGCAATGGTCAATTGCCCATCCCCATCAATGCGGTGGCACATCCAATCATAAAAGACGCTACCGCTTTTAACTGAGCAGCTGTTTTACCAAAGTAAAGTCTGACTTTATAATTTTTCTGTCTATGCAAAGGCGGCACTGTATAATCAGGCACTTATAACGTATGTAGATTTCACTTTATATGTGAAGCTTTCTTATGAAAGAGGATGTAAATTGCTTCCAGATCCCTTGCTTTTCTGCAAGGTCACCCAGAAAGGGCTTCAATACAGGGGGAGGAGATCATACACATTTTCTGGCAGAAAATGTCAGAGATGGGACGTACAAGAACCACATAGACATCAGAAAATTTACACAACTACATTTCCGGATGAAGACATCAAGAGTGCCGAGAACTATTGCAGAAACCCCGATGCAGAACCTTTTGGGCCTTGGTGTTTTACAATGGACATTTTTACGCGTTGGGAATATTGTGACATTAAATCATGTTGTACGTTAAAGTACCTTATATGCGTTTTAATTTTGAACACGATGATAATGAACACCTCTTACTATATGCTTCAGTGTTATTTTCCTTCAATCTAAGCCTCTATGACTGATTTTTTGTGTCTCACGCAATGTACACTCTGTGCAATACAAAGTATTTGCAGTCTTTAAATATCACATTTTCATGCTTTGATTGTCAAGTCTACGATGTGTATGCTGATTATCGCAAATATAAAACAAAGTAGGTAAATTATAGAGTATATGCCAGATTTCCAATAATGTCAAAGGTATCAGAAAGATCATTTGGCTATTCCCGTAACAAAACAAAACAAAACAAAACAAAACAAACCACAAAAACACCAAAAAACCGTCCTGGGAGTTTTATTCTTTAGAGTACATAAAAAAATCCAACTGAACATAAGAACACACAACTAAGCTTGACAACCTTGAAGTTAAATTAGTATGTATGATACTACTATATTATGACATTAAAATACAGGAAGGATCTTGACCTAAAACCTCGCGTGTAGCATACTTCTTTAATATAACTATTATATGTCTGTACCGTCTATAAAGGAATCCTAAAAGCCAGAGTCAACCCGACGGCATAATATTCTACTTTGAAAAAGTCTGTTCCAGCAGAAACAAGAGGATATATATTCTGCAGATTAGACAATTCAAGCTAAGGTTATAGCTATGTAAAGTTTGCAATCCCCAATTCATCTTGACAAAGTAGCAGAGGCCATTTTGGAGCAACAGCAAAACAACAAAGCAACAGTGATGGCAGTGGATCATTCCTCATTAGAATATCATATTCTTATTTAAAGCTCATTAATCAATGCACAGACAGCTTTAAGTTACTGTATTCAGCCAACAGTAGTTAATTGTGCACCGTCGGTTGGCTAGTTATCACCAATACAAATAACAAAATATTATACAGTAAAGATATGTGCATAACTTGTAAGAGACTGCTAGGTTTTCAGAACTGCATTGTGGGATATTTTTTGGCCAAACTGGCATACTTTGGTATCTGATATGTGTCCCCTTGAGTTAACAGACCTTCAGTTGTACTTCCCTGATGTCAGTAATGTCCACATCACTGTGTCCTTATTGAAAAATTGTCAAATCTTAATATTTTAGGGTGGGGGTCACCTTGGATTTAATTGCGTTCAGAAAAGGTATCTTTGTGATAGACTTAATCTAAAGGTTATTTAAACAGGACCATATTATTGTTTCCCGCTGCAGAAGGTACCAGGATGACATGTAGATACTTGTACTATGGCTCCGTTCGTCACACTCTCCACCCTTCTGTTCATTCCGTCCTGGTTGTTAAAGGTTTTCGGGAAACATAATGCGATAGTAACAAAGTGCAAACCATCTGTAGCTACCCCTGGTTTTAATAACGTCCCCTCCAACATGTCAGTCTTTGCCCAAGAAGCGTTGTCCGCCAACCTTCACCACTTGTGATATCCAAAATCCAAAGACCAGCCATGCAATGTGAATGTTTTTGTATATCAGAGCTTATAGTTTGATGCTTCAATAGCATTTGGAATGATGTTGCCAGTCTGTTTGATATGTTTGCGACCATGTAACACCAGCCTTTGATTTTGAACCTATTGACACATATATGGAGTAAGAGAAAATGGTGTGCAATATTGTCATAATAGGCTATTGAGTCAATTACAGGGTCAGCATTTACTTTCTGGTGTGGGAAAATATCAGTGTATATGGTGGTGAATTATTATTATTAGCAGTACTACCAAATACTTGCAACTTGCAATCTGATCACAAATGACAAATAGTAAGTCATATATGTCACGCAGTATCCTTTTTATGAGTAATGCTCAAGGCACACTTGAATGCAACACCCATATGTTGCATTAATTATTAAATGTAGATAATCCAGACAGTCATTGAAATTGTTAAGTAATGCAAACAATCCAAGCAGTACATATTGTTCCAGTAAAGTTCTAAAGAAACTGGCAGCACTGGCACTGTAATTCTTGTTGCATCTTGAAATCAGTAATGTCCTGTTCATTTGTAAATCGCTGCATGCCAAGTATTCCTTACGTATAACAGAGTCATTTCAATCATTTACCTCAGTTGGTATTCAGCTGGTGTTATCTTGTGTTTATCTGTCTGTTGTCGTTCATCATTTCACTATCATTCGTCCATAAACTAACTTCCACACTAATTTCCCTTTCGTTGACTACGTAACTAAATGGCGTTAGAAATGGTGATCCACTGTTTTCACTTTTTCTCCTGAAATCACCAGCAGATAAACTTTCTGAGGGTGTACTTTGATAAGTCTAGATCATGTATGAAAAAATGGTTGTTCCCATTTTGAGTTTTGCAATTTTATGAGAGTTTTGTTTTCCGCATATCTTCAAAAACAAATTCTTCCTAATGCCCGCTGGGCAAAAAATAGATAGAGATCATTGTGGGATCGCTTGACGTCAGTCGTCTTCTCAAGTGACGAAGCTGGGCGTTATCAATTTTTAAAAGACTTTTTGCATTTTTTATTTTTTTTTATTTTGACTTTCTTGGCAAAACCCTGCGTGCTAAACAGACCATTGTTCCGAGTGTCTGACTGCGCTCCACATACAGTCTGCCGCACCATAGACCAGAGTCATTTCAATGGGCAATGAGCACTTACTTAATTGATGCAGGATGACGTTACTACGAGCCTCTCTGGCCAATGACCACTTTACCTCCGGCGACTGGATGATTGCCCTCTAAATATGAATGAGCTCCGCTGCCGTCAATCAGTGTCCTGTAGACGTCAGGGTCGACACACTTGTTGAGCACTTTGCAAGCCAAAATGCTCAGCGTGTGTATTCCACGGAAATTAAAGGGCTTATGTGGTTCACTGGAAGTGAAACGTGACAAAACTGGTAACTCCTGTAACTCTGACAATTCCGAGTCAAAGATGTCAAGATTGCTAGAGTCGCTACCGTATTTTTGCGTGACACAAGGCCAGTATAGATCCCCATTATTTTGTTCTGGTACCCCCCGTCAAAAGCAAGTCCCTCCATTTATTTTTCGTGATCCAAGACTCGGGACTTCCTCGGAAATCGTCCTGCTAGCAGTTAAGCCTGATCGTGAGAATCATCCCCAATATATACGACGATATCCCTTGCGTGGGACTTCATCTTTTTTATATGCAGACGTGCATGGAAATAAAATATATTTTTGGCTGCATTATTCTCACTTATGTTTTTAACTTTATTAAAAAGAAACTTCATAATACCAATCATGGCTGCTGTATAATCAGCTTCACAAGTCATCTGAGTACGTTACATCTGGTCATAGATCAGAAGCGCTCCCAATTGATAGTAATGATAATCTGCGAAAGCGGTTTCCAAAACAAACTGCGAGTGGTAAAATAAAGTCTTTATAGCTTCACTGCTGAGCGTCGTCATAAGGCACCTTGCCTGGCAGTGCGGCAGGTTAAATGTTTGGCCGCAATCGAATTCACTCTTCTAGCCTCGGTTCAATTTAGTCATAGTATGATGACAGTAACGCTACAAAATCTGTTATAATTTTAGTTCAATCAAAAATAAATGAACGGCAAAAACAAAACACCCCGTGTACACATATCCGCCAGTGGTTGATCTGGCTCAGGTCAAGTTGAGCAACAAATGCCAAGGCACGTGCGTGTCCGGATTTAGCAGAAATTACCGAAAGTATTACTCTTGGTTCAATAATTTAATTGTAGAATGATAGAAGTAATGCTGAATTCAAGTCCTGTCATAATTTTAATGTAATCGAATATTATCGACCATACAACACCACGTGTATACCTGTGTTTTGCTTCTCGACAAATGTCAGACCACGTGCGTCATTCTGGAGTTCACCAAAGTTCCGCAAAGTAATTTGTACCCGAATGCAAATTACGAATGGCGGATTCATGAGTGCACTTGCAAGATACCGGGAGCGTTTTTGAATTGGGTTCTTATGGTTAACAATGCGCTTGACATCACTGAGCATGCAGATCAAGATCAACATAGTACGTAATGTATTCAGAATATCGTTAAGTTTTTTTTTCTGCAAAACAAAGCCTCGGTAGTAGACGGCACCTCAGGCTCAAGGTGTCGACCAGTTCAACTTCAACGCGTAAAAAAAGGCAACCCGGTATGTTCCAAGTTGCAATGCACTTCACATCAATCCCGACTATTTGAAATAAAGTTTGAAACACACGGGAATTATGATGAATGAATGGCGGTTATATTTTGGTCGTATATGATGGGAAAAACATCAGGCTTTGTCCCTGTTTGACATTCGAGAGACTCGGCAAAAAGCGGTAGTTTGCAGTGTGTTTTGCCAAATTTTCCCATTCGCAAGTCACTTTCTGCAGGTGGTCGCTCACGACAGTACATTTAAACATTCAAAAAGTCTGTGCAGGGGAAAAATGGGTGTTTTGACTAGATGGTCGCTGACCACGGAGGTCTCTAATGGCATGTACTATTGCTTACACAAGTTCTAACTACTGCTCCTGAAAATTACGCTTATACGATAACTCAATTAATGCATTCCAGTCTTAATTGCCACTGGCTGATCCTATAATG